>JAOUZG010051911.1:870686-889873 GCA_026289955.1 Argiope argentata | reverse complement strand
AGACTGAGGCCGCATTTTGTAGGAAGATTAAACAGGTCCGAGCTAACATTCAGGTCCTGGACAGCTCCTTGATAGACCTTGGACTTAAGGTAACCCCATAAGCTAAGTTGAAAAATAACATAATCACGGACTGTACGGGAGATTCCTGCAGACATGTTACTATCTGCTATTGGGAATACTGTGCACAGAATGCAATATGTGGTTCACAAACACGGCAGCCACACTGAACATGATTTGAATGTGCAAAATAAAAGGTAATCTTATTTCCGTATTGATTTGCATTTGTTAACACTCTATTTTCTATTACACAGCACTCCATATTCCCCTAGCAGTGACTTTTGAAACATTTTTCGCTAATACCGTTGTCTATCATCTTGTTTAATCTTCCTAAAAAATGTGGCGTCATTCTCGCATATAGATCGCGCTACAGAGCACTGTGAGCACTGCCAGTTTAATTATGGCCACCCTGAATATAATCCTATGTAATGGTGTAAAAATGGTGTATTCTAATGAAAAATCGTGACAAAAAACCTATAATCATTTTTATTGTTAAAACCCTATATTATTATTTCTAGGAAATGCATGGCTACTTTCATAGCTATCGAATCATATTTAACTATAATAATTTTTTTTATTCATAAACTTCAAGAAATAAATTTCTAAAATCTTATCTCCACTTCAAAATATCTGACAGAGGACATAAAGTACTTAAACTAAAGGATAATTGTGATTTTTCAGATACAAGAAGATTAAACTTAGGAATATTCATCTAAACCTCTACGTTTAAAGTTGTTGTTGTTATTTCTTAAGGCACTTTCCGTAGCCAAACCCGTTGACAAAATCAGTGATTTTACGCCAAGAGAGCATGTTTTGCTTTAGTTGCACCATCTACGGCCAAGAGTACGTAACAGCTACTCATCCGTCACATTCGTTTGCACAGCTGCTTTTTACAGGGCGAACATTCTCACCCCTCAGAGATAGAACACGGATGACAAGCAACCAAGCGCGGATCAGGACTCGAACCCGGGACGTCCTAACCATGGGGACGAAGAGCAACCCCTATGCCAGGAAGCAGACAACGTCGCAACTCAGGTCTATTGATGTATTGGAATGCAAAAAAATGTATACTTTGTGTATTGGTATACAAATAAAGTGTTTTAATGAATAAAATAATAGCGACAAACGACACCTAATTATTTTTTTGTTAAATCCTTGTTTTATTGTTTCTGAGAAATACATGACTATTTTCTGAACTATCAAATCATGTTTAACTATAACTAAACTTTTATTAAAGCAATTTAGCATTGACGACAAGAAATTAATTTCTAAAATCCTGGCTCTAAATCAAAAACTTTGACAAATCATAAGAAGTACTTAAAGTACAGTAGACTTTTTGAACTAACCAATTAATAAATTACAAGGTCATCAAAAATTACTTAGGATGACGTAAAAACCTTGCAAAGAATTTAGTCGAATATCTTCTTCTGATAGTTTAGAGGATGCGTGAAGGTTTGGGCAAACGATATTTTAGGATGTGAGCCAAGTGACCCACTTGGCAAAAGGTTGGCTTTGATAGTAAAGGGGTGTAATGAAGTAATCGATGAAGTTTCAAGAAGAATATTTACCGTTTTTAAAGCAGGTGATGACGCTAAAAAGGGTTTTTTTTTGCGAAACTATGACTTCTTTTATTTAATATTTGAATAGTTTATTTTAACAATTTAATAAATTACCGATTACACTTTTTATATTTTTAAATCTAATAAATTTGCTAAAAACCAGCGTGTGTCCCTTTCCCAAAACTCTGTCGCATACTTTCTAATAAAGTTGTTATCAAAGGGAAAACCCTGCATTGGCAGTATTTGCACCTACAATGCCAATTTTGGCGAATTTACCATCGACTGATTACTGTCATGCGGTTAATAGTTCCAGAAATCAAATTTGTGTATAACTATATACTAATGCATAACTTTCAGTAATATATATTGTCAATTTTAAGGTACATGAAAATTGGGAAAATACAATAAAAGTCCGATCTAATGTCCTAGAATTTACTTTAAAAAATCCAATATCTCGCGTCAAAAATATTAGAAATTAAAAATTCTTCAATAAAATCCATGCATTAAATATTTTTTTAAAAAAACATTTGACATTAAGATTGGCAAAATAACAAGAATGAAAATTTATGGAATAATAAAATTTCTAGTAAATTCAGTTCAATGAAAAATATTATTTTTATAATTTGCATTGAAAATTTATTTTCCATCATTTATTGAAATAAAGAAGCTTTGTGAGAATAATACTTTTATAATTTTAAAATATTGATGTTTTAAAGCTTTTTTTTTCAAAGATGTAATTAAGCACCAAAATAGCAAGTTACAGGTTCAATGGTTTACCTTGTTATAGTTTTGAACATTTTTTTTTCTACACGAATTTTATTGAAAAATCTCTAGCTATAAGCTATTTAATAAAACAGAATCGTTTTCAAATGTAAAATTGTAAATGATCTTTTTTTTCTATAATATTTTCTAATAAATATTTGAAGATATAAACTGGTAACACAAAACTTCTTTTTTTAATTAAGAAATCAATTTAACATTAATTAAAATCTATTTTTGATAATTATTCGCTGTTTATTATTCAAAATTCAATTAAACATTTTATGAATATATCAGTTTAAAATATGAAATTGCAAGCAATTTTTAATTAAATGCAAACGATTATGTGAAACGATTGAACGAAAATATTACTTGCAAACGATTTTTTGAAACAATTGCAACATTTTTTAAAATAAATGAAAAGAAACGAATCGTCATTTTTTTTTAAATAAATATTTAACAATAATAAAAATTGTTTTAAGTATTCTTTTTTTTTAGTTTCCTGAACATCGATGAAGCATTTTACGAATGATTAAAGCTTTAAAAATCGCTCCAAGAGAATTGGAATCCCCTTTTGTTACTTTATTCAAATCATTCTGAAATTCTTCAGTGATTCTTCATTAGCATTTCAAAAGAAAAAAATCCTCTGCTCTTCATTCTCAAATAATAGCTGAATAATATGCATTTTTGAAATCCATTTTTAATAGGAAGGATTTTAAAGATGAATCTATGTTCATAGATTGATATTCAGTCCTCTTGAGAGATGACTGCTAATGAGGTAATGAACAATAGAAGCGAATCATTAGGGTGATTTCCTTCGAGACAAGCGATTTGATACATTAAGCAATTTTACGGAGTTTGTAAACATCGCTTCTTATTTTTCTTTCTTTTGATCTTGTAAAATAATTGAAGCGAAAAATATGATAAGTAGATTCTGACGTTTTAGATTAGAAAAACTTTTTTTTTCTCTCTCTTTGAATACAGTAACTTTAAAAATTGAGATTTTTTTCTCAAATATTTATTTTAGGATATATTTGAAAAAATGATTTATTGGAATATTTTTTTAAATAATTATTAGAAAAAGTTTTGCATAAAAATTCTTATGGGCTCGAGAGATGCTTACTTAATAATGTCAGAAAATCCTACAAAATGATTTACAGAATAGATCATTGTATCTAGAGCTACAAGACAAGCATATAATTATTTCTACGTCAATGAATATTACCTAAGGATGGATTTATAAAAAATAAGGAGATTTTTAACTATAAAATAATTTAAACTTTCATATGTTTCTTTAATAACTTTGAGGTATATTATTGCACATAAATCAATTTTCCATCATTTTAAAATTTAAAATTTTCCTTACTCATTATTTGTATATATGTGATGATAATTTTAGCTCCTTAGAAATTTTATGTGATTTTATTAAATTTAAAAATTATTTTTAAAGCAACATATTTTATTATTTGAGCTATTGAATTCATATTCACGTCAAAGCATTTTTTGATCGTAAGATATTGCTGCCATATAATTAAAAGAAAAATTTAAAATTAGCATGAAAATCGTTTAATTGAGTTTAAAACAGCATAGCAAAAAAGTAATTAGGATTAGCTTTATGAATTTTGTTTACATTTTCTCAATAGGTTTCTCCGAAATAATCTTGAAGTTATGTATATGGCCATAAGAAGCTGCACTCGTAACTCATTTTGTTTCTACGTCTTAATTAAACATATTAAACCATTATTTAAATATATTTATTAGCGAATGTTTTGGAGAAGACATATTTCAATTTCATTTATTAAGTCAAGTAATATGTTTTAATTTGAACCTAGAGTTACGTTTTTAATGTAAGCTATTAAACAAAAAAGCAATGTGATAAACAAAAAAAGAAAAGAAAATCAATTATTTCAAATTTTATGCTATTTATAAAAGTAGCTTTGGAACATAATGATTCAAACGACCAACTAAATTCAAAACTAAAATATATCAATAAATAATTATGAAATCAAAGCAATGAAAAAAAAAAAGAATTACCTAATTGAAATCAGTTACAATCAAATAATGATAGGAGGAATCCTTTGACTAAAAGTATATACAATTTAATAATGATAAAAAGAATCCACACTGCTAGCACATCATGTAGCATAATATTGTATAATATTGTGTGATATTATATGATATTAAAAAATATTCCACATTATTGCGAATATGGATCAATATTGTACAATATTTGTGTGCAACTCGGGCAGTAATAATCACAAGTTATCAATAATAAATAAAATAATGTAAGCAAAAGTGAATACGATATAAAAATAATATATAGCCTTATCCAATTGAAAAATGATACAGTTTAACAAATAGAAGACAATTAATCACAATTTAAAAATTATACAAAATTTCATGAAATTAGAAGTAGCAAAAATGTTTCAATAAAAAATGAAATCATTTGCTCAAACACGAATGTGATACCATAATAATAAAAGAAATTATTTGACTAAAAGCAGATGTAATTGAAAGATGACAAGAGAAATTGTTAGGTCAAAGTCAGTTACAATCATATAATTAATTAATTATTAATTAATTAAAAAAAACTACAATCGAATAATCGACAGAAGGAATCATTTGATTTAAAGCAGATACAATTAACAATGATAAAAAGAATCATGCGATCAGATATAACCACAATTTATCAATGCTAAATAAAATAATTCGATCAAATTTGAATACGATATAATAATAATAAATAGCCTCATTCTACTAAAAGAAGACATTTTTTCACAAATAAAAGACAAACAGTCTCAATTTAACAATGATAGAAAGATTCACGTGACCAGAAGTAGTGAAAATGTTTCAATGAGAAAAGAAATCGTTTGCTCAAAACTTGGTATGATACAATAATAATAAATGGAATTATTTGACCGAAAGCAGATGCAATTGAATGATGATGAGAGAAATCGTTAGGCTAAAATCAGTTACAATTAAACAATGATAAAAGGAAATGGCAACCATTTAACAATAAATTCTCGCTTGAATTATACTGTCATCTAAAATTGAAAGGCGTTAAAATTCTCAGCAATTTCACTCCATAAGTATTTCAAATAATAAATAAAAACACATATATGAGCATGTTGAATGGAATTTCAGAAAAGAATTCCTCATAATTAAAAATTATCAGATTTGTTTCAAATATGGCGAATTTTATG
Organism: Argiope argentata; assembly: GCA_026289955.1. Taxonomy (NCBI): domain Eukaryota; kingdom Metazoa; phylum Arthropoda; class Arachnida; order Araneae; family Araneidae; genus Argiope; species Argiope argentata. Next base: position 884,295 of record JAOUZG010051911.1, on the reverse strand, counting down.
GCCCTTAGACAGCGCATAGTGTAAGGCACGCTCTTTTAATAAAATTTTATTTCAATTTCACGTTATTCAAACTATTTTATATTTAATACTATTTCAATGATATTATTTTAGTTCTGTGATTATTATCCTGTTAACTTTTTGAAAATGCATTGGTTTTATTGATTTCAAACTGTTATTATAGACTAATACTCCGATTTCCATAAAATATCATTAAAGCATTGTTTCAATGTTTAGAAATATTCTAATTACTAAATGAAAGTAATCAGACTCGCAGTACTTGACAATATACATTTGATAATCGTTAGTATTATAACTAAAATTTTGTAATTCATAGAATAAGCTTAGTTTTAAGCCTATTTATTTGGCATTGGGCAACTCAATCAAATGCCTCTAGGTAAGTACCTAGCCGAAAATCCGTCATTGATCCTTAATATGTGGGAAGGCAATGTTATAAATTATATTCCTTCCTGTGATGGGTAGTTAGGTTTACAAATTTGATTAATTTTTTGATTTGATTATTTTTTTTATTTCTTCGAGTTGCATTTGCATATTTCTGCCAGCTAGAGAGCCCAATCTTTTTTTGAATTTTTGCCGTATAATAGAAGTAATATGTCAAATGGTAAATTAACATCTTATCTTACTTAATTCCTAAAGATGTTTAAATTATTAAAGTATTGTGTTTTAGGACATGGACGAATGAACTGCACTTCTTCAGGCGTATTTCGGAAGAAAAATGTAAAGAAATCTCACGTTTTTTTAACAGGCTCAAAAATGCTTCTCACATTCAAAAATATAAAGGGATAGTTCCAAAAATATGCTTTATGTTCTCATTTAGGTCTTAAATGGGGTGATTCGCCAAAACTTGGATGCTAAATGTTTGGTAGTTACAATATTTTTTATTGTATACTTGATATAGAGAAAGCTTCGGAAAAAAAAACAGATCTTAATATAAGCTATTTTTTTGTCAATATGAGTTTAAAACTAGTATATGAGCAGATAATAATTTATTTAAAAGAATAAATATTTCATAAAAATAATCCAGAAGGGTAATTTATCGTAAATTATTTCATCAAATAAATATTAATGCAGAAGGATATCTTCATCTTAAATTATTTCAATCTTAAATAATTGTTGAGAAGGATATCTTCATCTTAAATAATATCAGTCATAAATAATAATTCAAAAGGATGTATAAATATCACATTATTTCAGTCATAAATAATAATTAAAAAGGATATATTCCTCGTAAATTATTTCAGAAAATAAATAAAATAAAATAATAATTGGGGGAAGAAAATAAATAATAATTCAGAAGTATAAGGATTTCTTCGTCTTAAATTATTTCAATCTTAAATAAATGTTGAGAAGGATATCTTCATCTTAAATAATACCAGCCATAAATAATAATTCAAAAGGATGTCTAAATTCAGCCGCAAATAATTGTTGAGAAGGATATCTTTATCTTAAACTATTGCAGCAAGAAATAATAATTGAGATTTATGCCTTCATCTTAAATAATATCAGTCATCATTAATAATTCAAAAGGATACCTAAATCTCAAATTATTTCAGTGATAAATAATAATTCTGCAGGATATTTTTATCTTACGAAGTCGTAGTCATAAATAATAATTGGTCAGGATATCTTTATCTAAAAATATCCAAATGCGTTTATATATTATATTCAATCATTATTATATTTCGAATAACTTTCACTGTTCAGCCAAACAGAAAATTGTTCTTTCCCACAAATAGATTCAGAATTGTTCGAATTCCACCAGACAAGGCAGAAAGGTCACGCTCTATCACTTTCCCATCGCCCCACCTCGGCGTTTACCACGAAATCAGGTGGGAGATGCATGAATACCTCCAACCACCTGATCAGCCCCGTTTCTCCGGGGCGCCTCCCGTTGATTGGATCGCGGTCAGCCCCAGGGACTTGTGGAATGGCGAATGATGGGGGGGGGAAGAATGGACAAAAGTTCCAGTCGCTCAGTTGCTTTCCTTTCTTGTCACCAGATTAGGGCAGGACAGAAAAAGGACATCAACAAAGAAGTGAAACAAGAAAAAACACACACCCAAATATTGCGTTTGGGGGACCGCGAATACAGTTCTTAATTGATTCGTGGTTATATGTTCCCAAATAGCGGAACACAATTTCTAAATGTAATATGTCAATTCGTTTTTCTCTGATTTGGATAAATTACGATGGGACATTTATTTGTAATGACATATTTTGTTGGAAATGACTTTTATTTCTCTACAAATTGTTTATTAAGTAATAAATGAAACCGTAATCTTCAACTAGCCCCCATCGATAACAGATGCTCGTCTAGCATAGTAATAGGTACTTTTCCGTTAGCAGGGCGCAAGTGAAAAGTCGCCTAAGATATCTGGCGAAATATACAATATTTGGCGATTTATCACTTTAAAATTGCTGTAAGAAATTTTATGAAATTCTACATTATTCGACGACTTTTCGCTTACGCCTGGCTAACGGAAAATTCCCCAATAATAGTTTTAATTCACTAAATTTAGTTTGAGGTATGCCAGCACAGTGATAGGTACTTTTACGTTAGCCGGGAGCAAACAAAAAATCGCCAAAGAAATTTGATGGAATTCTACGTTATTTGTCTATTTTTCTCTTTAAAATAGTAGCAAGAAATTTGGCATTATCCAACATTATTTGGTGATTTTTCAATTTGAAATCACAATAAGAAATTAGGCGGAATTCTGAATTACTTGGCGATTTTTCGATTGTGCCCAGCTAATATAAAAGTATCCACTGATAGCCTTAATTCACTCAGTGAATTAATTTTGAGGAAATACATGTAACCGCAGCAATTAAAAGCATTATTTTAAATGAACTTAGAACTGGCATTTATTTCATTGCAAATTGTTTGTTAAGTAATAAATCAAACCTTAATTTTCAACTAGCCACCAACCAGAAATAGATGTTCGTCCAGCACAGTGATAAATACTTTTCCGTTAGCCGGGCGCAAGCAAAAATTTGCCAAAGAAGTTTAGAGGAGTTCTACATTATTTAGCAATTTTTCATTTTAAAACCGTTGTAAGAAGTTTTGCATTATTCTACATTATTTGGCGACTTTTCGCATGCTCCCGGCTAATGAAAAAGTATCCACTAATAGCATTAATTCACTCAATCAATTAATTTGACGGAAATGCATGTAACTGAGGCAAATAAAAGCACTATTTCAAAATAAACTTGCCCAAGAAGCACAGAGCCTTCTCATTGTGCGGTTTTGATTGCAAGTCTGTTTTGATTTTATTAATGTCCCATTTGAAAGAAACATCAGGGGTACATTTCAATAGACCTCGTCACCATGGGTAGGCAAAAGGAATGACACTCGAGTTGGTACCCATTTTCCAAGTTGGCACACCACATCATCGATAGGAAATTTGATTCTAATTCGAGATTTAACATGAATTAGATACATATGTTGTACAAATCTTTGCTAAAATCGGTTTTCCAGCTGTGAAATCTCTGGTTTTGAAGTTGAAAATGATCCATTAGGTCCCATTGTTTCTGAATATACTTTCAAGAGGAGAATTTAATTGGCATAATTGGTTCCGTATTTAATACCGGAAGCTCTGTAGGGTTATATTATAATGCAATCTTTCTTAAAAATGAGGGTTTCAGACCACTTTTAGTGTATCTTTAGTCATGAACTTTCATCTCAAGTAAAAAAAGGTGTAAGTGGTTCCATATTTGTAACTGGAGATTGTGTCAGGGTTTCTGCAATAATCTACAATTGTTTGTTATAATAGCCGGTTAAAATTTCTTTCATCTGATGGCACAACATTCATTTTGGAGTTGAATTAAAACAAAGATTCTGAAAAAGAATTATATTTATTGTAGATTAACGATAATCTATGGAATTTCTATGTTTGCATTTAATAACTCTCATTATTTTTATAATATTTAAAATCATAATAATGCAAAATTAATGATATTTCATACTTTAATTACTTTACTTTACTTTTTATTTGCTTTAAATATAAAATGTAAATTGTTAATTTTACGTTTTATATTTAAAAATATCTGCAATTAATAAAATAATTAATACTATAATTATTATTAATAAAATACTATAATAATTATTTAATAAAAGAATTAATATTTCATATAATTATTTAATAAAAGAAATAATATTACATGTCATTATTTAATAAAAGAAATAATATTACATGTCATTATTTAATAAAAGAATTTATATTATATGTAAATATTTAATAAAATAATTTATATTATATATAATTATTTAATAAAATAATAATTATTATATGTAATTACTTAATAAAAGAATTAATATTCTATGTAATTATTTAATAAGAGAATTAATATTCCATGTATTTATTTAATAAAAGAATAAATATTCAATGTAATTATTTAATAAAAGAATTAATATTCTATGTATATATTTAATAAAAGACTTAATATTCCATGTAATTAGTTAATTAAAGTATTAATATTATATGTAATTAGTTAACAATAGAATTAATATTATATGCAATTTTTTAATAAAATAATTAATATTATATGTGGTTATTTAATGAAAAAGAAACTAAAATATTTTTTTTTGTTGAACTAAATAGGAATTAACTTAAATTTTTAGAATTACTTGTTTAAACTATTTTCACGATATCTTCGGCCATTTTGTATTTTATTGCGTTCAAAAATTAGAATGTTTTCATTCATTTTTTAAAAAGAAATTGCTTAAAATAATAATGCATATTAATTTTTTCTCAATTATAACTAAATTTTAATAATTTATTTCTTCAAAAAGTTATTTTATAATAGTTTATCTTGGAAGTAAGCACGCCGTTCATGTAGGTATAAAGAGAGCATGCAATTTGAAGAAAATGCTTGTACTTTGATTTTTTTTCCTAAATCCTAAATCAATATGCGCATGTAAGTATTTTCGGTATATTTACCCTCACCCCAATTACCTAGTAATGGCTTCTAATTGAGATGCAATTTAAGCACAATGGCGAATTCCAATGCGAGTGATTATTGACCGCAGTTCATTAAATTAACGGCAGATGAGTGACCCGTTGACCACCCAGCCATTCGTGATTCAATTGTGCAAAATCAATGACGCTGTGCAATTTGCGCTTCCAGAAATCATTATTACGTTCACAAAAGTCCGTCTGTCCCGAAATGTCCTCAAATGATGATATTCCATGCAATCATTAGCTGTCATTGCGAATGAATCAATCATGTTTAATGAATTTCAATTGTATCTGAAAGGCAGTAAATGACGAGTGTTTGTGTTTTGTATTTCGTGTGTTTGAATTTTAGGCAGCGACAATTCATTTATTTCTCTGCTCTTATTTAATTTAAATAAATGTGTGTATCTTTTAAAATCCTATTGCATTTTTTGGCATTTATTAGGATATATGTGCGTGTTTTACTTTTTAAATGTTTCTTATACAAGTATAACTTTTTTACAATTTAATAATCAGATCTTGTATGTTTACTGTTTCTGATTTTTTATGGCGATAGGATACAAGCTACCATTTTCTAATAAGCATTTCGAATATTTTAATAATTCTTTGATTAGAGTTTTTGCTCATTGAGTATTTGATGCTGATTAGTTATTTATATCTATACCTATGCTTATAATGAAGCTCAATGTGTGTGTGTGTTGGTGCTGTACAGGCCAGACCATTTTATCTACAGTTACCAAATTTGACACGTGTATACCTTGGAGACCGAAATGTGTAGACTTGGAGCATCTTTTTAAAATTTTTAATTATAATATTAAATATTAGTTAAAAACTGACTTTCTCGCCAAAAAAAATCTTTTCATTTTCCCACTGCCAAATGACTATGGCTTCCTTCAAACGAATCTGTCTAATTTCATAATGTTTGATGCATTTAAAATTAAACATTGTTAATTAATCGATCTGTTCATAATGAATCTGAGAAAATTTTGTTGGAAAATTCTTGAGATATTACAGAAATTAGGAAAAATATTCTTTAGTGCCAATAAGATTTAATTGCTCAGCGACACTCTTTTCAGTACAAATATTTAAAAAAGTTATTTTTTAAAGTAAAAATTGTACAATTAATTGCAGTTGAATCATTTCCATTTTAATTTAAAAAATAAATTCTATGGGAGCTAGCAGAAAATTAGAGAGATACGTATTATGTTTTTATACATATTATGAAGGCCTTTATAATACTATGATTGAATTATATGACTATCAAAATTTGATGGTCATATATTTTGATGACTTAAAATATTTTGATGAAGATGGTGTTAAAAAAGGAATTACATAAAATACAGGGTATTCGTTAATTATCGTCGTAGTGTCCGTACCTCATTATTTTCGAATATAAAATATTACGCAAAAACCGAGTACCTATTCGTAAATTACGACTCAAAGAATTTTACAATTATATTAAAAGTCTAAAGCTTGCACAATTTGGACTTTGTAGACATTCAGCTGGAGGTAATTATATATTCGTAAATTCCAATCAAAGAATTTTATTAATGATATCAATATCAAAAAGATTAATAAATTTGCACATAGCTGCCCTTCTATATCGTCGTATGCGGCATATGTAGTTGCACAGCTGATTGTATCGTTGATTTTCGTGGACTGTTTCATTAAGCGTTTCTTGTATGCGATCATCATTTTCCTGCAAAGAGCTCAGTTTTCCCACTCCCTTTCTGTGTAGTTGTGTTAACCAGCGTCCGAAAGAATTATTCGAAGTAGGATCTTTCTTGTACGTGTTCCTGAAGCGACGTTGAGTCGGTATGACTGATTTAGTTTCGCGAAACCACAATACACACATTGCTTTTTCTTGCACGGTCGTCATCTTTATTTATGACGTCATAATTACGCAGACTGCAAATGCTCTAATATCACATTATTGACACGTAAAATTCTTTGAGTTGTAATTTACGAATACGTAATAGGTTTTTGCGTAATATTTTTTATTCGAAAGTTATGAGGTACGGAAACCCAGACAAAAACTAAAGAACACTCTATATTTAATATATTAAAACTAACTATTTTCTATGCAATTATTAATTATTAAAACTTACAATTTTTTATTACTAACCACCAAAGACGACTAGTACAATTTCTTATTGAATTTTTGATCTAAAGTTTGATTGTCTATTGATCTTTGCCTCCTTATGCATGTATATATGACAACTCAAAAACACAATGATTTAAGTAAATGATATTTTGTACCTGATCTTTTGACCAAATTTTTTATCTGTACAGGAATTGGTTTAAATTCTCTTTGGAAAAAAGTGTCCAAAATACATATTCCATTCCCTTGTACTTGTATTCACCGCCCTCTGGCGATTAATAGTTACAGATCAAATGCACAATTCCCTGAGGCAATCGAATTAGAAAAAGTAAATACTTTTCGCCAATTTATGTTATTAATACCCAAATGAATATATTATAGATGCTCAATTTGAGCACCAAATCTCATTTGACCAATTCTATTCGTTTTGGCATGATCATATTAACTTAAATTTTGGCAGCTGGACATACAGACTATTGAATTCTGATCATATTTTACTTAAAATTCAATGGAAATTGGCAAATTTTTTGTCAAGATTATATGCCAAATTTCATTGATCTAGCTTAAAACATTTTTGAGTTATCTTCGTCAAAGATGGACAAACATTTTCCAAACATTTGTTTTTCGAATCTAGGAAAATCTTAGATGTAAAGATTCGCCAAGATTTCGAGGTGGAATATTTTGTCGATTGCAATACTTCCTCTAAATTATATACATAAAATATTAAAAGTAAATTAATCTGAACTATATACAGGGTGTCTCATCAAGACTGAATGCACTCTGAATAGCCATATTCATTGTTTGGAATACATAAAAAAATGTCCAAACAGCTGTACCTCTACGACTCATAGTTTTCGAGAAACACGCGACAGAAAATGTATGATGTCACATCCGGTTTACGAAAAAACCCTTATTCAAAGCATGATTATCAGTACCTGCATAATTTTAAACAATAAAATGTTCAAAACGTCCCCCGCGTAAATAGAAGCATGCATGCGCGCGTCGTGCAATAGTTCACTGTACACATTCTGGCATCGTAGTGTCCACAGAAGTAAACGCGCTGTAAAGACGAATGGATTAAGTCCATTTCTGAAGTAACTGGGTCTCGATAAACCAATTCCTTTACGCGATACCATAGGAAGACATTTGAAGGGGTGAGATATGAAGATCCTGGTGGCCATGAGACAGCACCCCGACGCCAAATCCAGAAACCAAATATATTTTTTTCGTAAACCGGATATGACTTTATAGATTTCGCGTTTTGCTCGAAAACTGTGGGTCGCACAGATACAGTTCTCTGGGCCTTTTTTATGTATTCCAAACATCGAATCTGATACGTAGAGTTTATTCAATCTTTATGGGACACCTTGTATACATGAATTTTAACGATAAATATACAAACCATTATTAAAACATGCCCAAAAGTTGAACAATATCTCACCAGTTATTTTTATTTATTTAGATAATTCAATGCATGTAGATTCATTAAATAATTCACTAATAACAAACATTGAATATAAAATGGGAATTCACAACAGCTGTTACTTACAGAGCTAACTAAACATCAATTCAAAGCAATTAAGTGCATGCAATAAAATCCCAAGAGAATGGAAAATGATGTAATTTTTAATTCCATTTGATAATTAGGGAAACAAACTGAGTCTTCGTTAACGATTAACCTCATCATATATTAAGAAACTTACGATTATGAATATGAATGCCAGTTTTCCGCCACTTAAGCGTAATTACAGTCAGACATTCGAATTAAAACATAGTATATAATAAGTAAACACCATAAAATCTCCGAGTTTCATTTATGGATAATTGCGTATTTAATGTTGAATTTTAGTGAATAATCGATTTGTTTCGGGAGGCAGAATACAAATTGTGGTAGTTTTAGTTTCTCTCTTTACTGGATAGAGTTTACTATGCTGCTGTTTTGTCTAGCTTACATTGTTACATTCTCTCTGTGTAAATGAACAATGCCATTTCGCACAGAGCATTTGAAGCATATTATGCTAATGACCAGTCAGCATCAGTTTCACTAGAAAACAAATACTCATAGCTTAAGTCCGAAGCTGGAGATTGCATGCATTTGTGTTTTTTCTATAGTAAGTTAAATAAGTTAAAAAAATTTCATCGCTATAAGACACTGATTATTAACTTTGTTCTTTCATCAAATTATGCCTCAAAACATCACATTCGTGGTACTTCAGCAATCAATGCATTTCCTTGTTTTTGTTCAATCATTTTTCCCTCTAACGAAGAACTTTCTTATAAAGTAACGGATCGCAAGTGCCGAAAAAGTGCATCAATAGAAGTATTAGTGTTGGAAATAAACAATTATATACAGAATGTCCATAATTAAATTACCTTACTTTAAAGTTGTCTACAAAGGGAAACTATTGTTCAGACAGACATGAAATTTTGTATAGGACATAATAAAGGGATAAAAATTCGTTTGAACAAATTGTAATGATATTAAAAAATAGTTCAAAGTTTCACCACCAGCGGCAGTTTTTCAAATGAAATACACATTTAGCATATTTGTGACAAATTTAATTACAACAAAACATGTTCAGTATGACGTCATCCTTTTCCGCTACCATCTGGAATCATAAGATAGCAGGTTCCACAATTAACCACGAAAAGCACTTTAGTGCCTTTCAAGTTCGATTTTCATGCAAATGGAGCTCCTCCGCACATTATCCATCGTTTAAAGGACGTTCTCCATAATCGTTTTACAGAAGAACGTGTCACCAGCCGTCACTTTCGTGAACTGCAGCCTCCTCGGTCTCCAGATCTAAATCCAAGTGACTTTTGGCTTTGGGGACATTTAAAACACTTGGTCAGTCCCGATAATCGAGACACTTTACTTGATTTAAAAATCAGCATTTCACAGCATGTGTTTATTATTGCCCAAAACACATTACGGTCAACTATGGAACATGCTATCTCATGATTCCGGATAATAGTGGAAAAGGACGGCCGTCATGTTGAACACGTTTTGTTGTAATTAAATTTGTCGAAAATAGGCTAAATGTGTAATCCATTTAAAAAACTGCCCCTGGTGGTAAAATTTTGAACTATTTTTTTATTCCCAATCTTTTATTATGTTCTACACAAAATTTAATAAATTTCAGAACAATAGTTTTGCTTGTAGACATTTTTCAGATAGGGTCGTTTAATTATAGACACTCTGTACATATTTTTAATTAAGTTCATTCTTCTGTTGAGAAAATTACACGGTCGAAGGATGACAGATGATAGAAAATAATAACTTTGAAAATCAGGTTTATACGGACACTTATGTCAGGCTTCAAAACACACAAGTTCTGAATATAGGTATTGAAGACAAAAAACAGAACCTCTTCGTGGCTTTAGACTATATTTGTGAGAATTTTTAAAAATAACGGAAAAAGTCTTCCTCAATTTTAAGGACATTTTCTCCAATACACATCTTATCCTTCTTCCCCCGCATAAAATTGGGGACATTGGTTAAGTCCACAGATTCCTTGCAGGACATTTGGTCATTGGTAATTATGAAACATAGACATCTGGCCTTGAATCTATCATTCTTTCCGAATGAGCGTTTTTAATTATTTATTAAACATTCAGAAATCCCCTTGCACCACTAAGTACCACACGGGGCTTACGGAAGTAGACAACATATTACAGAAAGACATCACATACAGAACAGCCACTCAAGCACCACATTCACTTGGACTGCTCTTTTTTACAGTACAACATATTCGAACATATCACAGAGGGAACAGATAATGGACAATCATTCACGAGTCGGGACTCGAACCCAGGATGCACAGATCAAGGGGTCGGCGAATATCTGTTTTGAACGATTTTCTGATGGACACCAAAATTTGACCCAAACCTACAATTGTAGCAAAATTCAGGAGATGATCTACCTACTTTTATTGTAGTGAGTTTATGAATTACACGTTACATGCATACAAAAGTGTAGACCGACAGACTGTCAACCTTGAACAGATTTTATATAAAATGGGACAAATGTATTTTAGAGACTGAACCTAAATACTAAATTTTTCCTACCAATTTCTGCTTATATTGCAGCAACTAAGTTCACATGTACTTGAACAGTTAGAGAGACATACTTTCCGTAAATAAATTTCGTTTAAGAATGATAGAAATCTGTAAATCTAAAACCTGTTTGATAGTAGTAATTCCATACCCTATATTTCAAACAATCAGCCCACATTTTTTTTGAGTTACTGTGTTTTCATCAAAAGAATGACCGACATACTGACAGACCTAATTTCCAAAAAATTTTTTTAATCTGATTCAAGGAGATCAAAAACGTGGAGATTTGTTAAATTCTCGATTTGAATTTTTTAACGATTGCAATATATCCTCTATACTTCATATGGATAGAAGTAATAAAATCAGTGAAAACTACAGTCTTAAAATAAATATTTAAACTAACTGAATTGTAGTAATGTAAAATATTAAAAAAACTATTCGAACATTTTATTTACGAAAAAGATTAATTATTATTTTTTTTACATTATTTTTGCCATTATTTTATAAAATTTACATTGTATTCAGCACTTTTATAAAAACATAAGTTTAGATTGTTTAGCTTAAACTATTGTTATCAGCATCAATGTTATCAATATTGTACAATATGGTTATTATTAATGATAATTTGAATAATCAAAAGATAGTTACGCCCGTATTGAATCTCAGCAGAGCTTTTGTGTATTCTTTTAATTGAGAAGATAAATAATGTTTTTCTTTCGTATTTGTCTATTATATCATGCGTTAATTAGATCTCTATATGTTGCATTAGTTTTTATTTAAAGTTTTAGTAAATTAAAAAAAACATTTCTCTTCAAGGTTTTAATTATGTTTGAATGTGGTGTTTTCTGTTTCCTAAGGAGTTCTTTTGATATTTTTTATGTCAAAGAAAGGGCTTTGAATTTTTCAAAAAATATTTTCTCATATATATGGTATAGAAATTAATATGAATACAAGCTTTAGAGTTTTAACCATTTTTAAAATGATACTTAAGTTGATATTTTTGAATTTTTTTGATTTTTAAAAAAAATTTAGTTGAAAAGTAACAACTAAAACTTAATAATTATTTTAAATCAATTGATTTTATTTGTGAATAACTTAAATAAATAAAAGTTCGTTGAGATAATAAAAAAATTACCAAAAACTATACTCATAAAATATAAAAATTTGAAAGTAACATGCTTATTTATTTGACTTTTTCTGTTAAAAACAATTTAATAATGCAATACGCAAAGAAATCATTTATTATTTCTAATTTTATTGGCTACAATTTTTTTCCCGAAAACACATTGTGTGTAGAAGCGTTATCTAAAACATATAAAAATACACCCTTTGAGGATGTACATTTTCCCTTTACCAAAAACATTAAACCAATGAAAAATACATTGGAAGCTGATAAAGCTTGGAAGCAACACCTTATTATCGATGAAAAACAACAGACGGTAGCCAACTCAAAAATAGATAAAATGGTTTTCTTATCTCATTTGGAGATGCATACCACAAAGATAGAAGATAAGCCTTTGAAGGTAATTTTATTTCTTTGAAATCAATATGCGTAATTATAAATGATTATACAACAATGTCAAACTTGGATTTTCCATTACATAAATAATCAGATTATCGGAGATTGATTATCCCTTTTTTCAAAAGTACCATTTCTTTGATAAATTTTAAAAATAGGGTTATTGATCATTTTATTCTGAGAAAGATTGATATGTGAAAGGTTTAAAATAACTGTGAAATGTTTATAATTACAAAAAAATCAGTTAACTGAAGAAAAATTGCAAACGATTATTTCGAATTATAAAGAAAGAAAAAATTTCTAGAATTTATGATGCTTTTTTTTATATCCTTTGTCATTCTTATTTTTTTTATTCTTTCATTTCGCGAGTTTTTTTAAGAGAGTAGTACTAAAAATGGATGTTTTTTAAATACCAAAATGTATTTAAAGATTTTTTTCTCGATATTCATGTACTAAAAGTTCATTATTTCACAAAGTTGCTCAATTTTTTTTTTAAATCAATGGTGTAGATTTCGATTACCTGACGTCTAATTGAAAATTTCTCATCAAGCAGATAATTCTTTTTCAGAATTCTTATTCCCTATAGATCATGTCGTTTCTTCTTTTATATCTATATTTTTTATATGAGAGGACAATAATGATTAAAATGAAAAAAAAATAATATGCAACACCTTTTTCAAATTTTATTTAAAAATGAATTCCTGCATGATGACAGTATTAACTTTCTTTTGATGTATTCAGATTTTAACTTTTTTCATAGAAATTTTTTCATAATATTTTCATAGTAACTTTTTTTCATAGAAATAACAAACTGGACCTCTAATCAACTATTTTCCCACTTTATTCCGTTACTTTTTTATGCATGCTTATGAGAGTTATCGAGATACACAAGTGCATAAAATTGGCGAGGTGTAGATCAAATTATTGGACACTGAATTTGAAATTATTTTCTAACAATCATAT
>JAOUZG010051911.1:854240-870286 GCA_026289955.1 Argiope argentata | reverse complement strand
AATTATTTTAAAAAATAAAATTGGCGAACGAAGTTTGGATCGAATTATTAGACATTAAATTTGAAATCATTTTTAAGCAATCATATATCAAGAATAAATTTTTTAAAAAATATTTATTTTTAAATTTATTTAAACTGGTTTATTTTTGCAAAGATGGGAATTATTAATAGTATTTATACTGACTTCTTGATGATTTTTACATTTCATATATTTTCTTGGATTTAATGATAATTTGCTTTCCTTTCATATTGAGTTTCAAAGATTGCTTTATGTTATCAAAGACGGTAATTATTAATGGTATTTTTACAGTCTTCCTGAGGCTTTTTGAATTTCGTAAACTTGTCATGATTTAATATGCTTTTCATATATTAATATACTTTTATATTATTTATATATAATATACTTTTTATATTATTTTAAATTATTTTAAAAAATACTACTTTGTTTTACTAAAAGAGTTTTAATGAAAAATAATCGATTGACTTAATTTAAAAAGTTAATATTCTGGGGGCTCTATCCGGTATTGGATTTGAGAATCGATTTACTTCAATAATATTTGGAAAGAGGATTTATGGTCCATAGTGGCCTGGAGACAGAAGGGTTGAGGTTCGACACCTGGTTCCACCAAAGGACCGTCGTGTAAGCGCGTCTGGTGAAATTAAATCCGATCGAGCTAGATATCTTCCCACTTCTATGCTTCGAAGAGGGGGGAGTCAGGTCTGGTGTTGTCCTCATTATCCTACCCCGGTTCAATTACAAGCTCCATCCTAAAATAGCCCTTGTGTTGCTTCAAAACGAGACGTTAATGTAACTAAACTGGAATAATGGTTTGTAAATAAGAGACAAAATTAATCAGGATTAAATATTCTAACGTCGTACACAAATAATAAACTTGTGTTTTTGAAAATAGTACTTATTAATTATTTTTATTATGCCGGAGGAGATCATAAGAATAAAAGCAAATCAGAAGCAATTTATATATAAAATATTAGATTAAAAATTTGCATTTCTTATTATAAAATAAAAAACAACACATTAGGATCATGAAATCAATAAATAAATCACTAATCGTCAACTTAAAAGAATTATTATTAATAATTATTAAAAGATTGACGATATGTTTAGAAATATTCTGACTCTGAAATGTACCCCCAAACAGAGAATTCCCAAGACAGGGTTGGTCTGTGTCAACTGAAATTTTCATTAAGAGAGTTTAATTAGAAACTCTTGTACCTCGTTCTCTCGAGATTTGATGAGACACAATGCATTTTTACGATCTCAATTGAGAGATTGAGGGATTTCCCAAAAGCAATAAATAAGGGTACTGAGCTAAGAATAAACACAAAATTTTATACCCGCTATTTCTCCATTTGGAAATACAAACATTATGAATCACTTCAGAAATCCTGGAAGATCTTATGCAATACTAGAAGAAGTGGTCTCTCTGATTCTTTCTCGCATGCTTCCAATTAGAGGAGTAAATCTCCCCTCCCTTTGTCAGAGTCGGGAAGCTAAGGGTGATTAGATTTTTAATTTATTTCATTTTTCAGACAAAAGCGTTCTATTGTTTTTAGAGAAAGTAAGAGAACCCATTCCTTTTTTTTCCTAGTAGGAAAGAAAGCCACTACAAATGCGCATGTTGTTGTTGTTGTTACTTATAGTACTTGCCATCGACAAACCCCCGGTATGTATGACCTTAACTACATTAACAATACAATTATTCATTGTAAAAAATTCTTAGTATGGTTCATTGTTTGCGAGGTAATAGCGGACTTTTGACCCGCATAATAGTAGCAAGTGATCTTTGACGATTAATCGTTAGTATGCGGTTACTACATTTACATTCCTATTATTCCTAATAAAGAAGACTATTATTATGGTCCTTTAAATGGGTGGTATTAGCGAACTAATGACATGAATGATCTTAGTATCGATTTTTCATGATTCCTATTTGGAGATTAATCGTTGAGATGCGGTTACTACATTTACATTCTTATTATTAGTAGTAAAGGAAACTATTATTATTTTAAAACTATTATTATATTAAAACTACTATTATATTTAAAACTATATTATATAAACTATTAAAACTTTAAAACTATTATTATTTATTATTAAAAAATTTAGTGGTAAGAGAATCTTTTACGATTTCTTTTTGGTGGTTAATTGTTGGCATGCGATTACTACATTTATATTCCTAATATTCATTGTAAAGAAAACTATTATTATTATACATTAACTAAGTGGTATTAGAAATACTCAAACGAAATTTTTTAAAATTAGATAATGATTTTTAAATATTTTTTTGGTGATTATTGTTGGCATACGATTGCTACATTTATATTCCTATGATTTATAAGACCATTATTACGGTTCATTAACTGAGATATACTATTGAACTATTGACATGAATAAGCTTAGTAGAAAGTGAAGATATCTATTTGGTGATTAATCGTTGGCATGCGGTTTCTACATCTATTATCGAAATATTGATATGAAAAATCTTAGCACTGGATATTTTATGATTTCTTTTTGGTGAATAAACTTTGTTATATTGTCACTACATTTACATTCCTATCATTCGTAGTAAACAATTACAATTGGGCATTGGCTGGGATAGAATGGTTGGTAGGTGGTTGGATTCACATCCCTTGGACTGCAAATTCGAACCCACCAGCTAAAGACTCTACATGTGTGTGGTGGCGCCTTAAAACTTTCGTAGTCATAAATTTCTCCATGTCGGGAATAATAATAGTGGGGAGTACCGGTTCAAAGGTGATCGATCTCTGTTCAAGATCTAAATTACGATCTGTGATTGCATAAATAGTCCTCCCCTTAAAAAAGAGTTAAGACGTTGTGTAGCTAAGTCGTATTCTTGGGTCCTAGTTGCACAACTGAAAAACAAGAGACGCTCAATTAGCTTGAATTGCTGACAGATCTATCAGCAGGCTTGAAAAGGGCCATAAATAACAACAACAATAACTATTTGGCATATACTGCATGGTATTATAAAAATCTGATGTTGAAATATTGATATAAAAATCTTAGGAGTAGATCTTTTATGATTTCTTTTTGGTGAATAATCGTTCGCATATAGTTACCAGATATATACCTAAAAAATCCAATCTATATTTTATTGATCTTTTTCATCGTCTAATTAAAATAAAAAAATAGATACATAATTACAAATTTAGTCAACAGACAACATATCGTTTTTTCATCTGGTGATCAAATTACCCAAGCAATTGATTGCGTTTTAAATTTTTTTTTACATGAATGTAAATGCACAGACTTATACACGTGGATTAAAAACAAAAACAAATAGCATTTTAAGAAAAATTAGATCTTTTTCTTTCTGCATTCAAAAAAGTCAAGGAAACTTAGTCTCATCTAGTCTTTTAATCGCAATCTTCAGAGTAACTAATTCATTCGATTTGACTTTCTTTTTAATCATATTATAATCGCATATATCTCGATAAGTACATTAATTTATTTTCATTTAAAAATATGATTTATTAAAATGATCAATAGTCATCGTTTTATTAATAATTATCTTTTAAGATAAGAGGATTTATCAATGGATCTAAATCATTTCCATTGATTAACCATTTTTCAATGACTATTAATATTTTGAAAAAAAAAAATTTCAACTCCAGCCGATAATTCATTTTCATAAAATTATATTTTTTGGCAATGTGAGATTCAATATTTTTACAACTATGAAACTCACCATATATTTTTTGATTTTTATTTTCAAAAAGCATTTTAAAAAAATCTCCTTTAGAAAAAAACAGAACAATCGAGAAAAAAAAACATTTGGAACTATCAAAAATAAACTCATAAAACAGATACTTCATAAACAATAAAAGAGGTACTTTAGTAGAAAATAAACCTTTCATTTTCTTTTTATACAAAAATTGGCAAAAGAAAAGTTTACACACACACACACACACACACACACACACACACACACACACACATATATATTCATTTTCTATTCTGCATTGAATAAAACAAGTATTTAAAAACATTAAATCGACAAATTAAAAAAAAAACACTAGTTCTGATCAAAATTGATGTATTTCCAAAAAACATTCATCATTCTTGTAATCTTCAGAATCGTTATAAAACTGGCATAAAGTATCGATATTTTCTTCCAATTCTATTCTTTCCTAATATTTATCGTCTGGTCTTTTGGTGAAAATTGTGGAAGAAGAAAAATCAAGAAAATTTTAGAAAAAAATACAAACAAGTATTAGCTTTTGGGAAAATAATCCGCTGCTTAACTTTATTCTCCTTCGATTGTTGGCAATAAGGAAACGTTCAGACGATTAATTTGGTAAACTGGAATCTCTTAGGTGAAAATTTCTTAAATAAACTTGTTTTGATTTCACATTTCGGTGGTTTCGTAGTTAGATTTTAAACAATTGGAAGAAAATGGAAGAGGATTAAGTATACTTTATTATTAAGCTAGGTTCCAAAAATTGTACAAGTGACAAATAATTATATTTGATGTCATTATTTAATTAAATCACAAAACAAAATCTAGATTTGACTCAAAATTTAAGAAGTCAGTTTTGTATATTTTATTTATTAATTTTAATTACTCACTTTAAAATGATAAGCTTTAAATTAACAAGTTATTGAAATAAAAATATGGCCTAACAGAATTTGGTTTATTAAATATACAATTGAACTTATTTAATTTAGTTTTAACTATTTATTAAATTATCTTTTATTTTTATCATTTAAAAAATTATGTCAAAAAGTATATTGGTTGTTATTATTATATAAGATTTCAAGATTTCAAAATCTGATATGTTTTGATATAGTTTTAAGCCCTTTTGAATTTCCAGAGTTTATTCATTTTCTATCTTAGAATTATTAAACGGAAATTGAAAAATATCATTACAAATACACACAAGAATTTTTTTGTCCTTCCAGCTATAAGGGCAAAATACCAGAGAATTAGGTAAATCTTGTTTACGAACTGAATGAGCTTATTTCATGGATATCACTGCTTTTAAATATTTTCTACGAAACTGTTTAAATTTTGTACCTCCAAATTTTTGTATTCTATATTCTTTACATTTATATAATTATAATTCTAATCTTGCTAAATCCAAAAATGATTTGCCCGTATACTAGCAATGAATTCGATATTAAAATGAATAAAGAATTATTTAATATCATCATTGAGGATATATAAATTTAATTATTTATTCCATATAACTGGACAAATAGGGATAATATAAACAATTAATTATTAATGACTATGTTTCATAAAACTCATTGATGGTTTTTTGATGAGTATGTTGCCTAAAAATTGATAAGCATGTTAGCATATATATATATATATATATATATATATATATATATATATATATATAAACAGAAATTGTCTTTATATTTTCAACGGTCATTGTAAACAAATGATAGTACCAAAGTATCATATTACTTCATTCAAAGTTTTACGAATACTCTATTTTACATTTCGTCGACAATGCTTAAGGTGTTATTATTAAAAATTTCTAAGAAAAGTTTCTATTCTTAAAATTCGTATGAGGTCAAACTTAATATTAACTTATAATTATTATTAGTGATAATGATTACCAATTAACTCTTTAATTGTTATAGAAAAATCAGATTCAAATCAGAATTTTACTAACATTTGGCAATATTTAGTGTAGATATATATTTTATTAGCATCATAAAATTGTTTACATTTTCAGAAAGGGTTTTCAACAACAAAAAAAGTCTTATTCTCTGCAAAAGTTGAAAGATTCTATCGATTCAGATTAAAGCACAATACGCTAAATTATATTGACACAAATAAAAGCTTAAAACACTAGATTTTAGTGACAAAATGAGCATTTTCGCTCTCATTAAAACTTTTTTGCTTGAATTTTATTTCTATGAGCATGGTTCCTTTTATATACATCATTCCATTTATTAAATAGATGTTCCTGTGACTCTGAAAACCCTCCTCTGAACATTACTAATAACATGTTGCAGTTTCACTGGTTAGTTAAGCGAAGTGTGAAATAATATGTTTATAAAAATCTTTGAATGAAGTAATATGATGCTCTGGCACTTCGCAGTTGACATTCAAATATAAAGATAATTTACGTGCCAAATATTTTATTACATTATATATATTAATTGTATAATATACGAACATATTCACCAATAATTTTGATGCAACATTCTCGTCAATAATTTTTGTACAACATACTCATCAATTAATTTAACCCTTTGCACTTTGATGGCACCTCCGACTCACCATTCAAGATTATGCATCATTTTGACGTATTATTTATTTATTTTTGAAATTTTATCGTTAAAAACGTCTACATAAGGGTTAAGAGATGTAGATTAATTTTTCAAATAAATTCGATTTAAAACAATTGTGTATATTTATGTATATTCGTTTTATAATATACGAACATTTTCATCAATATGCAACATACTCATCAATAATTTTCATGCAACATACTCATCAATAATTTTCGTGCAACATTCTCATCAATTATTTTTAGCAATATACTCATCAATAATTTTTGTGTAACCTATTCATTAATAGCTCTTATGTAACATACTCATCAATAATTTTAGCAGATAGCATAGCAGTAAACAAATCTTCGTATAATGTGAAACATTTTGCATCTAATTATTTTTCGCACAAAAGGCTAAAACACCATAACATAAAATCAATCTATGAAATTGAGATAAAAATATTATTATTTAATTTTTTTTCGTAAAATATCGTCTGGTAAACTACAGAAGATAAAATAGAATTACAACAAATGGAGACAAAGACAAAGAGGTAATGAGATTAAAAAGAATGTGGTAAATGAAAATATTAGAATTTAAATAATGTAATATATATTTTAAGAGTTATGGACTTCTTAGTTTGTTAGGCAAATAAGTAAAGCATTTTTACTGAAAAGAAATTTTTTTTAATCAACAGTAAAATATTTATTTAAGAATAATTGTAAAATGTATTTCATTTGTTATTCTTTTAAAATAAAAATATGAGTTCGAACAATGACCTTAAAATACAGATATATACATAAATTATAATATCAGAATTAATAAATAGTTTTAGTTTGAATTCTTAAAAATTTTCGGGGAAAATGTCAGTGATTTTTAAAAAAATCTTAAGTAATTTTTTTATAGAAGAAGAACGAGTTTTATGATTGGAAGTTTTTGCTTTACTTAGATAATTACGTTTTTCCTTCCTAATTTCTTTAAAACCAATACTGCTGACCATGCAAAAATAACAAAATTAACATAAAATATTTCATTAAAAATGTTCAACATTAAATTTTGAGCTACGATGTTGAGCGAATTACACTGCAAACTTACTCACTTATACTTTTTTTTAAAGTATTAATTGCCAACCATTTTTTTCAAAAATTTTTAAAAATAAAGGTTACTATTAATAGATCCTTCAACTCATCTTCTAAAGATAAATTCATAATATGAAACATGTTAGAAAATCTATTAAAAGAAGACATCTGCTATTTAAATTACCAGTGAGTATTAATGGAAAATGTTGAAACATTATTACTTGCAAGACATTCTGCTTGAGATTTCTGTTATGAGAATGACAAAAATGTTTTTCTTATACTTGTTTTCGCTATCTCCTAAATATATTCAAAATTAAAATAAATAAATAAATAAAATTAGGAATCGAGCAAATTTAACACAATCTTTTGTTATCACGTGAAGCGTTTAAAATCTTTAAATAAACAAAATCGATACTTAAAAAGTCTGACGTAATTCAGCAAATCTCCATTTCTTTAGATTCCTAACATTTGTCGTCTGCTTTTCAAGATAAAAGCGCCTGAAAGAGAAAAACAACAACTATTTCGATTGAACACCGACAGAGTAATCTTTTTTCAAATTTCTCTCTAAAGCAAAAGCAAATGTTAACGGTCTTAGGATAAATAACCGATGCTTGCGTTATTTCTTTACTTTTAACGACTGTTTAGAAGAAGACTGGCTAGAAGAAGATATCAAAGAGAAAACTTATTTGCTGATTCTAATCGTCTCGGCAATTTTGAGAAATTTGTAAATTTTTGTAAGGATTTTAAATTTGCTTACCTTTATTTTGGTTTTTTAAACTTTGGAGATTTAATTATTCACTTTAAAGAAGAGAATGAGTTGTTATAGTGAAAAGCAATCTTGACTTTCTCTTATTGAAGCTTACACACAAAAATTCCAATACACACACACGCACACTTGATACTTAGGCTCGTTGTTTCGCGTTCAATATTATTTTCTATTTTTTTGTTTCTTCAGACGATAATTTATTACAAGCTTGCCCTTAATTGGCTAGATAGAAGAATCAAGTACAGGGCTGATATTCGAATCAATGTTTTGTTAGCGATAAGTCGCCAAATGTGACAATCTCTCTCGCACACATAAAAAGCCAAACATTTTATATCATTTGGAGGGTAGATATATGCACCTTGCAATAATTTATCTTTGAAATTTTAATATTAAAAATATAGCTAAATTTTGATGTTATTTTTTCTGCAGAGAAATTAAAATTATTTTCATTTTTTTTTTCACTAATACATCATTTTTACGTTTTTACTTTCAAGGATAGTCAAAACGGAGAAAGTAATTTAATCATCAAACGATTGCAACTTCAGATTTTGATAAATTTCCAAGTTTCAGACCACAATTCGGCAAATTTATTTCTTCCACTTTGCCTGTACACAGGCGATAACGATTATTCACATCCTCACTCGAACGATTACTTTGTACCCAAATCCAAAAACGATTACTTTGTACTCAAACACGATTACTTCGTACTTAAACCCATACTTATACACGATTACTTCGTACTCAAACTCATACTTAAACACGGTTACTTCATACTAAAACACGATTACTTTGTATTCGTGTTTAGCCATAATTAAACGCGATTACTTCGTACTCAAACACGATTACTTCGTACTTAAGCCCATACTTACGACACGATTACTTCGTACTCAAACACATACTTAAACACGGTTACTTCATACTAAAACACGATTGCTTCGTATTCGTGTTTAGCCATAATTAAACTCGACTTCTTCGTACTGAAACCCATACTTAAACACGATTACTTCGTACTCAAACAAGATAAAATCGCACTCGTACTCGATTACTCAGATATGCTTTGAAATTTAATATACAAAGACCAATTTTTTTAAAGATTTTTTTTAATTTGAAACAAAATTAACTGAAAAAAATTACTGGTTCTTCCAGTACAAGTGAATTGAGAAACTACAGAACACCAAGAGTTAAGTAAATAAAATGTAGCATACCGATTCAGGATCTAAAATATTGATTTTGATCAAATTACGAAAAACAATGTAGATCTCTATCACTCTGTATTTCCGCAGGATAAGTTATGTAATGTCTCATATTTTCAATACTTTGAACCAATGAAATGCAATAGGTTATTTTATGACTAATACTGTAGTTTCGCGTGTAAGTCTAATTTTAATCTGTTAACAAAAAAATACATTAAAAATAATTATTCACACGAAAGAATCAGTAAAAATATGAGATTCAGTTCAAGGATCTGTATTTCGTCGCTATTATTCTCCAATAGAAGGCTTTCAGAACGTTACCCAAAGTTTGCAATTATATTGGATTTGGAGATATATATTGCACAATATTCGAAAAAAACTCGAGGAGATCACCCCAACTGATGGTACTTTGCAATTAGAGTAAGAAATGTTCTCAGAAGTTAGCGAATTTTCAAAATAGTCTTTATTATTTTCTCGTTAGAGAAAATGAAATATTCTCCAAAAATTTCAAACTTGAGATTTTGACAAAATTTCCACGTTTTAGATCTTTTTGACTTCGGAAACATATTTTTAAAAATGTACGAAAGTCTATAGGAAAGATAAATAATAATAATAATAAAAAGCACCTTCAGACCACGGCCTGGTTTAGGGGTAGACTTAGGGGGTAGTGAGTCTTCCCTGTGATCTCGGTTCGACTCTCGGTGGTCGTCTCGAGCTTGGCTGTTCTTCCGTGTTGTTGTTGTTGCTACCAATCCCCCTGGAGTAGGAAAGCCTACACCAGGTCCGAAAGACCCCGACGCCAGTTCCCCCAAAAGTGAGTTCCTGCTCATTCAAGTGGCGCCATAAGGCGCCAAGGCAATGAAGAAGATGAGCAGGACTGGCAGATATTGAAAAGGAACGAGAAGAGAAGATCTTCTCTCCATTCAAGAACCTCGAGCATTTCAAGTGGTCACTCCTGAAACTGGACATGACTGTCTCTAAGGGTCTGGTGCCGCTGCATATTATAGACAAAATAGGGGTCTTGGCAGCATAGCAATGGTGGACCAGAGGAATACGCCAAATAGAGATCAATATAAGACTATTTAAAGAGTGAATTTCCGAGGAGGTGAGTTCATCTGTTCTATCTGTAAGGTGTCTGTATGCTCCCCCCCCGTTGTAAAAAAGGGTCTGTGCTAGCGAATGTGGAGAGCGAGCAACAAAAGTCGTATTCTTAGCCTTAGTTAGCTCTACTAAAAACAAGAGAGGCTTATTAGGCTTAGATTGTTAACTATCGCAACTGGCTTGCACATGGCAAGAGCCATAAGAAACAACAACAAAAACCCTTTGAAATAGGCAATATAGGAATTTGGCTGTTGTTACTTATGACACTTTAAAAGGCCCTAACGAACAGCCAGCTATTTAACTCAAGTGTTCAGTAGCTTCTGAGGCCCAAACCCCTGAGCACACGAGGGAAGAAGTTCGACTTTTAGCTCGTAGGTATTTGACACACAAATTCGCCTGTGCAACCGTTTTTATAGTTCTTTCACACACCTCACGGGTAGAATATATGGTAGATAACAACCCTGCCTGAAACAGGACTCAAACCTGGGACGCCGCCCAAACCACGGAGAAGGCGCTCTACCCCTAGGCCACATATTTGGTTCATGGCTACCTGATATCTGGTATATGGTCTTTATATCAAATTTGTAGATTTTTTGTTCAAATTTGTTTTAAAATCTCCTCAGAGGTCTCTGTATGGTTTTTCGAATAGAATTTAACACAGTAACTGAAAAATTTAGAAAACTAGAGCGATAAATGTCATACACTAAATTCACATCTAGCCTAGACATCTTTCAAATGGTGAGCAAATTTCGAAAAGTAATTGAGTTTCTGCCGGTTACAAGTAAAAATAAAAAAACACGTAATTTCAGAAACATGAAAATCTGATAACTCAAAGATGCCGCGACCCTAATATATTAAAATTTCGCATAGTATTTTGTGACTTCAACTGTGTATCAAAGTTGGTCTTCGAATATTATTAACCATATCTCAGAAAATAATCGACAAGCATGGCACGTTAGATTCAGTAAAAATCCTATATTCACGCCAAAAAATATTTTGTATTTATTGCCATTTAAGGTGCTCTTTCGAATAATACTTTCATGGGAAAGAACATGAGAAAGTTTTAGAGTGACCATATTTGCCGTTTGAGCCGGCGTCCTGGCATAAGGATAGGGTGTCTTCCATGAGATTTGGGTGCCCCAGGTTCGAGTCTCGATTCGGGCATGGATGTTCTATCTAATCTGTGTGAATGCGCTCCTCTGTAAAAAGGATATGTTCAAGTGAATGTCATTAATGAGTAGCTAAATAGTTCTCTTGGCCCTAGATGGCACTACTTCAAACAAGAGACGCTCATTCAGGCTTAAAATCGCTGATGCATCAACGAGCTCGTCCATGGCATGTGTCATTGAAAACGGCAACATCTACCGGATATTTGATGTAGATTAAAAGATTTGCCGTATTAAAATGAATGAACTATAAAGAAAATAATTTAACGGCAGAACAATTTGTTATCCCCAGGAAAACTGTTTATAGAACTGTTTCAACTTTTTCAAATAACTAAAACCGATGTTGATGGAATGCTTTTTCTTCTTCTTTCTTCCTAATATTTATCGTCTGTTCGGCAAGAAGTGAAAACGGTTAGTCAGAAAAAAAATATCGGCAAACTCTGTTTTAACGCCGTCAGCGCAACTCCATTAGTTTCTTTTCGAATAAAAGGCAAACAGTTTGTATCTTCGGGGAAAATAATCCGTTCTTTAACTTCGCTTCTTCCCCAAACTAAGAATGCCTATAGGATTGGAAAAAAGAAACCATGCGAATAATATGATCCTCTCGAGCGACAATGATACGTAGATTTTAGGAAAGACATCCTCGTTTGCTTGGATTAGTTTTGATTTCTGCGATTTGAGCCTTTTGTATTTTGATTTCACATAATTGAAAGAAAAAAAGTGAAATAATCAGATTTGATCATGGAACTTTAAGAAAAGCGACGTCAGTCGATAAATAAATTTTTGAATATCCTATTTAAAGTTTAATTTTTTAGCTGCTGTAAGATCGTGGAGATATATAGAGCAAATTTAAATTTTGATGAAAGTGATAGAATCTAGAAGAATTTTTTAAAATTGCTATTTATTTCTAAGAGTTGAGTTAGCTTGTTGCTGATAACGAATAGTAGATAAAATAACATATTTCATATCATACCTTGAATTGTTGTTTTACTAAAAGCATATCATCGATTTCAGATTTCTTAATTTAGGAGATGATATTTTAGTCCTATTGAAAAAAAATCCGGAATCAAATTTACATTTTCCTAAATCAGATTTAAGTTCAAAATTCATAAGAATATAGAACAAAAAATACACAAGAAAATGCAAAAAAATTTTTAAAAAAATACTGTTTGGTTAGGTTAGCGGAATGCAGATAACAAAGATATGATAAGAAAAAAGACTAAAAAATGTTTGAATTAAAAAAAATATTTCTTGGATTAGTATTATTAATGAACTAACAGTAAGCCGGATTTCTGGCACCGAGGTAGTACGTTTTCCTCGTGTTCTGGGAGTCCCGGTTCGGGGATGGTTGTTCTTCTGTGTACTATCTATAAGATGTGTGACTGTGCCCCCCTGTAAAAAGAGGTTGTGCAAACAAATGTGGTGAGTCGTATGTTGGCCCTAGGTGGCGTTACTTTAAAAACCAGAGACGATCCTTTCGGCTTTAATCTGCCGCTGTATCAGCGGGGAGCTTGTCCATGGCAAGTGCCATAAGTAACAGCAACAAAATCTGACAGTACCTGCACACAGTTAGACAGTTAAGACCTGTGTCTTAACATCCAAGAAAAAACATTAGCTCTATACTTAAACTAAAACCTTCTCCAAAAATGTCCTTCAAAATGGTACAATTATCTTTATGATAGTTAATTTTATTTTTGCATAGTGAGTTTTGAATCGCTGTTTAAAATCAGACGTAAAGAAAGAGATGTATCGCATTTGCATACCACAGATCTTGCACATGCACAGTTTGAGGTTATCCGCCCATGCACGGGTAAGTTCAAAGCACATATTCTGCTGTTTAACGCATGCGTCAACTATAGTAGGAAAATAAATGAATCGCAGTCGTAACACTCTTTTTTTTGTTTTGATGTGACTTTAGTGTACTGAAACCTTCCCCTATAAATGCTCTACAAAATGGTACAAATATCTCTATTATCTGTTAATAATTTCTCCATTTTTATTCTCTTTCAAACATTTAGATAGTATCAGACGATTTCTTCTTATACTAAACTTGCAGTATCTGCACGACGTTGGCGAAACCTCTAAGAAGAAAAACGAGCTAAAAACTTAAGTCTAGCATCCATTCCATATGACATGGGCATGTTACACAACATAAAAATATAAAAAAATACGTTTAGAAATGATCAAAAATAGCTACAAAACAGTTTTTTTATGGTACAGGAATATGTAAACTGATTTAAAGATAAAAATGTCCGTAGACGAAATACAAGCGATCATTTCTCTCCTCAGGAGATTCATTCTGTCTCCGCAATTCAGTTGCATTGCGATTTAAAGAAAGACTGTTGTTTCGCTCATTGAAAGACTCTCCTTCCCTAAGTGTGGACATTATTTCTCTGATATTCTTAGGAACAGAAGGAACAAACTTAACGTTTCGTTCCGCTTCCGGCCAAGGCTAAACATTATTTTTTTGGAGGGGGGGGCATGGTAAATTTTGAATCGCTGTTAAAATCAGACGAAAACAAAGAAATGCATTGCATATGCATGCCACTGCTCTTGCTATTGGACATGTGGAGTTTGAGGTTTTCCTCATACGCGTATAACTTAAAATCACAATTAAAAAAATTATATGACTTTATTGCACTAAAATCCTCCCCAATAAATGCTCTATAAGTAGTCTAGTCTTGGCCCTAGATGGCGCTACTTGTAAAACAAGAGGTGTATATCTCCGGCTTAATATCTGCTGATGTATCCGTGGGGCTTGTCTATGGCAATTGCCATAAATAACAACAACAGCAATATGCCATTGTTCAATTAATGTCCTTAATATTGTGGGCCTGCTAACGAGACTTCATTGGGAAGTTTATTTGACAACCTGTTATTATTGTTTAATGTAAAATAATATCAAAAGTCAGAAAGTGTAGTCAATATAATATTTACAATGGATAAATGGCATTGGAATAGATCTAAGAAATGAGCATGGCAATGCAATAAAAAACTCAGATATCTGTTAAAAATGGTATCGTGCCAGAATTTACTCAAAGAAATGCTATAAAATATTTATGAAAATTATACTTAGATTTTTTTTTTGTTAATAAAAAATTCCCATCGGCTTTCTAATTCTTCGTTGTGAAAACCAGCAACCAGGTAAGCTTGGGAAAGCCCACCATCGATGTCGCTGAACCAAAGAAATATGCTAACACAAGTACCAAAAGGAAATAACTCGCCTACCTTGTCATTGTCAGAGCAGGAAGCATGGGGTTTAGATTCGCTACCGAAAGAGAGTCAAGTTCTTCGAGCGGGGAATTTGAAAGACGGAGAGAGGATGCCTTCGGCCAGACTGAAAGGAAGAGAAGATATAATTTAATTTCTTTTTTCAATTCATACTATTAATTTATACTCTCCCTATATATATTTCTTCATCAAATTTCCAATCGTAAAGGCGACCAGAGACCTTTAAAATGACTTCATGAAATTTTCACCTTAGCAATTTGAAATTTTGCAGGTATTAAGAGTAACAATATAGGAGATGAAACACAACATTTTAAAGCATTACATTAATTTTTTGATCAGACAGGGGGACTTAGTATAATATAATATTAGCAATAAATGGCGTTTATGAAAAATGTTCCAGGCACTCGAAATTTATTCAAAAGCACTCCACTTTTTATTATTACTTTCTCTAACATTTCTGAAACACAATTTGGGATTAAACTGGAAATTTGAGTACGAAATATCAAAATTAACCAATGTAATAACTGAAAACTGTTTAAACTTTTTTAAAAAAATCAGTAGTTTTAAGTTGTCATATTGTTTAGTTTTGATATTTCGTTCTCAAACTTCAAAATTATTCCCAATTTTTGTTTCAAAAGTGTTAGAGATAATAGTAATAAAAATTGGAGTACTTTCGAACAAATTTCTATCAACTGGAACATCTTTCACCAACTTTATTTATTGTTAATATTATATTATATTAACCCCCTAACTCATCAATAAATTAATATAATGCTTTAAAATTCTGTGTTCCATCTCCTATAGTGTTACTTTTAATACCTTCAAAATTTCATATTGCTAAGGTGAAACTTGAAAAAAGTCATTTTAAAGGTCCCTGGTCGTCTTAATAAAATACTTTTTATTCATCCACTCAAGTTCTAGAACTCTCTTTAAAACTTATAGCGGATGAAATTCGATGCTAATACAGATTTTTCGAATATTAATAAATTCATTGAATTTAATTAAATTTAGTTATTTCATTAAATTTAATTAATGTAAATTAATTTATTATTACTTAAAAACTAACTTTCCCGCCAAAACTCTTCATTTCCTCACCGCCAAATGAGTAAGACTCCAATTTGATTGTTTTTTTTCACTCCAATGAGGTTAGGCATAACCTGTTTTTGACAGCTTTTTTAAAAACGATTCTGTTTATTTTCTGAGCATTTGATGCAATTAAAATTTTTATTGATAATTG
>JAOUZG010051911.1:827683-848123 GCA_026289955.1 Argiope argentata | reverse complement strand
CATAATGATCGGTCATTAAGATATTAATCATTATGCTATTAAGTTATAAAATTAACATCACGTTAACATACATTGAAGGAAAAATTATAAAAATATGGTTTCGTTTACATAATGAAAAATTGTTTAAAAAGCTGTAATATATATCCAGTCTTATTAGAACTGCAATAATTTTTATCTTTTTAGAATGAAAATCAATTACAAAAACTTAACTAAAAAATCAATTGCTCAGTATTTGTGACACATATTCAAGTAGGAAATATATTTATAGAAAAGGTTAAATTATCACTTATCAAATCGATTGCTACGGGAAGGGTTGTACCACAACCGGTGATGATCCTTAATACTCAACCACAGTTGCCGCCAGTGTTTCTGTTGAGGCTGTAATGACTTGATCCTGGTCGATCAGATAAACGGATAGCGTTTAAATACAAATACTTTATTTACAGCTTATATACAATAAAAAATAACTCGTCCTCATCTAGGTTAATATGATGGGAAATATTTACATTTTGGTTAGCAGTTCCACAACTAATACAAGGATAACTAGCGAGCTGTTAGCATATCCGGCTACTGCAGTAGTAGCTCAAGGAATCTATGGATATAACCGGTAGATCTTTAATCAAAATTCGAGATCACGTGGTAACTCTTCAGCTGTCCAGCTCTTCAACTCAACTCAGCTCAGCTCCTCAGATCTCAGCTCTTCTCGTCTCATTTCTTCCTTTCAAAACCTTCCATTTTAACCTCGGTCAAACTCAGCCTCTCGTTCTCGTATTGGTACGCTGGAGATGCCGATCATCCAATAATTCTTCAGAAATATGCCCAGTGGTTAGCAGTTGGCCGTGGGAATATTTGCTAATCATCCACCCTCTCAGCAGACACTCCAAAATAGGAAAATATTTACATCTGGAGATTTTAGCACTTCTTTCTTCAGAGGTCCGTTAATGCATGTGTGGTCCATTATCTGAATATTCAAGGTCCCATAGGGAAATATTTACATCTGGACGTTCCGACATGATTCAAAGCAGTCCAGTCAGTCAGTATCATTTATCCCTATGTCCAACGTCATGTGTGCCGTTGGTGAGGCGGAAAAACAGTAATATGACTTTCTATGTATAATTTCACATGGCTGCTCAAAATGGCAACAATAGGCGTTTGGAAACCGTATTTTAAAACTGTTTTTTGATAAGCATTTTGAGAAAAGACTCACATATGTGGATAGTGTCATTGAAATTAAATTTAAATTGTAAACGCAGAAGAATGCCAAGACTGCTGTTGAATAAATAACTCTACCATTAAAAATTCCCTCAAACATCTATTTTTTCGCATTGTAAAAAACGTGCTGGAAAAATAGAACATTTATTTTCATTGAAGAATAAATGTAAACGGAATTGCGCCCCTGGCATATTTTTTAATTACCGCTGCAGTCATTTACCACAGTTTAATTTTTTTAATTCCACAAAAAATAATTTTAATAATTTAAAAATAATTTTCCTACATAAAATGCAGCTACAAAGAATATTTTATTCAATCCGGTCAAAGCACCTTGGAAAAACACTACAACAGATAATTAAAAGGCAATAGGCAGAAAAGACACTTGACTTGTTTATTTTTAAGAAAATTTTAAATATATATTGTTACGAATATTACCGGGTTCGTTTCTATAGTGTGTGTATGGTGTGAAAACTCAATCATCAGGCCTCAGTAGATAGCAACAATAACTTTCATTTGACACTAAGACACAAATAAAAGACGGCAAATACACGGACGACAAAAACAAGGCATCACACTAAAACAGACATTAAGCCACGAGTTATAATCAACCACAGAACTCAAAATAGCCAGGTAGAATCCAACAAGAGAGAGGGGATCCTCGGAGTTTCATTCTCTATCCAAACGGCTGAAGTTCTCACTGCCTCCTAGCTTTAGATACCGACTCTCTACCACAAGGCAGGCTACTCAACACACTACATGAAGCTGCTTCTACAGTACAAAGCAGGACTCGGCACACATCACTCTCTTGAAGTCCACAACAATCTGTCACTCCGCTGTTGATTCGCTACTCTCTCAAAGACTCGCTTTTTTTCTTCTACACCAGCTCAGCTTCCAGTTCAATTCCATGCACACCTCCCGCAGCCTGAGACTGACGAATTTGCTAAATCCTGGGAGGCGAGCTGATGACCTTTTAGACCAGTTATGGCGCACCTCGGTTTCTACTTTTCGAATCGTGAGAATTCCTAAATTTTCCAGCATTCTCCAATTTGTCGCCAAAATCGCCAAATTCGTTACCAAAGTGGCCAATTTCGTCGCCAAGCTCCGAAATCATTAACACTGTCCCCTCTCAGCACACAAGAGGGCTTATCGTAAAACTGTCTTTATTAGGATGACACTGTGTTGGAAAGCAAATTCACACGTTTGTAACAAGTATGTATAAGCATTATATGTGTCATGACAAACGTCACAACATATGCCATGTTAAATCCAAAAGCGTATTATGTCAGAACATGATGTTATTTTGGGAATGAAGATTGTGGAGTCAACAAAAAACGTAGACGAATAAAAAAAACTAAGGCGAAAAATAATGCAATCCGTAGACGAAAAATTAAAATTGTATGTTGTTGCTACCTATGGCACTTGCAATGGACAAGGTACACTGATACATCAGCAGATTTTAAGCTGGAGATATATGTTTATTGTTTTACAAGTAGCGCCATGTAGGGCCAAGAGTACGACTTAGCTACACACACGCCACAACCCTTTTTAGGGGGCGGACTTTAGTCATTCATATTCATTCATCCCAAGATTGTAATTTAGATCTGAAACAGAGAACGATCACCTCTGAACCAGTACCCCCAGTGGTGTTACTCTCGACAGTGAGGACTTTGCGATGAAGAACAGATTTAACGAGCACCAGTGCCACACACTCGGTGAATATTTTGGCCGGTGAGTTTTGAACTCGTAACCTAGGGAGTTTAGTCCGAAGCTCTACAAACCAGACTAACACAACCCCTGCAAAAAAATTTATTATCTGCACGAGCATCTCAAAATGTCAGCTTTTAATAACGCATTGCTATCGCATTTACAAAAGCTCTGATTTTTTAAAAAATAAGTTAATGACTACCGCAAATAGAACCTAGAAAAATCTCATTTGAAGCACGTTGTTATATAAAATGAAATAAACACGAAATATAATATATTTTAAAATAATAAATACGAGACAATTTTTTGGATCGTTTGCAATACTAAAGTGACTCATTCAATGAAACAATTAAAATGAATAAAAATACAATTTAACTTGCACGAGTACGTGGTGCTTGACCGTTCAAGAAATGATGTTCTGACATGATACATTGAAATATGCATAGCAGATTTCATTTCAATATTTTTCTTACTTTTCCCATATTTCCTTATTTTGAAGATGGAATTTAAAATGAAATTATCACGAGCTAGGAATATATCAAGAGAGAGAAATTGATCTTGCTTTTAAGATCTAGATAAAAATATTTTGAAAATAACCCAATGTAAAATTAGATGTACTAATATTGATTGCTGTGTAAAATTAGATTTATGTAATTAGATTAAAATAACATAAACAGCATCTTAAAGAACTAAGAAAACAGCGAGATAGAAGATTATTTGTTTTGGGATTAAAGAATGCGCCTTTTGTTAAACTAAATTGAACTAGAAAAAAAGAACTTTATTTTTGTCACCTCTTTCAATGCCTGAAAAGAAAATAAGAAAAAAATTGTGAATACACACCACCATTGTAATTAAATTTTACATTTAAGTATAATCAAATTTTGTATTCCCGATAAGATATAAGTTTATTTCGGTTGTAAAAAGAGAGAAGCGTGTTTTAGAAGTCTGAGAACACATAATTAAATTGTTTTCTTTGAAATGAATAAGAAAATAACAAAAAAAAAACTGTACATATTTTTTCCATTTTCAATGATTGTAAGAGATAAAATCAGGGCCTTTGTATCACGTTTTTTCTTTTTCTTTTTATTAGCTTTTTTCCCCTTTTTTCTACACACGTAGAGAGAAATAATTTCCTTAATTGTTTTCGTTGGCTAGTAATTTTATATTTCTGTAATTCTAGTGGATTGTTTTCCCAATACGAGATTGTTTTGAAAATATTTTAAATGGCGAATTGATAATGGAAAAAGGTTTTTAACTGGAAAAGAACTATGTCCTGGTATATTCTTTGTAAAAATTATACTGAAATAACTAGTTGCAATAGTTTTTCTAGTTTTTTTTTTTTTTTTGCTTCAATCATTTGGAATAAGGAGGCGGTTCTCGGTTTCAGATTCAAGACATGATTCCATCAAAAAAACCCTTGTTTAATCGAGTCTGATGTATGCTAAATATAACAGGACCGAATGTCTGGCCACTGGTGTGGTAACGGAATTTTTAGAGAGTGGGGGTGAAAGCTCTGGTATCATCCTTGTTATCTGAAAATGGTTCGAATTTACGCAACCCATTTTAAAATAGACCCTCTAAAACGGGACGGAACTTAATCATTTGTATCATTATTTTCAAATGTTTTTCCAATAGTGTGGTAAGGATTTGGAGAGGGAGGGAGTGGAAGCACAGGTTACGTCCTCGCCATCAGGCTCGAATTTACAAAGCCCACACCCAAATAGTTTTTTTTAAAGGGGACGTTAACACTACGGAGATCAATAATTTTTTTTTTTCAATTTACCTTTTAAAAGTCAGTCTTTAATTTTGAACCATGTCTAATAATAATGATAACATCTGCGCCACCATAACTCAACTCTAAGAAACTGACAGATTTAAGAAAAGAAATGTCTAATTTCAAATGCGTCAATCTTAATAAATGAGAATATAGATGATAAGAGAAACTTGCCATATCTCGGTAAAGCTTTGCTCCTCTGTAAAACAAACCGTTTAGACCACTGTGATTTGCAATGGGAGACGGGAAAGAAAAATACGCGGAGTTCCACTTGATAGAATTTAATGTAACTCAAACATTTAATCACAAATTTCTTCATGTTTTATACGTTATTCCCTCTCAATAAATAGACTCGTCTATCAGAGATCAGCCGCCAACTGGTCAAAAACATTCTATATTCCTCACTTATAATAAGAAGGAAGTTGAAAAAGTAGTTGGCAATATGATTTTATGGTTAAGGGACGAATTTTGAAGAGCGGTGGAACACTAAAACATGCATTTTTTTGTATAGCAATACTGGATTAGAATCGGCTTTCTAGAAAATGCGCACAGGACACGACGTGCAAAGAAAATTCTTAATTTGTTCACAAAATCATCGTAAAATACTTTTTTTTGTGCTGCTGTTGTTGCTGATCCCCTTGGTCTATACCCCTAGACCAAGTCCAAAAGATCGTATCGCACCAAATGGTCAAAAACACTCTCGCTCTCATCCGACAGTTGCCTCTCAGAGGCACCGATACAAGACATAATATGAGAGAGCGAGGCAATAACCAAGCAAGGGCAAGTAGAAAAGGTCCTGTGAGGACCGTCGAAGATCACACTTCTGATGTGGCCCGACCTTAGTCTAGCTAAGGCAGATCGGGCAAGTCTCGAGCGGGTGTTCTGCGAAGATAAACCAGGGCGCTCTGCGGCGTACCAATCGTGTTCAGGAGGAATCCTCCAAATTGATTTTACTTTGTCAATAAACATGGAATGGATCTCTGAGACTTTTGAAACAGATGATGGAGGAGTAGATTCCACGGCACATCATTGCCATGTATACCAACATGAGAGGGAATCCATTGCAAGCACACAGAACCTACCTGGGACAACGTAGCCAATTCGGCAACAACATCTTGCCCCAATTTATCATAAATTCATGGTCAATCCCTCATTGAATGGATACTTTTTTGTTGAACTAGTTAGGAGATTGTAAAATTATCGTTCTGTGTATATTTTTTTTTAATTCTAGATTGCAGCAAAGATAATTTTGAGTTCTATTAACTCACACTTTTGACATTTCATAGGAATATTGGGAGATATTTTTGTTTTGTTTCATTTTTTGAAAAAAAAACAAAAATTGTATAACAATGCTTTTTCTCTAATAGTAAATCAATATTTGTTTCCATTTATTTTTAACAATTAGCTATAATTCGAGTGTTCGAGAAATTTCATTTGCTTAGATTTCTCGGTCTTTATATTTTTACTTATGATCTAAACATATAATAACATTAAAAGTGTGTAAAATTATTAATTTTTATTTCTTAAGTTCTCTGCCAATATTCATGAGATTTTATTCTACAAATTTTGTCAATTAATATAATCCTATCTCGGATATTTTTAACAATAAAATACAACTCATCCACACTGGAAATCTAGGATATTGTTAACGATACAACGACTCATCTACATTGGATATCTAGTCTATTGTTAATATACAACGACTAATCTTCATTGAAAATGTAGGATATTTTTAACCATACAACTCATTTGCAATTAAAATATAGGATGTTTTTAACAATACAACTCATTTGCAATTAAAATATAGGATATTTTTAACAATATATTAACTCATAAATGTTGGAAATCTAGAATATTTTTAACAGTGAAATATTTAATATAGATGAGAATATCTTCTAGTGAAGAATAAATTGAAGAATAAATTGAAGAATAAAAGTGTCTTTATAAATTAAGTGCAAATTGAAATTTGGCGATGTTAATTAAAATTAACTTCCATTAGCAAACTGTAACTAGAATTTGAGCTTTTCATCAGAGATGCAGCTTCATTATCGGCAGTCCCTAAAATCAGTTTTCAAAACTTTCGTTCAGTTTTTGGATTTAAAACCCTGGCCAACAAACCAGTTTCCTCTTTGTCGGGAAATTAGAGGACGTTCATTAAATAGTTTCAAATTTCACGGATTGCTATATTCTCCGAACTTTGGCATTTTTCTATTAGTATCCGAATTCTATATTTATGAAATATCCAGCAATTATTCCTTTAATTAATTAATTTCTAATTTAAATCCATACTTGTGGTTCAAGTATAGAAAATTTCATGGAGCTTAAAACTACGATTGTAGGAAAATCAACTATAATGATTTGCTACAATTCGTTTATTCGTAAATTATTCATTGTTTTGAAAGCCTCATTTACATTCCAGCTGATGTTAATAAATTAAAAATTACAAAGAAGAATTTTTTGATTGTAATCATAAGATAGATTATAACAATTTTCCTAATTTAAAAATTGGTATTTGAAAAGAAATACTATATAAATGCTTGTGAGATTGAATTTCGTTCATTTCCACTGTAAGTCGAACTTTGAGAATATTGAGTAGCATTCATTTCAAAATTATAAATATTTCTTACTCCAAAACGATTTAGGACATTTATCGTCGAATAGTTGATGAATTTTGATAAGTAGAAATAAAAGCATTTACTAATTTTGATTTCCTAGAAATTATATAAAACTTTGTCATGTCAAGAAAAATGGGAAAGAGGGAAGTGTATTTTCCAAATTGTCTCGCATAATCTTTAAAAATGATGGTATTCCCGTATAGACATATAAAATTCTGAATATTCAGCATGGCCACGCGTGACACGGGGATTTTTATTTACGCGCATGGGATCAGGGACCTTGGTATATATAAAAAATTGCACTCGTGAATTATGCCATGTCATTGATAAACAATACTTATAAACGATCGCTCTGTGACTCAAATTATGTCTTTATTGAATTTAACTTACGATCTAACGAGATTAATCTCTGACAATAGATTATTCAAATTTTTTGGTACTTGGGTATTATATATATTTTGGACGTCTTTTTTTTAAGCAAATGAAACCAACGTTTGTGATAAATCTTCAAATATAATCACAAAATAACTTACAATATTTCATTAATTTTAGATTGTTTTTGTAACTATCACAATTACATGAATGTGAAAGGTAGAAACTGATGGATTTTAATTATTCGAAAGACTTTTATTAAATTTTAAAAAATCATAAAATCGTGTTTTGTTTACCTAAGGTGATATCTTTTTTATCTTTCTGATTATATATATACAGAAGAATAGATCGACTGAATGGGAAACTTTTATGGCGTTTTCTTCAAAGTTTTGTACGGATCTATATTTTAAAAGTTAAATTAGTGTATCAAATTTCATCTCTTAATCTATTTATGATTCAATCTATCATTATTCCCTTGTAATCAGAGATGGCCTTACTTGTACTTGGATAATGATATAGGTAAATCTACTCTCAAGAAATTCATATGCCGGATTTCACACGTTTAGCTCAACAACCTTTTTTTTTCAATTCCTACTATTAGTTCACCCTCTGCCTATGTATATCTTGTTCAATTTTTCCATCTTTAAAGAAATACTTTTTATTCATCCACTCAAGTTCAAATACATTTTTTTAAACTTGAAGGGGATGTTCATGTGATATTAATATACTTTTTTCAAATATTTTTCCATTAGTTAGACATAACTCATTTTTAAAACTTTAAATAAGAGTTTTAGCAGTTTGTAATGAACATTCAAATCAACAGGTAGTATCTCAATCGGTAAACTGCGAGGATTTCAGTATTTTTCCCGTGAAGGTGAAGAATGCGAGTTAAATTTTTGTGAAAGTCAATATCGTTTTCGTACAAGATAATGTTACTGAGTTTTACTTTACAATAAAAGTACACAGTTATATCAGAAAGGTAAAAAAAAGGTCGGATAGATAGAAAAAAACCCCAATAAAAATGTTTTTAGGATTAAAAAAAAGCATAAAAAATTCTGTTTTTTTTCTTTTTAAGAATTAATTGAATAATTTTCTTTTAATTTCAATACTATATAGCATAACTTTTCTTTCTAACATTGCTGTTTCCCATCTCCTATTAGAAGTGAATTCGTTATATTTAGCCTGGTTTACCATTAGATCCCTATCCTCCTTACAGTCGATTTATCAGAAATGTTGCTTCGAAAAAAATAATTGGGAAATTTTAAATGCATTCTTTAATTAAAAAATACATCGTGCATGTATGCTGGCATTTATTATTTCACAGCATTTAAAGATTTTATATTTCCATTGATATTATACTTTCTTTAGTAATGTATAACAGTTCAATTCTTTTACTTTAATAAGTATAATAATAATAAAAAGAGTAAGTTAATATTTCTTTGGGTTAGGAAATTAAGTTTTACAAATACTTTTAAAGAAAAATGGTTTAAAAGCTAGAACGCATATTTATTACTAGACGCCTTTTGTCGCCTCCCTGATATACCAGAAATATTGTTTATTTAATTTCAAATAAACCAACCCAATGAGATTTTCATTTGCTTAGTTTCCATAACAAAACTATTTAACCATCCAAACATTACAGTGACATTCTATCAAAAATAAAGCAAAATTGCACACACACACAAACTCTCGCGCACGCACACACTCAAACACGCGTATACACACACGCACGAACACACAAACATACATTCTTACTCTTCAGAATAGTATAAGCAGGTATACAAGAACACAACGATTAATGATAATTTTAAAAGTTAAAGATTTTCCTTCTACAAAATATGTAAATGTATATGAAATATCTAGATACTCAGAATTTTACCGATGAATTAGATATTTTATTATTATTATTATTATTATGTCTCCCCGCAATAAATCGCCAGAATTATTAACTATCGCCAGCAGAAGCAATTGACACAAATGTAACTTTGGCGGGTTCTGAAAATTGGAAGGTAAACTCGGCGTAATCTGAAAATCGCCAAATATAATCTGGAATACAACCGTCTTATGGAAAACTTAGTATCTTAAATATAATTGAGTTTAACCACTTTATCCGTAATCGGTAAATCAAAAAGTAAACATCCTGTAAAATGAAAGTAAATAAATACTAAAAATTAGGAAATCTATTTATAGAAAAATTGTAATGAATTTAGATTAAAAAGAAATATGCAGAAATAGTTTTCTATAATTAATATTCGGTATGTTCTCGTTATCCGGGCGCAAACGAAAAATTGTCAAATAATGTGTAACTCCGCCAAATTTCTTAAAACTCTTTTACAATGAAAAATCGCCAAATAATTTAGAATTCCACCAAAGTTATTTCGGCGATTTTTCGTTTGCGTTCGGCTAACGAAAAAATGCCTAGTTACTATGATTGGCAGGCGAAATACACATAAATAAAGCTCATAAATCAACAAAAATATTTAACTTTTATCATCACGGAGGAAATATGCGTATTTTAAATATATATTAATAAAAATAAAAATTATGTACACTTAGACAACGTTTGCATTGATACGATAATCAAAACACCATATATTCTAATTTACATCTAAAAATAAAAAATCGTTGTGATCTAGATAAATATTTTCTAAATTCAAATATATTCAGATTCAGACTTCAAAAATAGCATGTTGGAAATACGAAGACTTTAAACCTTCTCTCGAAAACCCAATCATCATCTCGCAGATAAATCATCCATCTATTTAAAAAAGTCCTTTTCGATCAAGGATCGCTTGCGAGCGGCGCTTAATCATCGAAAAAGAGCGAACATATTGAGACAAGACCCAATCCCTGCAAGTGGAACGAACTGAATTAGTAATGTGGGTTTCTCTCGCCAAGTCCGGGCTTGTTATAGGACCATAATGATGAAAAAAAATTCTACTCCCACCCCCTTTTCCCTTAAGGTAGTTAACTCTCTCACTCACCGATGACTCTCTATGCTGATTGGATAAAACTCTTTTCTGCAGTTATCAGGCCAGTTAGGGAGTTTCGCGAACTTTTACAGCCGTTTGCGAATTAAAAATGGCTTACTTTTTTTCAGAATGCAAGAGATTTAAAGTTTTGGTGGAGTACTTTTAGGCTGGCAGGTAGATTAGGGCACACAAACATAGAAAAATTCTGAAAGAATGAAATATAGTTGATCTGATGATTATTAACTATTATTAGGTGGTGAAATCATGAATCAAAGTTTTCATACTAATTTTCTGTAGAGTAATTGCCTTGTACTGTAGGTAAGCTAAAGTGGAATTAGAATGACCATGCATTTACGAGTTAGATTCCACTCGGAAAGTGTTTTGGAAATTAATAATTACTTTATAAATAATCTTATACTAATCGAAATTATAACACTTTTCTTTAATCTATTCTACTATCATAAATGTGAAAGTTTGGATGGATGGATGATGTGAGTCAATCACGCCAGAACGGCTGAAGGAAATTGGATGAAATTTAGCACACAGATAGATTATAGTCTACAGAAGAACATGGGCTAATTTTTATTCCGATTAATTGAGTGGTTAATTTTTATTAAATACAGGCATTAAAAAAATTAAAACTGAACATTGTTGATTTGTCAATTTTTTAGATTCATTCTGAAGTGTTTTTGAATTAAAAATAAAACAGAATAAAGGGAATTAAAAATTCCTAACTCTTTATTGCGTTATTCAAACTGGTGTTGAAAATGTAAGCATTTGCATTGCCTCTATTGGAGTTGAAAATTAACGCATGCGCAGTCTGTTCTGATTGTCGGTAAGGATTCAGACGATTTTGTCTTTCCAGACTAATTATCAAAACGATTTTGAATAATTAGTGTGCTGTTTTGTTTTATTTCTGGTAGTTACTGCAAATATTTTTTTAGAGTAGTTTTACGGGCCAAGCTTTGACATACAACCATTTTTTGGTTTTGCGAGGCTGGCAATTTTTCGGCAGCGCTTTGTTTGGGTTTACATTGCCGTCATTTTTTTACGTTAATGTAATTAGATCTTTCCGGTTCATCTCCCTTGATTTTCCCCCCTGATGTACGTATCACTTCTGCCTTTCATTATTTTCGATTAATATTTTTTTTTTGCGTGCAATCTTTTTTTGTTGCATTTATTGATTTTTTTCTATATATCCGTTTATTTGCCGCAGCGTTCATTGCTACTGTAAGTTACAAAAAAAAGGGGGGAGGGTTGACTCCTACCATCGATGGCGAAACTTACTTTCTACGGAAAGGATTATACCGCAGCCATTGACGAACTTTAGTACTCGATTACAGTTACCGCCATTACTGTTAATGCGGCGGTTCGGTTTATGTGCCTTCGAGTCGGTTGGAGAGTCTGTTATAACTTTATGTACGATTCGTTTGTGTTTTGTTACCTTATCTAATAATTACTTTTTGAAGAAAGCATCACATTCTTTATTAAGACCTTAGATTTCTAACAGCACATTATTTGATCGGAGATTTACTTTCTAGCAAGTGAAAGGGGCCTGTAGCCGAGTAACATGACCATAATACAAAAGTTATTTCGGTATCGTAAATTTTATCTGGCTTATAAGGCTAACGCTACAGTACTCCGAGTTGATGCTGGCACTTCAAGTGAGTCTGACGATTTTTTTGTTCTTTTGCTTGCTTTACGTCAAGTGAATCTGACGATTTTTGCTGCGGGTAGATGGCACCGCAACTGTTGCGGAAGGTTGTGTTGCCAAGGTCACCAATGTAGCGAGTGAAGTCCTCGGTTCGAACCTGCGACGCTAGAGTCTGTAGTCGAGTAACATGACCATAATGCAAAAGTTGATTTCGGCATCGTAAATGTTACCTGCCTTATAAGACTAACGATACAACTTTAATAATATATATTTTAGTTTCAAAAATATACTTTCTTTATTAAGTTATTAGAAAATTAATAAAACTTTAATGAATGGTTTTATATTGAGTTGATACTTGAGTTGAAGAAATAATCATCGGACTTGAAAGATATAACTCCGTAAACACGTTTATTATTGTTGCAGCTAATCTCCGTGGCCTGACATAGTTAGACAAAATTCATAAGCCCGTTGACAAGAAGAAAGTCAGTGACGAGGACGGGAAAAAAATAAATTTCTTCCCAAAAAAAGCTCTAAGCAGTCTAGTTCATCAGAGGCATGACGTTGGAGGCATTGCGGGCAAAGTGGGTAAGATTTTTCACTCTGGGAAAATAAAAGATATTGAAGGTGGCCAATGACAAGTTTTTTTTTCACAAGCGAGAATTAAGGACTGGCCCTGTTTATTGGCCCTAAGAAGAAGAAGCAACAACCTCCTTTTTTTCTGAAGACATTGAAAAGGTTGTAGTATAACATTAATAGTCTAATAGCTTTAGCTAGTTGGGCCAAATTAGATGAGTTATTAAAATTTGCTGACCTTAATAATTCTCAAGTATTTACTTTGCAAGAAATCAAATTGATGCTAACTACAATTTTGAAGTGTAGAGAATATAACATCTTTAGAAAAGATAGAACCACAAAGATTGGTGGAGGTTTAGCCTTCTTTATAAAGTACAAGTAGCAAAGCAATGATATTCCTGCAGATCGAATTTCATATCTTTAAATTCATGGTATTGAAATCTTGTGGAGTGGTAAGCCTCTAAATATCTTTAACGTCTATCACCCTTTTAAATTATAAATACTTTGACTGCAAAATTTTCTAACTTTAGAGAGAAGAAATCTATCATTATTGGGAACTTTTATGCAAAACAAACTGCATGGGACTGTATATATGCATTTCAGTGGTACAGTGGGAGTGCCTTTTAGTGAGACAGTGGGTGTGCATTTGAGTGGGGCAGTATGCATGCATTTCAGTGGAATAGTAAATGTGCATTTGATTGGGGCAGAAGGTATGCATTTCCGTAGAGCATATGTATGCATTTCAGTGCGGTAGTTTGTATGCATTATGCATTTCAGTGGGGCAGTAACTATGAATTTTTGGGCAGTAGGTATTACCAATAATATTCATCGTTAGCCCTGTAACACTTAAAATAATCGTGAAAACGGTGGCTTTATCTTGCTCATTCTTGTTATAATGCAAATAATATTGTAATGCCATTGCTATTGTTGTTCGCTATGGCATGATAATCATAAGGATGAAATGATTTTATGCAAATTTTAAAAGCGGAACTAAACGTTCTTTCTCAAACCACAATCACAAATCAATGCACTGAAACATACCCTTTCCTTTGATGATTCCACTTTCTTGTAAAATGAAATGCAAAAATTTTGCGTTATTATTTTCAATAAAAAAGTAAAATAAACTTATTCGAGACAGAAAATTCGACTATTATTATATTTTCATGCACATGATATAAAGAAATTATAATAATCGGAAAAGGATTCGAACTTCAGAGTTTGACGATTTCCGAAATTTTAGACCTACTCGAGATCTAAAAAGACATTTTGGGAAAATGTAAGTATGTCTGTCTCTCTTGACCAAAGATAACACAAAAATTCTTTGAGATAGACGGTTGGAATTCAGTACTAAGTCTTTACACCAGATTTTGAGATTTCTATCAAATTTTGAGCAATGTCCGTTGAAAGTTCGTCTGTCCGATTGTTCGTATATAAATTAATAAAATAATTACAAAGCGAAAGCACTAAATGGGAAAAAC
Source organism: Argiope argentata (assembly GCA_026289955.1). Classification (NCBI taxonomy): domain Eukaryota; kingdom Metazoa; phylum Arthropoda; class Arachnida; order Araneae; family Araneidae; genus Argiope; species Argiope argentata. Next base: position 833,769 of record JAOUZG010051911.1, on the reverse strand, counting down.
AGTACGTATAACAGAACATGTACATATAACTTGTATAACCTATAATCTAGACAACTTTTGATCTCAATTTAGCTACAGATTTACTATCTGTCGATCTGTGCTCTCAGAAACTTGTTAACGCTATGATTCAAAAATGCTGTTACTTAAATATATTTGATTTTGATTACAAGTGCAGTAATTTAAGTGTATTGTAACTAAAAAAGCAGTTTTGTGTCAAATATTTTTTTATGAAAACGAATCTAAATTGCAAATTCGCTTTTCGAATAATCCGTAATGTATGTCAGAGATTAATCGCCAAAACACTTACCAAGGATAACACGATAGATTCAGTAAAAAGGCTAAATTCTAGCCAAAAGTTAATATTTTGTAATAATTGTGCACCAATACCATGAAAGGGGTTCTCTGGCCTGAAAAAATGTACTAACCCATTGGCTTCCAACCACGAATATACCTGTGGTTGACAGGGTGTTACCCATTGCCAGCATGAATATACTCTGATACTTTCAATATATTATAACGTACAACTTGTCAAATTTCGTTATAATTTCAATCGTTGTAATGGGTTATAATTTTAATCTCTTTCGTTATAATTTGAATCCAAGTTCTTTTGATACTTCCATCTTGCGAGGTAGGCTGCAATTGGGTAAGAAAAAATTCTGTATGGTAACCCGTGAAGCGATAAGAGTTCCAGCATTTTTTATTGATCTTTGAGATCGGAGATGATTTGTCGTATTTGGTGAAATTAAAGTTTTTATACTTTCTTGCACAACTCTTAAGACGTGTTTGTTTTTTAATATCTCAAAAAACGGATCGAGATTTAAATATTCTTGATACTTAAGTCTTTCAAGATGGAAATTAACTGACACTGGATATAACTAAAAATTGACCCAGAAGGATTCTCTTAAAGAAGAGTGTCTGAGTTACCTACAGGAAAGAATATACAATAATCGAGGGAGGTAATATTGTTTCCTCTTCAATCCTTGGTTTATGCTGAGCCATGCCTACACTTCCCCCTTAATGTTCTTCCTTCATACATACAGGAATTGCTTGGTATGAAAATCTTGAATTACAGCTTACATTTTGTAGAGACCACATCCCATTCTCCATTTAATTGACCACTAAAGTGCTGTAGATGAAACTATTAATATTCCATTTGCGGCCAACCACGAATATACTCGTGGTTGGCAGGACACCCATTGCCAGCACGAATATACTCCTTATACATTCAATATATTATAACGTACAACTTGTCAAACTTGCTAACTTTCTATGGCCACAAACATAACTATACAAGTGTAAAAACTTGAAGAAAAAAGCTACAAATTCTACTTTACTACTACCAAAATTCTACTTTATTTAACCCATTCGCTGCCAAGCTTAAGTTGTATGAGGTTATTCCCATTGCCAACCACGAGTATACTCGTGTGATTTTTATACATGTAAATGATTATTTATGACAAAATACGTGTATTTATTTTGAAATAATAAAACTTAGATAAGCAAGAACACTCAAAACGGAAATGGCAATGAGGCTAACCTCATACAATTTTGGCTTGGCAGCGAATGGATTAAAGAAAGAATTTCAAGGGACCACTCTCGCTGATTAATTAGGGTTTAGTTTCATTGTCTCAGTCGAAAAGAAGAATCAATGGAAATGATCTATCCAAGATTTCTCTCTTAATCTGTAATAAAGGTGTTCTTCTTCCCTTCGTGTACAAATCTGAACCTTGACCAAAGTCTGAGTAGCCGAGACATTTTTTTCTTACCCGAGAGATAGGTGTCTCTGAGTGTTAAAAAGAAAACTGGTACTTGTATATTAATTGCGACATTAACACACAAATTGACATTAATGAACAAACGCACATTAATTGACATTGAATGCCATTGAACACATTAATTGACATCAATGAACACATTAAATGGCATTAATTGACATTAATGAACACATTGAATGGCATTAATTGACATTAGTGAACAAAAGTTTAGAGGCATTGAGCTTTGATGTGGATCTCAAATTTGTACAGACTTTTTTATAATTAATCTTTTTCTTATAATTATCTTTCTTGAATTTATAGCAGAAATGGGGTTAATAAACAAGTACCAGGATGTTAAATGTATAATTTTATCGCCTTTTGTTCTGACCGATTAAAATTAAAATTTGATATTAAGCAACAATTGCACTCACGAGAAATATTTGTAAAATATATGCCGAATTTTATCGGCAGATTTTAAATAATTCGTCTTAAAATTACTTTTATTTCATGCATACAAAAATGAAGGCGGATAGACAGTCAATCATTCAATGTATTTGGTTCAATATTTGATGATTTCTAAATTCTAGGTGATAAATATGTGCACCATATTTTATTTATTTAGTTCTTGATATTAGTATTTAACTTGTTTGTCTGTACCCACAAAGTCGGACGGACACATTTCTCTTGAAAGGATATGATTCTTAGAGAAAAAAGCTTCATTTTTTTATTTGTGTATTTCAAATTTATTAAAGAATCTCAAAACCTCGTTGCGCTATCGTGTATTGCGGACAGATGGACAGAACTATAATATAGATAGGTATAATCGAAAAAGAGGGTATTTTAGGAACATAAAGTTTTATAATCTAGAGATTTTCAAAATATTTAAAAATATAATTTCTTTGATAATTAAAATATTTTGTCCTTTTGTCCTTCATATACGAGGAACTAAATATTAAACAATTTTCCCGAATATTAACCTGGAAAACTCACACTACTATTCGTTATCATTTCTTATGCCCCTTACCATGGACAAGCTCACTGAAGTAATCAGAGATTTAAGCCTAATTTAAGCCTCTTGTTTTGTTGTAGCGACAACTAGGAACAAGAGAACGACTTTGACTATTCACTCATCACATTCTTTTTACTTTTTTACAGGGAGGCACATTCATACACCACAAAGAAGCACAACCATGCCCAAACCGGAACATGAAACCCACTACGCCCAGATCGCAGGGAAAGTGCACTACCCCTATTCAAGGACGGTGGCACGAAATGTGATTTCTATATAGTGCTATAAATGTCAAAGTGAAAAAATTCAACCAAGCGCGGGTTAACAGCTAGTGTAACTATGGTTCTCGAATTTGGTGCTGGTCCAGCGTTGGACAGGGGTGAAACCTTTGAGTCATCACACTCTCTGATTCACCTCCCCGTGGTAGTAAGGAACAATAGGTGTCAGAAAGCTTAACGGCCTCATCGTCAAGCTAACAAATCAGAGGTTCAACACCCCTTCCCCTTAGGCTGCCAATCCATTGGAAGAGAGACAGATGGCCTTAGTAATACGAAAACTAACAAAATCCACTCTTCTCCAGGATTGGTACCATCTTTTCAGCCAGTGTCTTCTCCCCGAATTATCCAGTCGACCTTCGTGGTAGACCCAAGAGTTCGGATCTTCCCCTCCTACTTCCTAGAGTGCAGTCCAAAGCACTCCCCTCTCCTTCGGCCCAAGCTCAGAATGATAGAAATGCAGTGGCTCCTCCCACTACCCCTTACGAAATCCCACTCCACAGGACCTCATGACCAAGCCGAAATACGTCTTATCCCGATAGTGGCTTTTCGTGGGCCATATAGGACAGAAGAACTGGAGCTGTAAGATCTTTCTTACCTTTGCTATGTTGAAAGAGCTATTGCGCAGTAAAGAGTTTTCTTCTCTGTGGACTATAATATTAAATTTAAGAAAAGACTCTCCAAAGAAAGCATTCCCCGGACACCACGAATCGGTTATTGAGAGCGTCATGAGAGAGTCAACATTAACCGAGGTGCAGGTACGAAAAAAAAACCTTTGTCCTGATGTCCACAGAAACCAGTTCACCAAGCACCAAGAGCGAAATCGCATACATGCTCTTTCCCAGAACCTATATCTTAAAAACAAAGGCCGTTGTTACAAAGAAATTATAAAGTGGCGCTGGGTTCTGAATTTAAGGTCTCTCAGGCTTTTGCTCAAAACTTGGGTTAAAACTATGGAATACCGAAGTGCTAAATAACATATGATTTGAATTCAAGGATCGACCGGATAAAAATACCCTATTTTACAAGGTGTCCTTTGTCTTCGCAATGATTTTCTCGGAACCACCTAGTTTTGTCAGACCTCCCACTCAGCAAGAAGAGTCCGAAACTCCAAGAAAGGAAGTCTCCAACCGCAAGAAGAGGCGAATTGCATATGTCAAGGCCCAAAGGTGTTTCAGAAGAAATCCCTCTCGCTATAAGGAAACTCTTTGGCTTTGACGAGTGCTTTCAAGACTTATTGTGAGTCCGTGATGACCCCTTCCTGAGACGTCTCATCATCCACTCCCACCAGTCCAGAACGCCACGGATGTTGTTTCTACACACCTGATAACACTGGTTTCTTTAAAGGAACAGGGGCGGGCCTGACCCAGGAATAGCACAGAGCTGGGTCCCGGTGAGCCTCTGGAAAATTTCTGAAGGCCCTTTCTAGTCTGGATCTGGCAAAATTAATCAATATTTTTTATTTGTAGAAGGCTCCCGGAAACCTGTCATCATTCCAGAGCGATGTGTAGCACGAAAAAGTAGAATATTGTAGCGTCTGGTGACTTCTGCCCCATCTCCTTAACTTCGACGTCTTCGAGACTCCTCTCAGGGATTCTAGTCCGACGATTGGAACAAGTGACTAAACACTTTGACGAACCAACAGGCTTCATCCACTCCGATGCCATTACTCATAACATATTTATGCTAGACTTCGTATTGCGACATGTATCCATGCAAGTCCCTATTCCCTTTATTGCCTCTATTGAACAGAGGAAGGTCTTTGACTCTCTTAGTGCCCAATAGAAGAAATATATAGATTCTGACTTGAATTACTTTTTCCAGAACTTATATGCCAACTCCAGTACAGTGTACGTCCCTTGTCCAGGACACTCCTTCACGCCGACTTTTGGTGTTAGGCAAGGCAATAAGCTGTTCCCGATACTTTTCATCTTAGCAATTGACGAAATTCTTGTATAGAGAAAGAACGAGCCTGTAGGCAAGGAAGTTGATAACATCAAACTCACTATTCCTGCTGAAGCTGATGACTTAATTCTATTTTCATCTACCGCCTCCTGGGTTGCATAATGTTCTAGACAAAGCAAGCCAACTTTTAATCCCATTAAATTGAAACATTAATAATACAAAATCTTTCATCATCCCTATTCTAAATGACTCAAAAAGCAAGAAAACCAACATTTTTTACAGTTTTTGGTTCTCTCCTCCAGGTTTTAAAAATCTCAGATACTTTAAAGTATCTGTTTGTCAACTTCTAGGAAAATGGGCATTTGGCAGTGAATGTCACTCCAACCCTAAGTAATTGTCTAAATATTTTAAAGGAAGCACCCCTAAAACCTCAAAAACGTCTTTGGTTCCTGAGAACAAATCTATTATCAACGCTTTTCCACCAATTAGTTTTGAGCTCTATATGTGAAAGGAAACTGCAAGATCGATTCTTGCATCCATGCAACATCATTAGTGGGGTCTTGCACCTCTCTGGAGATTGACCCCCCCCCTGTACTACCTACATTCGTCTGTTGTGAATGTTGGGCTGATGAACCATGTCTTTTGATTTGTTCCCTCATGATGGCTCTCGAGGCTGAGTTGACTTGGTACTGTTCTGCCCTGGGATTTTCACGGGGGTTGGCTGCCGGTAACTACTTGCAGCGGCTACAGTATCGAGGGAGGAGTGTTCATATTTCATCAGATACCCAAACTCAGTTTTCAGATGAAACCTCTAGATCGGTTGATGGGACCCACTTAGAGTCAGCCATTCGGTTCCCCTTTGAATGACTGGGTGCAGTCTAATACGGTAGAGACGTTATCAACTTAATAAAAACCAGAACAAATTGCTTGCCTACTGCATCTAAATGCACCAGGAGCCTTCCCAGTAAATATAAGTTCTGTTGGATTGGTTGAGGTAAGAAAGAGACTCTGAACCTCATTTCTTAAACGTGCCCAAAGATTCAAGACAAAAGAATAGCTAGACATAATGAAGTAAGTAATTACTTAATCAGAGCTTTTGAAAGGCTTGGTTTTGCGATACACTAGGAACTAATATTTGAAACA
>JAOUZG010051911.1:745275-764405 GCA_026289955.1 Argiope argentata | reverse complement strand
AAATTTTTCAAAGAAATTCGACTTAAAAGAATTATTTATATATATATTTCATAGCAATAAACAAATCTGTGTATTAGTTGAATGATTTTACATCTAATTAATTTTCGGACTGCAAAGGATTAAATAAGGCCAGGGATAAATAATTTTGTTCCTTTTTTACCTTCTGTTTTTGTGCCTCGCTGTGAGCTAACGCACCTTGTTCGCGCCTCTTGCACATAAATCATAATCTGTTGGGATCGAGCATAAATTCAACCTGTTATCTCCCTGATTTCGACACGCAGAAACTTCAAACAAGAAAAAATTCAGAAAAATTTCAAACACATAATTATTATGCTTTATATATATATATATATATTTGTTTACTGTATATCGGAAACGGCTCTGACGATTTTAATCAAATTTAATAGTTGCATAATATGCTGGCTTTCAATTTTATCTCTGTAGGTTTATTTCCTGTAGGAGCGTGAATCAATCTTTCAACTTCTCACTGCCTAAGGAATCTTTGAGAAAAAGATTTAATTTTAGTTTACGTAATCAAGTCTCATCTAAAGAAAATCGCGGAGAAGATGTCTAAATATACGAAATAAAAATAAAAACGAAATAATAATAAATAATATACGAAATAAAAACAAGTTTTTAAAAAATAAAAAAGGTTAAAATGAAATCTGCCATGCACATTTCAATGTATCGTGTCAGAACATCATTTCTTGAACGGTCAAGCACCACGTGAGTTAAGTTATATTTTTTATTCATTTTAATAGTTTCGTCGAATAAGTCACTTTAGTATTGCAAACGGATAAAAAAAACTTTATCTAGCATTAACTTATTTTTTTAAATCAAATCTTCAGTAAATGAGATGGCAACGCGTTATTAAAAGCTCATTTTTTGAGATGCTCGTGCAGATAATAAAAGTTTTATTTTTCGCCACGAATTTTTGTTGACACCGGAAGCCTCAACTCCAAAACATCATGTTCTAATATGATAAAAAATATTAACCACCCAAGTACCACTTGTATATTAACAGTACATACCATTCGTTTCCCTAAAAAAAGCAAATATTTTAGAGGAACTTTAATCATAAATAGACTTTATTTTTGCCATTTGAGTTCCCATTTTAATTTCTATCATAATTACGATTGTCAATTCGAAAAATGTTAACCATGTAATATCTAAACAGCGAAGAAATATTTTAATGCGCAATTTCATCTCAGCCTCGTTAAATTAAGCCCTATCTTTAATTCAGAACATATTACAAATCACGATCCTTCAAATAGTTAAAAACATTGGTTTCGTTGTAACCATGAAAATTCTGTGCAATATTTAAACTAATTATTTTCCAGTCATTAAGTAGAGTTTTCCAACGAAACAATCCATAAAGACAAAGCCTTCTTTCAGATGCAAGCGGAACGGAATTCAGAAGTGAAATTAAAATGCCGAAAAGCCAAAAAAGTGAATGTCTAGACGAGAGCTCATTTGTTTAATGAGGGTAATTATAAAGGAAGGGCTGTTTCATATTATTCTGCTTTACGGAAAGTTACTAATACAACTGTAAAAATGAGCTACAGCTGGTGTGGCCTTTTTAAATTTACGAATCGTAAAATGTATATATTAACAGATTATTTATAATTTTTAACAAAAATGTCATGTCGACGTTGTAAATAAACCAGTCATTTTGTAAAAGAACCAACTTAATTTTTAGATATTGTATTCGAGAAAGCAAAATATAACTTTGTCAAAATAATTTTTGGGAAATTATTTTTTTTTATAAATCTAAACAAAAATTTATAGTTACAAACCTATAATCTTGCCTCCCAGCACGAACAGTGCCATTATAAAAAAGTCTGTTTTACGATCAGCCTTATTGCATGCTGAGAGGGGGGGGGTCTCTGAATTTGGAGACTATTTGGCGAGTTGGCGACTTTGACAAAATCGATATTGCTGGAAATTTCGAAAATTTTCACGGTGCATCCAATAGAAACTGAAATGTGCCGTTATGAGTCTAGAAGGTTCACGGCCCGTCTCCTGGGAGCTATAAAAAGGGCCGGCAGTGTTAAGCTGCAGGGTGAATTGAGCCATGTGCGGGGTTGGAAAGGAAGACAAGCGACGATTCTTTGTGATGAATAATTTTTGATAAATAACTTAAAATAATTTTTTAAATCCTCTGCATACAATCTATTATAAAAAAGTTTTTGAAATATAAATGAAAGAGAAAATAAATTGGAAGAAAATGTAAATTATTGAAAAGCTAAAAGTGTGAATTTTGAAGGATATAAAAACATTTCTTATTGGATAATGAACATCGAAGTTAAACAAAAAAAATTTCAAATTACTATAAAATTTTTGATTGACCATTTAAATTTTCACTTAAATATGTCGATAGCTTTTTTTTCTCTTAAATAATTTGTATTTAATTAATTTTTAAGGCCCATTTGTTTAGACAATTATATATTACTAAATACATAACTACAATGATTTTTGTGTGTATTAAATTGACATTATACCAATGATAAATGTAGTTGAAAAATGAATGAGGTTTAGAAGTAATCACTAAAGAATTTTTTTACATTTTTAATAATTCAAAGCTCAAAACATTTAGATGAATTTATTAAATATGGGGAATAATTTGAATGGAATATACTGAAAATTGGGAAACTTTTTTTTGTGTGCTTATAAACAAAGGAAAAAAATTCCAGGAAATGGCAGCAATGAGCAATGCATGTGTTTGGAATAAAATCGATTCTATTGCCATTCGGATAAAGAAAATAGTGTAGAATAGTGTACTTAAAAAAAACGTCTTTGAAGTGTATCGACCAACTCATTATATGGTAATAAAGTTGGTATCTTTAAAAGGATGTATAAATGTAAAAAGGTTAAAAAATCATTTCTGAGCTATAATCTCTGAAAATAATGGCCAAAAACATTGAAATTCCTATTAAATTTTAATTAAATAAATTTTTAAGAATGCATTGAAGTGCTTATTGTTATCTTCCAAATTATATATGTTCCAAATAAGCTCTGAGTTCAATAGACTATCCTGTAAAACGTCCCGTCTTAAGTTCAATACATATATTTCATTTACTAATAATAGAGAAGATTTTATTCTATATCCTAAATAATCGCTCCAAATAACTCAGATTTTTTTTTTAAAAAAATTTACTCCTTTGACTTAAAAAAACTTTTTGTAGAAAGTTAATTTGATATTATCGTCTATTATAATCATATCCTATTTTAGTTATTGTTAATTCTAATAAAGAAAGAAAGCCATTTTACATTTTACGTGCAAAAAAACATTAATATCATACGCCCAATAACATATCATTGCATGCCAAACAATTTATCACTATCTATCTTCGCACCTCTAATTCATTCAGACACGACGCCCTATTAGCCTAATTCAGACGCAAGAAAACAATTCGGAAAATTGTTCTACAACAATCAACCTTCTGTTTGACAAGTTTTTCTTCCCTTTAGGTAAACCGAAAAGAGTAGGTAGGTGTTGTAAGATGAAACAAAGGTGTTCTCCGAAAACAATTTCGGCGTTGGGCGGGGTTATTTTTAGAAAGGCAGCTGCTAGTTTTCGAGCGTAAATGGATAAACAGTGAATACCTGGTGTTCTTTTTCTGGAATTGAATTGCACATCTGCTCGGACAGACATCCGTGGTATCTTTTGTTTGTTCTAGCAGATGCTGATTGCTTCAAAATATGGAGATTATTTTTTAAAAAAATATATGAAATATTTGTTTTAAAGAATCAGTAATTTTCCTTTTAGAATATATATATATATTAGCAGTGTCCCCATGGCACTGCCCGTAGCATAGCATCCTAGAAGAAAAATTTGCTTTAAACTTAAATCTAGCCTCCACATCGATATGACACGGGCATGTTACGCAACACCAAACAAACGTAAAAATATGTTTAGAAATTATTCAAAAATAGCTAGAAAACAATTTTCAAACATGCATTCAGAAATATTTACACTGTTACAAAGGTAAAATTAGGATATGTTCGAAGACAGAACACAGGCGATCGTGTCGGGGTCGGATTTTCTTCTTTTCGGCATAATGAAAATTTAATCGCTTTTTAAAATCTTGCTCGGGCTTTCTATAAAGTTGTCATACATAAATTAAAATAGCAATTATAAAACTTTTTTATTTTGGAAAGAATTCTACGTACTAAAATTTTCCCCAATAAATGCTCTACAAAATGGTATAAATATCTCGAATATCCGTTAATTATTTCTTGAGTTTTTGTGATTCCAAAATGCAGACGTTTTCAGGAGACTTCATTTTATGCTATGGATAGATAAAAAGATTACTATTACATTAATTAATTAACAAGAAGTCAAATAAAAATATTGTGTATTGTGTTACCTTCATCAGATACATTTCAGTCGGTTTTATTCTTTGGAAAATACCATTTAACCCTTTTAAGTATTGCAGTCCGATGACCTCTGACTCGCCATTCAGGAGTGTGCATCATTTTGACGTTTTATTTATTTACTTTTTCAAATTTAATCGTTAAAAACACCTACATAATGGTTAAGAGATGTAGATTAATTTTTCAAATAAATTCGACTGAAAAGAATTATATATATATATTTATTTTTCACAGCAATAAACAAATCTTTATATTAGGGGGATAATTTTGCATCTAATTATTTTTTGGAGTGCAAAGGGTTAATAATTATATTTTGTATAAGAAATATAAATTAAATTTCTTTTTCTTAAAGATAATATACGTAAAGATTATTTTTCTTTAAGTCATAATATCTTATAAATGAGTTTCATGCATAATTTGTTTTCAATTGGATTCTCGCTCTGCAAAAGAAAGATTGATTTTTTTTCTCAAGCGAATTTCATTTTATTTTTATTGTTACTTCTCTATTTTATTTTTCTTCCTTTTTCAAGTTGAGGAGAAAGTAAAGTGCACTTTAACTCTTTACGAATAAATATTTCTAGTTTTTAATTATGTAGAATTTGAAGAGATGGATTACCGAGAGATAGATATCTGAAATTTTAACTTCGATTTATTTCTCTAATAAAGGCATTTTATGTACAAGAATCGACGATAAAACTAGCTTCTGTTTACATCACGATACAAGTTCAAATGGGCCGAAATTTTTCCCTTCAGTAATTTTACTATGAGATTTTGATAGAGATTTCTTTGAAATGTATACACAAGAAAAAGCATCTTGGTTATCTTTAAATGAATGTTTTAAGCATTAGTAATTTTTATCCCTTTACTCGCAATGTTTGAAAATGCAGTCATCAAATTTACAAGACAGCATATCATAATAATTAGGCAAACCTGTGGAGAAAATAGGAGATAATTTTAGAATAAAAATAATATGGCTAATTTAAGATAAAAATTTATAAATTAATTAGGATTTAAATTAGATAGATATAATTATTTTATGCTTATGAATTACTGCCACCATAAAAAAGGAAAACCTTCTCATATTGACAATTTTTTTTCTATCAGAAAAGTTTTCCTATAAATTTTGAAAATGAAAAAATTAACTTTTTTTTTCACTAAAAGACGAATTCTAAATATTAACTTGTAATTAGGTTTTGAAAATAATAAAATATTGTATTGTTAACGAAGAAGGGAAAACTGTACATATGTTCGATAGAAATAATTTTATATGTCTAGGAATTATATAGGAATAAATTTAATTAATAATTGATCGAATAATTAAATTAAGAGAAAAATAAAATATATTACCCTTAAATGTGCCCCAAGCTTTAAAATTTTTTTAACCTCTAGAACAATGTTTCACAACCTTAAATGTGTCATGTCTCACTTTAACCTTTCTAAATTTTAATGCCTATGTAACATAAATAATATTTAGCATTCAAAAATTGATTTGCTCACTTAAGAAACATAAATGATGGATTCTAGGAATAAATCCCGATGGAATTGTTAGCAAAACAGAGTAAGTAAAATTTTAAAGCATATAATGAAAAACTAATTGTAATTCAAAAATTTGCTTTTTATTTGTAAAATTTGGTGCCGCCGATAGCTAGCATTACATTTAAATGGCCCGGAATGAAAGGGTTAAAGTTGTATCAAGTCCTTTTTTAAATTTCCCCACTGAAATATGTCCTCCCCCCAGTGGGGTGAGGTCCCCACGTTGGGAAACACTACTCTAGTACATCAGAAAAAGTATGGAAGAATTCCTGAAAATTTTTAAAGACGAAAATGTAAAGATTAGAATTTTTTTTAAAAATAAAAAAAAGTAGGTGAAAATTTATTTTCAAACTCTGCAAATTCAATGTATAAAAAGATTAAATATTTTTTGCTAGGCAAATAAAATCAACAACAGAATTCACAAGAAGAAAAAAAAAGACAAATATCTTATATATCGATATAACATCTAAAAACATTCAATACATTTTCGCGAAACAATTCCGTAAACTCGCGACTTAACTCGAAACATTCTGAAAAAAATCAACCGGTTTGACAGTACACTTAACTAAGCATTAAATAACCGGATTTTCTTTCATTTTCGATATTCTACACCAAAAAGGATTGATTTCTGAAAAGAGAAGAAAAGAAAACGAAAACACCATGCGTCTAGATTTTCAATTTCCCTTTTCAAACTGCTATGATACAGTGGTGGCAAAAATGTTGGTTTGACACGCAAGGTTTTGAATATATTATTACGAAAAAATCGGAAAGCCATCGAAGCAAAATGAGAAGAAAGAAACAGAAAAGAGTTATATCACGCGATTCTTTTTCAAGAAAAAAAATGAAAACAAAACGCAATTTATTTTTTTTAAAATAGATTTTTACTGTATTCTTAATAAATATATCATGAAATAGAATATCTTTAAGCTATAATATGAGTTTATTTTTAATTCAGAAATAAATACTAACTTCTATTTTAAAATTATAACTTAATGTATTACAAAAATCAATTTTTAAACGACGAGCAAACGATTGTTTTGAGATTAAGAAAGATTTTTGCAGACGATATATTTAAAGATATATTAAACATAAAGTTTATTTGTTTATGCTAAAATTAGCTCTTTTGTACTTTAGATTAAATGATAATTTTTTAACATTTGTCGATAATCCTGAAATTAAATAATTATGACAATTTTTTGTATCTGAAATTGATAGTAATATAATTTATTATACTAGTATTTGTTTCCTTTTGTTCTTATTTTATCCGTGTTATTTTTTTTAATTTTATTAACCTTTACTAGCTACAAATGAGTGAAATTGAAAATATATACAGTCACTGAAACAATTGAGAGTACACCTTACTTTTACTTGATAAATCCGACATTTAAAATAAATAACACATTAACATGAAATGCAGACATGTTTATATTTTTACAATGGTTTATTTTCAAGTAAGAAGAAAGAAAAATCAACGACAAATTTCTAAATTTCAAAATTTCAGTACTTTCTTAAGTAAACATAAGCACATTTTTGTCTCAAAAAATTGAGAATACACCAACTAAGTTTTTGTAATATCTCGCATAGAAAGAAAGCATCAATATTTAGTAGTATGTCTTTTGGCGTTTATAATTGTTTCTAAACGTCGTGGTACCGATTCGACGACTTTGTGGTGGTATCTGTAGATATTTTACTTTTAAGATTAATTTTAAATAGGTTTTGTTTCTGATTTTCTATTTTTGGACCGCTTTTCGAGTTCGGCCCTTAGATTTTCAATAACAGTTGTGTCTGGGGGGACTGCTGTGGTTGATGTATGTGTCTGCTGTTTGAAATGAGAAAGACACCAAGTTTTGACGTTACATGTAGTGTATTTAGGGTCGTTGTCCTGCTGGAAAACGAAATCTCCATCTAAATCCAGTTTTTTAGCACTTTTCTTTAGATAGATAATACTTTTATGATCACAACCTGAAATATCTTTATTAATCAGCAAAATTTCAAGCTATTATTATTTTTTCTTTTTTATAGAAAAATATGGCATTATAATATAACAACAACGCAAATTTCATTAACACACAGAATATCTTTGATATATACCGTATCATAATTTGTAAATCATAAATCTTTTTAACCTATTACTGTTTTTGTTTAATTCTCAGGATTTTTACAATCTTACATTTGTTAATTTGACCAATGAGCAGAGGTTTAAAATTGCATGCGTTCATTTCTTAAATATAGTTCGACTCAACAACATGGAAAGTGATCAACACAGTTTACAGAGAAGTGTGAGTTGAGTATACGTAGAGCATGTCTTTCTCTATGGCAATAAAATAATCTTTTAGATTGAAAGTTACATCATAGATTCTCATAAATTTGAAAAATTGGGTAGCTTCTTAGATGATGTCTAGATATATATTCTCGGGCTCTTTACAGAAGACAAAAAGTTTAGTACAGATACAACCGAAATAATTGGAGATGGTATTAGTGTTCCATTCATGTCATTAAAGTTAATTTTCCCTCACATAGTTATAATTACATTTCAGTATATATGTTCTTGTAAAGCTGAATTAAACTTGTATTGATATTATAAAGAGGACTGTAGCTTTAGTCATGATTATTTCTTGAGGTTATCTCAATATAACTTTGTAGATCAAAATATTTCTAAACATTAAAAATTGTTTTTCGGCTGTTTTCAACAAATTTCAAGCAGTATTTATTGACTTTAGATTAAATATGAGTAATTTGAAACCGTATTGGTGTATATTATTCAGATGCCTTTAAAATGTTTTTGTTAAGAGAATAAGATTTCACTGATAATTAATTTTAGAATGAAGACCATTAAATTAATCCACTCGTGTTTTAACACTATTCACTAGCATTAAGGATAAATTCTCTTGTTATAAATGAAAATATTTCATCCAATTTTGACATAGGCAACCAAAATCCGGTAACTACTTAAAAATCAGAAAGAAAAAAAAACTGCTTCTACAAAAAATATATATATTTGTCTTGGAAAATACAACATGATACGTTAAAAATAGTGCTAAATATGGAGGACTAAAGAAAACTCTAAAATTAAAAAAATTATATTAAAAGTCATTTGAAAATGTCCCTCTTTTAAACAAATCTTGAGTACTGATGACTTTAACATGAATTCTGAAGTCTAAAAGGATGAAAAACATTCATATCTACCATTTTTAAATAATTTAAACCTTTTCTAAACATACTATAGAGAAGGTAAAACTTCCCATAAGATTCCCACATCCTATCGGCTCTAATGAACGTTTACCTTAAAGAAAGACAGAATTGCTATCTAAACGTGTAAAGAAGGTCAAACTTTCCGTGTGATTCACCAATCGTATCAGTTTCGATTTTAGGATTTTCTTAATGAAACACAAAATTACCTTCTGAAAGCGCTGTAGAAACGGTCAAATTTCCCATAAAGTTCCTGCATCAAATCGGTTGCGATTAATGATTTTCTGAAGAAAAGCAAGTGTGTCAAAGGAGACATCTATTTATGGTGTAGGCGAAAAAGAAACAACTCGCACATAGATTCCTGTCTAGATCATAGCATTTGCGCCATAGCCGTGAAGCTTGTGTTATGTATTATTCACTCGTCTTAATTAATTAATTATTATTATCGTCGTATTAATTTAATTTTTTTTATTTTTTAAAATGCTTATAAAATTTAAAATATTTTTATTGAATTCGTATATATTTCAAAACAGACAAATAGATATACTTTCAAAAAATGAAGCTAATAATTCAAAGATATCTACAAATTGAAGTCTCATCAAAAGAATTTAAATATTTTGACGATGATATATATATATATGATAAAGCTCAATAAAAACTAATGTAAGCTCTTCATATTAAATTGTCATAAATACTTTTGTCCAAAAAATAAACTAAAAATATTGAGTATAAATAACTGAAAATATTTACGTCTGTATAAACCCTTGGCACTTCTTATATTTTGTCAAGAACAACTGATTTGAGATTTTGGAACTGTAAAAAAAACATTAAGTGCTTATATTTTCAATATATTCTTTTTTATTCTCAGAATATATTGAAATTTAAAAATATTTTTTATACAAACATTTTCAATAGATTCTTCGAACAAATCGAAAAATCCAACGGAGCAGTGGAAAAATCATCAAAGAGTTTTGGTGAACAAAGCATAGTCAAAAAGCAGATGAAATAAATGAATGAAGATTTGAATCTCTAGTTGGATACATAGTAGCGTAAAACCGTCTGAAGTTTGGTTTTGTTCTCTTCATTTTGTATCAAAAATTTAATTTTTAAGGCACAGCTGCGATAATGTGAAAAAGAATTCAATCAATATTATCGCAACAAACGTTAGTAAACATTAAAGTAGAAGAAAAAAATTTTCTCATACTTTTTTTTATTTTTTCTTATCATAAAGTATAAGAAAAAATAAAAATTGATCGAAAATATAACGATTTCCTTAAAAACCTTACTTAAAAAAATTCAAGTTCTGTAAATAGGCTTATGCACAAAAATATATTTTGAAACTCTTCAATTTTAGATGTTAAAATTGATTAATTGCTTAGTTAAAAATTTAATTAATATTTTCTTCCTTTAGTAGAACATCATTTACATTTAGACATTGCATAGTATTTAAAAGTACTGCATTATTGTTTATTGTAGAATAATGAATAATATAATATATAATGTTCTACTTGCGTTATATTATTCAATATTCTAACAATAATGTATAACTATATTATACATTATTGTGCAACATGCTGTGCTACTTGGATACCAAACTCCTTTTACCACTGGAATAAAAGTGACCTTACTAAATTCGATAAGACCATCGATTAACCTTATAGAAATTCTGGCACAATTTTGTTAAATTATGCCTTACTATACAATGTACGAATATTATGTCCTCTTATTACAATATTTTAAAAGTTCTGAAGTCTCAAATTTATAGATCGAAACCCTTTAGAATAGTAATGATAATAATGTTTTAAGAATAATTCATATTTTTTAATAATTTTTAAAATTCACTTTAATAATATATGTTCAAACACCGGTAGTGTACTGACTTATTAAATAAAAGAAATTCCCGAATTTTATATTTTTTTTGTAAAAATTATTAATGAGTTCGAATCTATAAGAAAAAAATATATTTCATTTGAATATCTCTGATTAGAATATTTTTTCTAACCTTTTATTATTCTCTTATGTTATATTATTTTATTGATATCAAATATTCATAAAAGCAGTCAATGATACTTTCCATATGACCTTTTTTTTCTTTAAAATATTAAGAAGAGAGACGAAAATAAGATTAAGATTCAGGAGAAAAACAAAATGCGCATATGAAATTGCGGTGAGTTGGTTTTTGAAGAAGTCGTGAAAAACGGATGTTCTAATTAAATTCAGCTATGTAATTGACTTTTTTCCGTCAGCAGGATTTGTTCTAAAAACAAAAAATATAATCAACCCACTCAGTCTGTGGCTTGTGATATAATGAAAGCAGGTGAGATCAAAATCATTTTAATGAGAAATAAAACAATAAAATAAAAGTAGAAAACAGTTATCGATTTTATTCGTTCATTTTTCTTTCATAATGATAGTATAGTCTAATGAAATGCAGTCGATAAAAATTTGTTCTGATTTTTATTTATTTTAAAATTGATACTAATAATAAAAAATAATGAAATATTCAATAGTAAATTATAAGTTATCACGTGAAAACGTTGTTTTTATCCATTATCCTGATTAATTTTCCTTAACCAGTTTAAACCGGTTCGAAAAAATAATGAAATATCTTTATTGGTCTCTATCTCCCCCACCCTTTTCCCTCTCTATATCTTTACTTATAATAAAGCTAAATGTCTCTGTTGGCGATGCACAGGCCAGACCGTTCGACCTACAGCTGCCAAATTAGGTACGTGTATACTTTGGAGTCCAGGAATGTGTATCTCGGAGCCCTTTTTTGAATTTTTAATTAATTAAAATATAAGCCAAATTTTGAAGTTTTTTCGTTATAACTTCCGAAAGTAATACAGCACAAAATTAATTTTTGCATCAATTTGAAGCTCAAAACAATAGCTTTTCAATGATACTGACGTTTTGATCTATAAATTGAAATTATATTTTTAATGAATTTTTAAACATTTAGTTTAATCGTTTTTTTTTCAACAATTTATTTCGAATAAAATAAAATAAAAAATTTATCTTCACAAGGATCTAAAAAAATCGGCTTTTAATAATATGTTGCCATCACATTTTCAATCAGTTATCAAAGCTGATTGATCTATGAAAATTTGAATCCTATTCGGTAAAAACTGGCGATTTTAGATCACTTTATCAAGATCTCAAAGAAGCCAATCAGGGTTACTCTAGAATAATTGGTCTAGACTATGAAAATGATGATTGTTTTGAACTTGCACTATTCAGAACTGAATAAATCAGCCAGATTTGATTGCAGCAGATAGAAATGCTTATTAGAAATGCTTTAGAAGTTGAAATATTAAGAATATGTTACAAATATGAATCTATAAAACCAAAGGAATTTAAGCCATAATTTTTTGAAATATATTTATAAACCAAAATAAATAAATAAATAAAATATTATTATTGAGAGCATTTATATAAATCTAAAAATAAAATTAAAATCTGAATGTTTCGTTTAATCTGTGAAATGTTTGCTGTATAATTCCTTGAGTTATAAATTATAAAAAAATATATAATAATTCAATTTCTGTAGTGAACGTAAAACTTCAATGTCGGACTACTCTGCTTTCAGTTCTTAGTTTTATTTAAAAACACGCTTGGATTGAGTAAAGAGGTCTTTATATTAATTGAAGTTTCATAATTTCCAATTTAATTTGAAACTGAATTTTACGTGCATTGATAGAAAATCAGAGAGAGATGCAGAATTCAAAGATCAGGACTGCTTAAGGCCTACATAATAGTATAAGTGAATTATATGACTATCGAAATGTGAGGCTTCAGAATATTTTGCTGAAAAGCTTATTATGAGACCGAGTTAAATTTTAAAAAAAATAGTGAACTCTTTAGTCGGCATTAATACTGGCAGACCGACTGGTCGCCAAAAGCGGCTAGTATCTGTATAAAGTTTTTTTTAATGTCCATTTTTAATTTTTCTAGCTGGCAAACAAAGTTTTGGATCTCGACCCATGTCATATTTCTAAGTCAGCCTTTTAAAAACACATCTGCCTTCAAAGAGGCATGCGGAATAATAACGCAATACTGGTAAAAGCGAGTCAACCTTTTAAAAACGCATTTGCGGTCAAAGAAGCATATGTAATATTAAGGCCTTACTGATAAAAGCAGGTAATTTTTTTGTCCGTAAAGTTTGGAGGCATAAAAACCTCCTAACCAAAACAACATCAAGTTCGCACATGATAATTAAGAAATCATTAACTGAAAATAAAGAACTAATAACTAAAAATAAGGATTCTGAAAAACTTTCTGCACACGATTTTAAAAAAATTATATTTTATAAAAATAATTTTCATTTTTTTAGATATGTTAATTTGGCATTTTTCCAAATCGGTGAAAAAAATTAGAATTCTCTCAGCTGATAAGCGATAAAAATCTTTGATCTCATTAGGGGAAAATTAATTAAAAACCAATAAAAATATTATTTTCTATGTTCGGGCTTTAAATTGGAAGTCAATGTTTGAATTATGAAATCATAAACTTCCAAAAAGATAATGAAATTAGATTTTCAGATGTATGTATGCTCATTTGCAATATTTTTCGTGAAATATAGAAAATTCATAAAAAAATATCAAAATTCAGTGAATTTCTTCAGATACAAAGCAAATCTCTTTAAAACGACAATTGCAGAATTTTTTTGGTGCATTGATATTTTCAAATATTTAGGCGTTTCACCTTTGAGCGTTAATTCAGTATAATTCCAAGTGCATATGTAAGTGAAAGTGTGACAAATCGGTGATAAAAGTAGAAATAATATGTAAAACAAGTTGATCGATATATTAATTCATCATCGGAAGACGAAATATATAGGAATTGTAAGGAATATAGGAATCTTAAGCAGAAAGATACTGTCTTCATTTCAAGTACTACAATGGATCACTGTGGAAACATAAAAGCAACTTGAAACAATATTTTTTTTTCAGTTGTTCGGTTTTCTTTCTAAAAATTTCTATAATCTTATTTGCGATCTATTTTGATTTATTATCCTGAATGAGAAATTATTACATTGATTGATGTATATAATCCTTTTTTTAAACATTTTTATTTACATTTAATACGAGGCCGAGTCCATTGAAAGTGAGTCAAGTCCCCTCGGCAAGAATGGTTTGGTCCCACATCTGCGGCGCTTCCCCGTGGCACAGAGACATCCCTCATTTACGAAATTGTGAGGTTCAAGTTCTTTAATGCACTCATACACAGGGTAGAAGGTGTTAGGTGAACTAATGGGCGCTCCAAAAGAGTAACAACGTGTTTAAAGCAGGTTTTTGACAGTTGAAGGTGCTTTCGAACAAGAAATTAGTCGCCGCATGACTTCCATGTACGGTGAACATTGCATATCATTGGCCATTGTGAAGCGTTGTAGCTATCGACTCAGAGAAGAACGTGATCCTGCTACGCAACAATGCACAGTCTTACGTTACTGATGTGGTTAAGACAAATCTAGGAAAATTCCAGTGGTAAACTCGGCAACATTTTCCATACAAACCAGATTTGTCACCGTGCGGCCTTCACATTTTCTGTACCAGATTCATATCGGAAGACGCCGTGAAGGAGATAGTTACAGGCTATTTGAATTGGCAACCCAAGGAGTTTTATCGGACGGGAATCACGCGGCTCCTCTTTTAATGGGACAAATGTCTCGATGTTCATGGAGTTTACTTTCAAATAAAGTACTCTGTCATATATTCGCACTGACTCACTTTTATTTGATTCACCCTTGCATTTACTTTCGCAATCGGATCTTTGATTTGTTGCTTTTTGTGTATTCAGATTTATATTTTTTATGCACGTCTTTCTTATATTTCAACCCTTTGTTCGAATATTTAGGAAATTTCCGTTCTAATATTGCCTTACTTTTAGTTTTTACTTCCCTTCCTTTTTGTTATATTTGTTACTTAAATTTTTCTTTTATTTACATGTATCGGTTAAGGTCAGATCCGCTTCTTTACGGTTAAGGCGATATTAATGAAACTTCGCCCACAAGCTTTTATTTATCTAATTAAATACACTGAAGGGCTAAAGAAACGCAACTCTAATTTTTTTTAATGGTAGGATAGTACAGAATTGTTTATAAACTTATAGAAAATGGATTACTGGGTTTAAAATTATCTGTTTCTCAAACAATATTATGCACATGTTTCTTAATAATTACCAGTACTGTACAGATGAACAAGTAACAATCTAATTAGAATTAAAATTATGGAACAATTGAAATAGAACTTGACATAATCGAATGATATATGAACTGAATCTAACTATAACTGGAAACATTGGAACTCATTTTGAATATCTACTGACAAAGAATTCAGTAGCGTTTAGATAAAGTCTTTACACATTTTTTAAGGTTTGTGGGAAAATGTTAAAATACACGCGGCGAATGCTGCGATGGAAATGGAGCTTGATTTGCAAGGTTTCTCCCATGAATTTAAAAGTATTGGGAAGTGGAATTTTCTTTAATCTATATCTTACCCAGTAACTAGTACAAAGACTTGAAGAACTGTTTTTTAGAAATTTCAACTAGCCAAATAAACAATAAAATCATAGTTTTGAGTTAAAAGGAAATAGTATGATGAGAAACAACAGGACAATCATTTACTCATGTAAGGAAAAAATGAATCGAAGAAAATATCTGAAAAAACCATGATCAAAGTCAGAGAATGAAAAATTAAATTTAAGTTTAGTTATATTAACGTCCCGTTTTAAAAGCAACACTAGGGTTATTTTGGGACGAACATCGAAATTTTGAGCCTCAGCCAGGTGACGAGGGCAACATCTGAGCTGGCAACTGCCTCTCCAAACCTTCACACAGCACTATCGGGGTCAAAGAGTGAAAAAGAATGAAGAAAGTGCTGCCATCCTTCTACGTCTCCCCTCTTAGTGAGATAGAATCGTCAAAAAGTGGTAATGTTATATTGAAACGAATAATAGTTCAATACGTCCTGAAGACTATTTTTAAAACTGTAAATATATACTCACCTTATCGATTTATATAAAGGATGAAGATCATATACTTATAAGACTACAGATTCTAGAATTTACAGTGATAATTTTCCATTTATTTAGTACCTAGATATTTTATTTAAAAAAAAGGTAGCACATTCTATGCTAGCATGATCAATTGATTTACGATGTAAACTAAATATAACGATGAAAAATATACCAGGAAATATTTTAGTAAATGACTTTAAAAAAGTTATTGCAAATTTTAAATTCCAAAATTCAATTAAGTTTTTTTTTCAAACATCGCGTAAAACTTTCATAGTAATTACTTAATGACTGTGCTCATTGACCAAATTAATATAACTATCGGAATTTTTGATTGTTAAAATACTTACAATATTCTTAAGTTTACATATCAGAAGACAACTAACAATAAAATATTAAATCTTTCCAAAAAATATCATTAAACTTATCCAACTAAGAAATAGTGTCCAAAAGGAATTAAAGTCATTTAAAAACTGAATCATTTTATAAATAAACTCAATGGTAACGCAATGAATAGAGTAAAGCATTTTTCTAAAAATTTATAAATGCATAAAAAAATTCAAAGTTCAATAGACATTACAAGACAAATCACTGAAATAGATATCAAAACTTACGATTGAAATAAAATGTCATTTATCTTTATAAATCATTAGGGAAAAAAAAGCTATGGCCGATTGTCGTCGTTGGTTTTCAAAAATAAACGACTGCTTTCCGATGTTATAGGGGGCAATACGGATTTATTTTAAAGTTTGGAATCTGCTCTTTCATAGTGAGCATAAAATGGAATGAAATGCATAAGTTTCCGATTTTATGAATCCTCATGAAATGGGATTTCCTTCAGATCGCTTCTTTTCTGTTAAGAAATAAGAAGGTTTTATTCGATCCTAAAAAGAGGAAGTCATTAAAAATAGTATAGAGTTTCCTTGATAAGCTGAAAACATTATGGTGAAATTAACTAAATATGAATTTAAAGATCAATATTACTTGAATTTAAAATTTTCTACATAAATTACCGTCGAAAATAAAAAGTAAAGATTTTTTTTTCAATAAAAAGAATTTTTTCTTTTCCGTACTCTCCATTCTTGTAATCGTAATTGTTACGGAAAATTATCCATGTAAAATTCAATATATTCGACTGGTTCGCTGTAATATGTGTATGACAGAACAGTAAAAAGATTTCAATGATACGTAAAAAAACTTATTAATACTGTTACAAGCTGGCGGGCACTGGGGAAGCTCGAAGAAGTTGGCGAAGTTTGGCGAGGAGCTTCATGCCAGCCGGGTTAGTTTGGAGAAAGGAATAGTCTGGTAGCCACTGGATCGTTCATAATGCCCCACGTGCTTTTGGACGCGCGCGCGCTCGGCAATATAAGGGACGGATTGCCGCAGTTTCGGCAGTTTTTACTCCCTTAAGAGTAGAGAGCGGATTACTTTTCTCGCTTGTTATTAGTGAGCTGTGTTTACATTTGCTGTTAACACTGTGTTATTGAGCTCGCTGTGATTTACTGTTGCTGTGCGATACGATATCTGTTTTGCAGTCTGTTTTTATTGTGTATAAGACTTGCATTTACGCTGTAAGTGACTGTTGACTACTCGATTGTGTTTATCTGAATTTTTGCTTTATCAAGTCATCCTGTAAATAGCTGTAAATAAATTTGTTTGTGCTGTCCTCAAGTAAAGTCCATTTAATCCAAACCCGCTACCCCCAAAAAAAAAAAAAAACGTAACAATACGAAGACACAACACACAAACAATAAAGCTGCAGCTGGACAGCTGGAACGTGCACAAGCAACAAAAAACTGCTCACAAGTAACAAACGGGTAGTAAACAACCAAGAAACGCACAAAACGGAAATGCAGTTCTGAAGCAAATTTTGATTTGATTTGTGTACTACCCACATCACAACGATTAATCTCAGAAAACCTCTTCAAAGATGACTCATTATTCGGCTTCATAACTATTATTCTCTATACTTTAAATAAATGTGTAATATTGAAGAAGGCGACTATATTGAAAAAGCGGGTTTTTGCGAAATTATCGAACTCTTTTTATTTATTTTCTATATGTTTCTATATAAAACATTTAGAAGGATATTTCTAAGTCTATTTTTGGAAAATTTGGGAATACATTGATATTTATATTTACTTTTGCATACGTTTTAATTTTTAATTGAAATCTTTGATAGAATGTTCTTTCCAAAGAAACTCATAAATTAAAATCCAATGCATATTTCCTGTTAAAATTTGGTGTGATAATTTCTCAATATGATACAAAACTGCAGATTACGTGATCTATTTATTTAGACATCTTTTAACACTTGTAACGCTTCACAATGCGAAAAAATTGAAATTTCGAGTTATTTATCAATCTAAACCATTATTTAAAGAATGGATAGAAATACAGATTATATTTTAATATCGAAACAAGATAATCTGTTTCTTAAGCAAGCAAAAATTTTAAGTAAATCATTCGATAAACCTCTAAACCTCTAAACTCTTTGCTTTATACCTCTTTTTTGTAGAAAGAAATATCTTTTTTTTCCAATTTTCAAAACACTTTTGTCAATTAACTGGTATATTTTAGATTCATAGAGAGTTTTTTCATTTGTATTATTTAAATATTCAAATAAAAAAATCTTTTTTTTTTCAAAAAAAAATATCCTTCAAGAAGTTACACAAGAAATGAAATGAAAATTCAATAAATTCGGTTGATAAACTGGTAGTGAAATTTTAAAACATTAAAATATCCTACTCAGATCACTCATTCAAAAGAATGTCAGAACATGTTACATCAGAAAAATAGTCAAAAATTGCTTAGAAATTATTATTCAATGGAATAAAGAGTGTAAAGTTATATAAGAGGGGAAAAAATGAAATCTTCGATCGTGAATTTCACTTTATGTGAGAACATTATCATTTTAAGTCATCATTAATATTAATTAATTTAAGTCATTAACCAGTTTAAACCGATCAAAAACGATCATATATATATATATATATATATATATATATATATAT
>JAOUZG010051911.1:719398-745175 GCA_026289955.1 Argiope argentata | reverse complement strand
TATATCCAGTCTGTTTCATTTGCTCTTTAGCACTGCTTGGGTGCACATCTCTGTATAAGGGTGTGTTCTAGGCTTCTTATTTTCTTACTTGTTCTTTGGCTGATACTGGTCTGTTTTTTTATCGTATTTAGTATTTTATCTTTTTTTCTTCTTTCTAGAATTTTAATTTGTTTGTTTTGTCTATTATAGTCCTTTTTCTTAATTGTCATTTGTTTTTATATGCTAAAAATTGATGCCTCTCTTTTACTTTGAAATTTGGAATTTTTCGGGTCACAGAAGAGTTAATTTTTTAGACAATAGTCTAACTCTTTACAGAAAAAAAATTCCTTTTTTTATTGGAATGTTTGCCTGATGGTGACCCTTGAGAAATTCATCAGACCGTATTTCTCCTTTTTCAATTTTATATATTTTTTATCTCATGTTTCTTCTTTTTTTATTCATCTATATTCCACTATGTATTTAGGAATAGAAACATACGCGCTCTCTTAATACATTTGTGTATATTTCTAATTTAATAATGAAAATGATAATTCGTTATGTACGTCTTTTACGTCTTAGTTTTTATACCTTTGCAAAAAACTTTCATTTTTAAATTTTCTATATGGCAAGAGCTTTTAGCTTTAAACTTTATCAGCTAACGTTTTGGAGCTCGATCGACTTTGAGAAGAAATAACAGCTATGATGTCATAGTTTCGCGTAAGCCTTTTAAAAATACATCTGTTTTGAAAGAAGCAAACGTAATAGAAAGTTTGAAAGAAGTAGAAGCAATACTGGTAAAAGCGGATCGACCTTTTAAAAACGCATCTGCTTTCAAAGAAGCATACGTAATAGTAATACAATACTGGTAAAAACAGATTTAAAAAATTTTACCCGTACATTTTAAATACATCAAAACCTCCTAACCAAAACATCATCTTGTTCTCACATGATAATAAGAGTTTCTACTTTTTAACAACCCGGAAACTGATGTCGCTTATGTTGCACAAGAAAAAAAGTTTCGGTGTTATGAAAATGAACAAGATCTAAATAACTTCATAAAAAACAAGCATAATGAATGCTTTCCACTGTTGGGCTGGTTATTTTGGAACTGCATAAAACAAGTCCTAATAAATAAAAATATTTAATGCAAACTAAATCTTTTTAAAAGAAGTTGTTTCATCAAAATAATATTTTGCTTGTAAAAAATCGTCGATTTCTTTAAATTTGCAGGAAAAAACATTAAAAACGTAGTCAAAGAATTTATAAATAATTCCTTCTTTATATTATTCGTTTTCATTTCTAAAAAATCGCCAGAATTAATTTGCAAATGTGCTTATCAAAACTTTAAAAAAGTAACGTAAGTAAAAATCTTGAAAGGGGATTAAATTTTTATACTTCATTAAACTCTAAAGTTCTTTTCAAAATCAAATGGCGAAATAATGTTTATTAGCATTAGAATTTTTTCCGTCAATTTTCTACTGAAACGGAAATATTAAGTGCATGCTTGAATTAGTAACTATCCATCTTCATTTTCTTCTAGAAAAATTAATAATTTATTCCGAAAATAATCGAAAATAAATATTTTCAGAAGATGAAATATATTATCTTTTTCTAAATAGATAAAAATGGAATAAAACTGAGTTAAGTGTTTTTAAAAATTACTTTTTATTAAAAAGAATTTCAAAGACTCAACAGTAACTACTATGTTCTTAACATGTTTATAAATTCCATGAAATATTTTTTTGACTATTGATTTTATCTCAAATGGATAAAAGATGAGCATTAAAAGGATTTTAGGATACACTTAATAAAAAGTAATCATATATGTTTTAAAATTTAATATGATTAAAAAGAAATAATTTTTGAAAGATTTCACTTTTAGCAATCCAAATATTTATCCATTCTATTAAGGTACGTCTGAGGACTTAAAAGTCTTAAAGAAAATAACTTAAATCTAAAGAAAAATATTTAAAAGGGGAAAGAAATGTTAAAACGTTTATTAAAAATGTTTACATAACTCTTTTGGTATTCTTTACTTAAGATTAAAAAAAATCACTAAGTTTATTATTTTGTTATAATGCTTATTTTCTCACTAAAGGAAAGAAATTTTGTGGATTCAAAAACAGTGAAAAGGAACCTCTTAACTGTTTTATTTTCTTTACTGTTTAATAATGAAACCTTCTATTTTGGGAATAATTTCTTATTTCGATTCAAATGAAATATATTTCATATTTGACTTATATATGTATTCGAAATAATTTTAATATTTAATTGTAATCGTTATGAATACTTTAGTTTTTGCTTACAACAATCAAAATTTGACAAATCGATGGAGCATATCCGAAATATTTGCTAAATACCCTCATTTCTGACTTACACCGGTCAATGTCGACATGCACCATGCACTAATGGTGAATGTTGAACTTGTCCGATATTCATTTTCTCTTTTCCGTAATTCAGTCGCGATAAATGTTTCGCCTCACTTTCTGAAAGGAATGATTAAGAACTTAAAACACACAGTCCATTCAAAATTATGCTTATTTTGTAATCAAGTAATTTTAAATAATTTTAAAATTTTAATTTTAAATTAATTAATTAATTTTAATTAAAAATAATAAAATTGATAAAATTAAAATAATAATTCTTTTTAAAATTTATTTTAAAATTAATCATTCTGTTAAATTATTTGGTAATTCAGAAGAATTATCAAATAATTTATTTTCAATAGTATTTATATCAATTTGTTTCCTCAGTTAAACTGCTAATAAGTAAATTAAGTATGCAGGTATCCTTGTAGTTTCTGTCTAATATTAATAATGCATTCTGAAATTTTTATCATAAAAATTGATTACAAAATAAGCATCATTTTCAATGCACTCTGTATTTTAATTTCTTAATCACTCCTTTCAAAAAAAAAAGACATTTTTTTAATAATTAAAATTTTTAAATTAACTTTAAAATTCCAAGCAGAAGAAACGATTTGGCGGGAAACAGCCAGTCGAATCGTTCCTCCTTTGACATCCACCAGAGCATATCTGTGATTGTCGACATACACCGGTGAGGCTCCGAATGTACAAGAATGTAATGAAATATTCGATCTCTCACCGACGTAATTGGTGTTTGTCGACATTCACCGATGAAAGTCGACATTCTCCAATTACAGTCTTTCTCGGTAACATATAACTTTCCTTATAATAAAGCCTGTGTGTGCGTGTGTGTTGGCGCTGAACAGGCCACACCGTTCGACCTACAGTTAATAAATTTCACCATAAATTCTGAAAATATTACAGTACAAAATTGATTTTTGCATCAAGGTAAAGCTCAAAAAATTAGCTTTGCAATGATACTAATGTTTTGACCTATAAATTAAAACACTATTTTTAATGAATTTTTAAACCTTTAATTTAATTGGGTTTTTTTTTTCAATTTATTTCGCATAAAATAAAAATGAATTTTAATCTTCACGAGCATCTTTAAAAAATATCAGCTTTCAATAAAATACTGCCATCACATTTTCAGAAGTTCTGATTTTAAAAAGAGTTAAATTACTACCAAAAATAAAACAGAAAAATATAATTTTCATCACGTGATTATACGAAATGAAATAAATATGAAATGTGATATTTTTCAAACAATAAATGCGAGAGAAAATTTTTCTTGATCGTTTCCAATATCAAAATTATTAATTCAATTAAGGAATTAAAATAAATAAACATACAAAATTAAAATATATTACAAAAGTGCGACAGTTAAAACTGAAAAAGAATTTTTAGAAAAGCACCAAACGATAATCTTCTGAGAGCGAGATTAATTATTTAAAAGCAAAAAATCTTAAACGAACTTGAAGATGACGTTATTTCAAAGAAACGACGAACAAAAAGAAACTCATAATAAGTAGAAGTAAAATATTTTTAATTAGTGTGTATTTTTTTAAATTTTTAAAACAATATGAATGTTTTGAATTGTTACTTTTAGTTATGTCAGGAATATATACTTTTCAAATCAAAGAATTCGCCTTCAGGATTGTAATTTATCTCCGCATTTTAAGGAATCATACGAAATAAAAACGCATCAGCTTTCAACGGAGCATACGTGATATTAAAGCTATACTGGTAAAAGCAGGTCAGCTATTTGAAAATGCCTCTTCTTCCAAGCAAGCATACGTAATAATTAACAACGCAAAATTTGTAAAAGCATATAAACCTATTTTTCCCGCATATTTCGGAGACATCAAAATTTACGAACCAAAACAATATCATGTTCTCACATGAGAAAAAATAAATCAACTATCATTCCAAATTAAACATATAAAAATGTCATTTTCAGCACGTGTCAGCATAAAATGAAACATAATATGTTTGGAAAATAAATGCATTGAAACGTTTTCTATGATATTTGATTATACATATGTTACTAATCCAATTAAATAGTTTTTTAAAGACAAATATGGCTTAACGTCTATAAGGCTACTTCTGTAATCAGAGCCCAACATCTAATTTCCTTTTTTTTTTGGCAGAGACATAAATCTCTTAACAAATGGTCTAACTGAAATGTATAATTAGTAGATTGAGGTAAAAAATGCTATTGAATTAAATTTTTATATATATCATCTGATCTGTGAATCATATTTAACAAAATATTCTAGAGACAACAAGTCCTTAAAATAAAAATAAGTCGCAATCCAATCAACTAAATCAATCATCAAAGCTGATCGTTTTATGACAATTTCAATATAACTATTCGATAAAAATTGGCAAGTTTAGATATCTTCATCAAGATCTCAAAGAAGCCAATCAGGGTTTCTCTAAAATAATTGGCTTAGATTATGAAAATGATGATTAATCTAAACTTGAAATATTCAGAACTGAATAAATCAGACAGATTTGATCATAAAAGGTAGAAATGTGTATTTATTTATTTAGAAGTTGAAATATTAGGAATATTTTACAAATATGATTCTATGAGACAAAAGGAATTTGAAACATAATGTTTTGAAATATATTGATAAACCTAAACAAAAATGTTATTATTGAGAGCATTTATATACATCTAAAAATAAAATTAAAAACTGAATGTTTCATTTAATTTGTGGAATGTTTCCTGAATAATTCCTTGAGATATTATAAATTATCAAAAAATTATAATGTTTCGATTTCTGTAGTGAACGTAAAACTTCGATGTCGGACCACTCTGCTTTCAGTTCTTAGTTTTATTTATAGACATGCTGGGATTGAGTAAAGAGGTCTTTACATAAATTGAAGTTTCATCATTTTCAATTTAATATAAAACTGAATTTTACGTGCACTGATAGAAAATCAGAGAGATATACGGAGTTCAAAGATCAAGACTGCTTAAGACCTACATAATGGTATAAGTGAATTATATGAATGTCGGAATTTGAAGCTTAAAAATATTTTGTTGAAAAAACTTATTATGAGACCAAGTTATAATAAAAAAAATTGATTGAACGCTTTAGTCTCCATTAATATTGGCATACCGACTGGTCGCCATAGGCGGCTAGTATATATATATAAAGTATTTAAGTTTTCATTTTCAATTTTTCTAGGGGAAAATAAAGCTTCGGATCACGCCCGATTTTGAGATAAAATAACAGCTATGATGTCATAGTTTTTCGTCTGCATTTTAAATCGCATTTGCTGTCAATGAAGCATGCTTAATAATACTGCAATTCTGGTAGAAGCAGGTAAACCTTTTAAAAACGCATCTGCTTTCAAAGAAGCATGCGTAAAATAAAGCAATAATGGTAAAATCAGGTAAAAATATATGCTACTAGCATTCCCGCACCCGGCATTGCTCGGGTAATGTAATTAGCACGGGCTAACAGAGCTTGGTGCACCTAGTTACGAAAATCCCCTATAATAATTACTTATTACCTATAATTTTTTTCTAATTTTCGGAGGGTCCTTGGGCCCCTGGACTCCATATATATATGTCCTTGTCCTTAGCCGATCCTTAAGAATCCTTTTAAAGTATTGATTTTCTTTGCAAACGCAGGCCATCCACATTTTATTGTTATGCCTATGTTTAAGCAAGAACTTCTTTGTATACAGCATTTTCGGGGGGGGGGGGGGGGTTCTGGTGCTAAAATTTTTAAGCTGCTACATGAACTGACTCTGGAGAAAGCTACATAAAATTGGCCGTGTGAAAAACAGCCTCCTCTTAAATCGATCCCTGCTACTTTTGATTTCTGTCCTTGTGACTTATTAACGACTTATTAGTGACTTATTATTATTTTTGAAAAGCAAACTTTTACAGGAAACTGCACTCTTCTGAATTCAAAAGAAGAGTCCGACGGAATTAGTGGAAAACTCTCCTCGAGCACATCCAGTGATTATCGTAGCTTCGATTACATACTTTTTAAGCCTAGTCACTTATAGTTGGGTGCCATTGCATAACTGTGGTGGACAAAGGTTTCGTAGTAGCATTACTGGTGTCCCAACTTTCAGGAGAAGTATGTAAGGTGGAAAACCTGGAATGAATTCATAAGACGATTAATTTTTGCAGGATTTGTTTTCAAAATTGATCAGGGTGTGCCAAAGCAATGCCAAATAATACAAAAAAAAATTTAGTCTCATTTTTATTTATCAATGGATTAGATTTGTAATGTTGAAGAGGAAAACCCAATAAACGACAAAATAGTTTTTAAATGCGCAATTTTCTATCATATTTTTACAATCTTGCACACGATTTTGAAAAATGTATCGAATTTTATGTAAAAAGAAATTGATTAAGTTATCTTGAAAAGTTTCGGTGTAATTAAATATTAAAGCAAAATTTCGCCTCTCCGTTAAAAAATTCGCCAAAAATTCGGTTTTAAAAATTCGATTTTTTAATTGTATTGCAGCATACTTTCAGGAAACATATTTTCTATATTTTTCCAGTTAAGCGCCTATTTTACAGGGCCGTTCAAGAAATAGACCTGTCAAAATTGACCTTTTTTAAAAAGATCGATATTTAATTTTTGCGTCGATGTTTCGTAAAAAAAATTATACCCCCGTGTTCTATGATAGAAAGTCCATCCGATTCCACTGCGATATTGAGTTGAACGGACGCGTAACGATGGCAATTTAAAAAACGCGGTTTTACGGGACGAAAAGGTACTCATGAGCGATCGCTTCTCCGGAAGGCCGTGTTTCACTCGGAAAGTAGCCTTAAAGGTTTAAATTTAACAGAAATTTAGGGGTTTTAATTAATTTCTCCCGAACTAATTGATATTTCGAAAAATAAACTATCCTATCATTTAAGTTGGATCAAACTGCAAGTGGTGTGTAAATTATTTTAAAATCGGTTAAGTAGTTTAGGAGTCCATCGCGGACAAACAACGTGACACGTAATTTATATATATTAAGATTAAAAGATATTGATGAATATTGCTTTCATGTTTTGTTCCTTGCCTACGCGATTTCGAGTTTTAATTATTCGTTGCGTTCAATTATTTAAACCCCTAAAGATGTATAATCTTTTATTATTTTCTCACATGATAAAGGTATATACATCCCTGACATTTTAGCAATTTGAATAAAATGGATAATTAAGTATTTATACAAGGAATTAAAACTATTGGAATTTTATTCCAACATTGAAAAGCACTAGCAACTATTAAAATTAATAATTTTTTTTACATTATAAAAAATACTTCTAACAGCTCTAAAGTCCACAACTAAATTAAGCATCAAAACTCATTAACTAAACAATCTCTCAAAAAGTATGAAATCTCATATCGATAACTTCACTCGAACTACTTAATCGATTCATTTTCATCGTCTAATCTACCTGTAAAGATAAAAAAAAATATCCTCCGCCCTCAAACGAAACTCCCGGTCTGAGCGGAAGTAACTTCATATAAATGTCGTCCAGATTGGAATTTTGAAAGACAGGAGGCCCGTTTTTGCCCCGAGTACTAAGAATAGACGGTTTTGAAGGACATCTCCATAATAGGAAACCGTCAACAGTCCTTTACAGCTTACTTTGAAGGAAATTGCTAAAGAATGCAGTTCTCGAGATACGAGCTTGCATGACAGTTGGAAGAAATGTTTGTCAAACTGTTTGACGTGAAATAAAATGTCCTTTTTACTTTTCTCTGTCAGTGTGTAATAGTTTTCTCTAAATAGCAATCAGATATCTGATGTCAATCCATTATTAAAAGTATTGGAATTACCTGATATTGCTGAATAATTTAAGAATAATATCATGTGAGAACGTGATATTTTGGTTTGAAGTTTTTGAAGCCTCAAAATGTGTAATCAACAAATTGACGATTCATCTCGCGCTTTTGAAGTATCTTCTTTTCGGTTTTAGAGTTACTTGAAAATAATGAAGAAGGTTGTCACATTTTCTGATTTTTTTTTCATCCTAAAATTAGTCGATCTCCAAAACTTTGCTTGCCAGCTAGAACAATTGAAAATGAAAGTTACAAAAATTATCATTCGTATATGTGGTATATCAGACAGAACTATTTTAATTAACCAACATCTGCCTTTTTCTTGTTTTGCCAACATCCGATGATACATGACATTCAAAGCAAGAGTTGTAAAGATTAGATCATTTCCCAGAGGACGATAATTTTTAATTTGTTTAGCATTCCAGAACAACACCATCTATCGATCTTTTGAAAATCTGTCCCAATTAATATTGGACGTAAGCCACACTAACATCTGTAAAGGAAAGAGATCTGTCTTCACGCGTCAGCGATTCACGCAAAGCTATGCGGCTACGCGGAAATATATTTTCAGTCGTAATGTTTCCCTACCTCTAACGACCTCCTAGAGGAAATAATCTTTCTTATTATTAAATATCTCCATGTTTTAATTCTTTTTAATATTTCCCTGTAAATATTCCCCTTTAACAACAAATAAATTCCTTTTTTTTTCTAAGGAAGTCTCTTCATCCTTCGTTTGTATTATTTTAATTTTGGTTTAGAAACTAACCCGGAATTATTTTTAAAAAAACCCCTAGACATCACGCCACTAAAACCCTGCTATCTGAAGAGTTTAATTTTTTAGAAAGTTTGGTTAAACTACCACATATATATTATTGAGGGGTTGAGAGCGATATAGAAGTCCAGGGATTGTTTCAAACCGGTTTAAACTGGTTAATGAATGACTTTAATTTATTAAGACAAATAATTGTTTAAAAAATAATATTACAAACAACATAACTTTAAATGTGCCATCGTGGATTTCATTTCATTTTTGTAAATTGTTTTCACTCTGAAATACGAATTCTATGTGTAGTTTTATTTATTTATTTTTGATAATAGCTCTCAAGACCTTTGTGGGATTAAATGGTAGGGGAAATTTATCGAATTTAAGCTGTATGTCAATAATATTAAATATCTGCCGCCATTGTAGACCACTTGTTTTAGCAGAATAAATCGGAACTAAATTTTAAATTCATTATTTTATGGGACATGGACTTAAATGATTATATATCTATAAATTATTAAATCACCAATTTTGTTAGAATCATGAACACACTAGTAACAGAAATGCAAGAAGTTAAAATTTGGTTATCGAGATTTTAATCTATAATATAGATTATATATGCCAGCTTTCTGGCACAGAGGTAGCCCGTCTTCTTCATGTTCTGGAAGTCCCGGGTTCTGGCATGGTTGTTCTTCTGTGTGCTATCTGTGAGATGTGTGACTGTGCCCCCCTGTAAAAAGGGGATGTGCAAGAAAATGTGGTGAGTATGTGTAGCTAAGTCGTACTTTTGGCCCTAGTTGGCGCTACTTCAAAAACAAGAGGCGCTCCTTTCGGCTTAAATCTGCAGCTGTATGAGCGGGGCTTGTCCATAGGCAAGTGCCATAAGTAACAACAACAACAGATTTATATATAATTTGGAAGCAAATCGATCAAGAAATTAATCATTCTTTCTGTATTTCCGAATCTATGTTAACGTGATAATTCAAAAATTGGGATACTGAAACATGTATTGTTTTTGAAATCTCATTTTAAGATCTTTCTCAAAATTTGAGTCAAATTTATTAAAGGGTTAACTACAATTTCAATTTGTATTTTCCTGCGCACGAAATTACAATAATTCAAAAAATTGGTAGAGATATATTCGAATAAAATTATGAAATTTACCTATCGTTGATAATGGGTTCATCTTATAATTTATGAATGCTTTTTTCACTTTTAATACATAGGGGTTTTTTGAGAAAAATTAAAGGGAAATTGATTTAACGAAAATAATAAATTGATATACGAAAACACGTACTGTGAGAGAAGAACCAGAAAAAATATTTTTCAATTTGAATACATTAATTTAAGATTTTAATATTTAAATTAAATGAGATTTAAATATATGTAATCTTGCAACAATTTTAGTCATTTTTTAAAGAAGTTGAGGAAAAAAGAATCTTAAAAAAATTTGGTTTTCAGAAACTTATGTATTAAGTATTTTCTGAAAAATAAGCACCGAAAAAATCTAACATCGTTTACTGATAGATTCTTGTAATTGTCGAAAATTGTAATTAAAACTTAGGTTGTGTAGCTTTTTATTATCTATATTATCTTTGAAATTGTGAGTTATTCTTTTGAAGTAATTGTAACTTGAAATTTGACGCCTAAATCCAAAAAAAAAAAAATTCCTGCTGTATAAAATTACCAAAATCTGATAAAAGATTGTTCACTAATTAATACTTACCATTTTCCATCTTTTATTTAACATCAGTTACACGTATTATTCATTTCGTTAAATTTTTTCCGGTATTTACGTATGTATTTAAAATTCAAAGAAAAAAAATGAAATTATTACTTAAAACTTAAAATAACGCAACAAGACATACAAAAAATTAGGGAAGTAGCTATTTCGGATAAATAACTTTAACAACTCTGCCCTCTATTGGATAAATAAGAAAATTAGGTTTATGATGCATAAATAATAACTTTTTTAGTGATAAGTCGCCAAATGTGACCACCTTTATACTTATTTTTCTTACAACCCTAAACACTGATGCCTCCCAAGTGATGAATCACCAATTTTCGGTCTGTGTATTTTGTTTGAGGCTTCAAAAGCTCTATATCAAAACAAATCATTTTCTCATGTGATAATAATGTAAATTATTTATTTTGATGTGTGCAACATTGTTTTCATTTTACTTCAAAAGGAAATGGCTGGGAAAATACAATCATTTTGTTAGTTTCTTGATAAAGAAATATAAATAGTTGAAACACTTAATGAATTCATAATGAAACATTGCATTTCTAAATTATAAATATGCTTCTTAGTTATATTTGATGCACAAGAAAAATTGCAAGGTTCAGCCATGCAGAATCACTTGAAAATTCCTTTAATACAAATTCGTCTGACAAATAAAAGTTTCCTTGAAGTCATCCGCCCTCAACCCCTTCGTTACCACTCTAATTTCGCATATCTGCAGAAGATTTTCGCAGAAAATCAAGAAACTCCCCGAGATAAAAGGAATCCTCAAAAGTAAAATATACCCTTTTTCCTTATCAAAGTAAGAGCAGTAGCTGACGAAAAGTATTCCACACAGAAGATAGGGGGTGGGGGACGGATTCACGAATTTTCCAGTTTCCAATACTCCCTCCGTTGCGCTCTCCAGCGGAGATTTCATTAAAGACTTTCTAACAGCCAAAAGAGGGAAACTACCTTGAATGAAACAACTTTTGGGAGCGCGGACGACTATACTTAATCAAGTTAGAGAATATCGTCTGCATCTTGGGGGGGGGGGGGGGAGGGGGGGGGGAGGGGAGGAATGCTCAAACAGCGGCGTTCCGACTTCGCAGTTACACTCTGTAATCAATTGTTGCATGGATAAAACAACCTGTTCAAATTCCCCTTGTCGGAGACGCGAACAGGACGTTGTTATTAGGGCCGAATTATGGATGAGATGTTAGGAGGAATGCATTTAATGGGATGGGTTTCGCACAGTGGGGAGATCGATCATCGGGAACTTTCTGGGACTGCCGGCCCCAGGTGGAATTAAACTTTTAAAATGTGGTGGAAACATCAAGGGATTTCAGATCAGGGAAAATCGAACACAAACGCAATTTGTTTCTGTTTTAATGATTGTTAAAGATGATGCATTTCAAAAACATTCTTTAAAATATTGATTCAATTAAAATGATTAATAATAATCATTATAAAATAATTATTTTTATGTTTTTAACAAAAGAAAGAATTCAATATCTTCATAATCATAAAAGTTTCATTTAAAACTTACTTATAGTTTAATATATGAAAGAATGATGTATAATAATTTCTTATGAGCCTTCAAAATCATCTCATATGAAATCAAATTGCATAGCTATTTTATTAAAGAATTATATAAGCATTCAATATAAACATTTGTAGAATCATAATAAAAAACCTTTCTATCATCTGTATATCTTTTTCTTATTAAAATGATAACATCTGTTTCAACAAATAAATTTTAATTCCCGTCCCTTATTGAGAATTTTAAGATTGCCAGATTACAATTTTCTAGAATCACGGTAAGCTTTTTTTCAATAATACAAATTGCATAATCTTAGTTGTAGCTGAAATATAAAATGGCCACAGTGAATGCATGGTATTCACATTAGATACATTCCGAAAATTTTGAAAATAAAACTGAATGCTAAATTGGTATTTTTCTGTTTGCTAGGTGTCAACAAAAAATCGCCAAATAATGCAGAATTCCGCCAAATATTTTTCAGTAATTTTGAAGCGAAAAACCACCAAATAATACGTAGAATTTCTTTGGTGATTTTTCATTGGCACCTGGCTAATGAAATAGTATCACCGATTTTCATTAACTCTTTTAGCTATTTAGTTAAATTACAATGTCCATATGCACACAAACCAACATAGCTGTCATATATTTCCATATCGAGAATTTTGGCTTGAAATTTCTGAATTCAATCAAACGACGAAGCCAAATTTTTGGTGTATTTCTTATATGGATCATAATTAATGCATTGATTCTCATCAAATCGGTTAAACGTTTTAGAAATTTTTTCATTTCTACTTTCAGGCGCATATTAACGCAACAATTTAACCAATGAAGATTAGTATGTCATCTTGTGACTGTAACTGTAGTTCAATATCAAGTTTTAGGCTGATTCCGTCGGAATAAAATTTATTCTAAATATACATTCATATATTAGATAAAATTCAATAAAATTTTAGATTCATTACCAAGATCTATCTTTTATAACTATCATTCATGATACCGTGAAAGACATTTGCTGTTTATCCATTGTCCATACTTTTAAGCCAAAGAACGGATATATGACTTCTGTATGTTTTATAGAAAACTATTCGTTTTCTTAAGCTTTAAGCTATAGCTTACAAAGCATCTTAAATTCCTAAATAATAATCCAAGCATTTTAGAATTCCATCGCCTTCTTTATTTGCTGGATACGACAAAAATACACAATATTAATGTTCCTTCTTCACTTTATTATCACGAAAAGCAAAGCTACTTAGAAGAGATGCGAATATATACGCAACAAAACGATAACGATACAAACAATACGATAACAGTTGCCAAAGCAAAATACAGAAAAGATGAACAAACAAATAATGAATAGATTAATTCCATATTATTCTTTCAATTTAACAGCATATATTGCAAACCATTGATGGATTCCAAAAAGTTTTTAATTGATCATCAGTATGGACAAAAAATGAAATAATACGGCAATTTTAATAATATCAAAATATTAATAAGAAAATTGTAAGTTCTTTATAATATTTATTTAAATAATAATTATTAAATTTTACATCATATATTATAAGTTTATAAAACGTTTTTGTAATTTTTAAATATTTTTATATTTATAACATCTTGGATGTTTACTGTTATTATAACCTATTTTCTCTTGAAAAACATGTTGGTGCTCAGATTTGATTCTGGCGTTGCTTAGCAACGGTTTGTATATTTTAGAGTCAGCATTTGTAAATAAAGTTCTTAGGAATGAAAAGAAAATATTGTGTTCTTAGAAAGTTGTAATATTTAGTAACTATTTGCATAGTAACAACGCATTAACAATAATCTATGCTACTATTATAAATGTGAAAGTTTGGATGGATGGATGATGGGGTTCAATCACGCCAGAACAGCTGACGGAAAATGGATGAAATTTAGCACAGAGATAGATTATAAATCCACAGAAGAACTTAGACTAATTTTTATTCCGATTAATTTAGTTGCTAGTTTTTCATTAATTAAAAACTAAATTTCCCTCCAAAAAATTAAAAAAAATGAAAACATCTGCCTGAGTTTTTTGAATCGTTTGTTTTTATTTTTCTATTTCCGGTGTTCTTTTAATATTATCTTATCTAATGAATTCTTTGTGATTTATTGTAGGATTTCCCGACAGAAAGTCTTCTTCATCAGAACAAAAAGTTTTAAAAAAATCTGAAAACATCTGCCCAACCTTTTTGAATCGATTGTTTTTATCTTTCTGTTTCATTTTTTTCTTTTTAATATTTATTATCTTACTATTCTAAAGGAAGGTTTATTAATATTTTTTCTTACGCTTTTCTTGTGTTAATATAATTCGATATTCCTGTTCATTTCTCTTGATTTTTTTTCTTGCCGCATTTATTCCTTTTGTCTATTTTCATCATTTTCGATTAAATTTCCTTAGGTGCATTCCATATTACTGCATTTATTGATATGTTTTCTGTTTTCGTTAATTTGCTGCAACTTTCATCGAAACCTTGTGATTGGAAAGACCATTTCGCTAAAATTTGGTGGCAAACTAGTTTTTTGTCGAAAATGACTATATTTTAAAACTGTGCCACTGGGTATTTTTGTAATTAAATTGTAATTGTGTTAGCTCAAAATTTTCACGCCTATGAAGTCGCAGGTAAGAGCTAGTAATATCAATAAGAGGAAGTTTATCAAATAAAAAATCGTTTGTTTAACCTTTTAATAATATTTTGAAACAATAGTTATAAAATGTAATCTAAAATAGTGGTAGTTACAAAATTCCATCTGCTAAATTACTCATGGCGGATTTAGATTATATTTTTTGAACACAGACCCTTAATTGGAGAATATAAGAAAATTTTTCAAAGAGACCATTCTCTTATGTGCTATCCTGATTGTAAAACCCAAGACCAAGTAAGTAATTTTCTATTCTAAGACATATTGAGTCAATGTAATAACATCTAGATCACGACCATTACTACCCGACCTTAACTGCTTTAGAGCTCCGACCATTTCCATAAAACTATTTTAAGCGTCTTCATACAGCTTCATCCAGAATAGAATAGGCTTGCTCCTCTTTATATGAAAGCGAGAAAATCGAATTTACCTCCAGCAAGAATTCTAGACCGGAATAAGTTTACATGAGGACCAAAATATGCACCGGAGCCCCATAAAATTTCGTACCTAAAAGTATTTGTTGTGAAATTTAAGGGGCAATCAACTGGAAGATTATGTTGCTCGCTCTTTGACTTCTTGGCTCGAAAGCGAGGTGGATTTTAGTTTGCCTTGGCGTTTATTGGCGACTTGGCAACAATTTAAAAGTAAGATGAACTATGCAAGCATTATTACAAGAATATTTGGTTTTGTAAGAAACGGTTTTTTAAGAGGATAAGAGCTTTTTTGGTAAGTTTTGTATTATGAAAAGCTCTTATTTGTGATTTTTCCTACGATGTTAATCTATTTTGAGAGCAACGTATGGTGGCGGTGTTAATTTGGCTATTTTATTTTATTAAAGGATCTCTTGTAGGGTTTCGAATGGAGTACGAATACTACAATTTATTTCTGTAATATTGTTTATCATCTAACATATGCGTAAATAGAATAATCCTTACTCTTTTCTGGAATGCCAAAATATAAAATATTTAGAGCTGTCAAGTTTTCATTTAAAGGCGTTATAATGATGAAAATGGGTAACACAAAGGTTAAAATAATTGAAATAAGGTATTTACGCAATTAAGTATTAAGCGTTTGTGTTATGTTAAGCATGCAAAGGTAAAATAAAAAGAATATATATATTTCCTTCTTCGATTTTCTACTTTCTCGCATTCGTAATGTAGAGCAAATATTGGAATCATAAAAAATTAGAATTCGAAATATTCACCAAACTCCAACGTTTTAAGTTTCCCTAAGTTAAAAAAAGGAAGATCTATGTGTGAACACTTTCCAATGTTCCACACATTGGGAAGTATCTTAGTATCATGTTTTGACTAAGATAACTCAAAACAAAGTTGAGTTAGATGGATTAAATAAGCTCTTAATACCAAATTTGCAGATTTTCACCAAATTTTGAGCAAAGTTCATTCATAGACCGACTGTCTATTCGAAGATAAGTTAAAATAATAGTAAGAAAATGAAAAATTATATATAACTAGAAATCAGTATACATATTGTTACAAGCGGGTGAGCGCCGCGGAAGCACGTCGATGTTGGCGACGTTTGGCGAGGGTTTCACTGCAGCCGAGTTGGTTTGGCATTAAGAATAGTCTGGTAGCCACTGGATCATACGTGAAGCGCCGAGGTGCTTCACGTGCTTTTACGGAGCGCGCTTGCTTGGCTATATAAGGGACGGGTTTCCTCAAACTGCAATTCCTCTAGGAAGGGAAGTGTCTCGCTGGACTAGCGGATTACTTTACTCTCTTGTTTTTAGTGAGCTGTGTTTACGTTTGCTGTTAACGTTGTGTTATTGAGCTTGCTGTGATTTACTGTTCGCTGCGCTATACGATAGCTGTTTAGAAGGCTGCGTTTATGGTGCGTAAGGCTTGTATTTATCGCTGTAAGTGACTGTTGACTGCTGGATTGTTTTTTTTATCTGGTTTACCTTATCAAGTCATCCTGTAAATAGCTGTAAATAAATTTGTTTGTGCTGTCCTTAAGTAAAGTCCATTCAATCCGAACCCGCTACTCTAAAAACATAATAATATTTAACATCAATAGCGTAGATACCTTTCAAATTTGAGCCAAATGTAACAAAAGATTGATCGTTTGTCGGTCTGTAATTCCAAAAACATTTAAACAATATAGCTCAAACTTGCAATGTCATATAAATTATCGAGTTTCATATGGGATTTTGTAAATTAAAAATGCAGTTATGTGTCAAATTCTTCTTTCAATCGGTGAAGAAAACTCATCAGAATCACAAATTAGATTTCCTGTTAACCGCATCGGAGAGATTAATCGCCAAATAATTCGCCAAGAATCATGCAGTTTATTATTTACAATTCGGAATTCCCGCCAAAAGTTAATATTTCGTAACGATTACACGCCAATCTCTAAAAGGTGATCTATGTGATAGCAACTCCAGTTTGGAAAGCAGTTAACAACTGAAATCCTCACGATAAAACAACAGATTTATGCAAAGAATGCACTTTCAGAAATTTTGAAGCCTGGTGGTACGGTCTCAGTTAGTGAGCCGTAGGGTTTGAGGTTCGGGACCCGATTCTACCTTAGAACCGTCATGTAAGGGGGTCTGTTGCGCATTAAATCCACAGGGCCAAACCATCCTCTGGTGTGGTGTGGAGAGAGGAAAATAACTAAGGCACATTGAATCTTGCGTGGTGGGTCAAATTCCTCTTATTGGTCTATGAATGTTTCCCAGGATACTACGAGCCGTGATGTCCCTCGTAGAACTACCGTATAAGTCGATGGTCCGTTTAGTCCTTCCGGCCCAAACTTTCTCCCACTGGTGTGGTGTGGAAAGCGTGTTGCCAGCTCAGATGCCGTCCTCGTCATCTGATTACTGTCCAAAATTACGAGATCTTTCTCAAAATAACCCTAGTGTTGCTTTACGGACGTTGATACAAGTTAAATAAATTAAACTTCAGAATTTTTTAACTATTCAAGAAATTAACAAACAATATATTGATTCGGAGTTCGAGGTGAGAAAAAGTGCAAGATTTCTGTCACTTCAATGCTTTGCATTAGTTTTTCCGATTTCTGAATGATGTAACAGTGCTTAACGAATGATTGATTAACCTTTAGTTACATTGTGATTATCTTGGGATTCCTGTTGGTTAATAAGAACCCAGCACACTGTAATGGTACTTAACAAAACAAAACCCTTACTTGCAAACTTACCATGTCAGGTTATAATAGTAGCAAGAATCGAAAATGCCTGTTTTTACAATACATGATAATCTGTTATAGATATATTTATAGTTAGAATTAAATCATTATTCACAAATTATGTTCATAAAATTGAAACAATTGGGAAGAATCCAAATTGAAATAATTACAATTGGAAAAATTTAACACTAAAAGTATGTCATTCACGGCCCTCAAAATATTTTGATTTTTTTAGCCCATCCTGTTGTTGTTAGTAGTGGTACTTGCCACAAAAAAGATTTTCTGAGGCATCAGCGAGTTTTAAGCCTAATAAGGGTCTCTTGTTTTGAAGTAACGCCAACTGAGGCCAAGAGTACGACTCGGCTACTTATTCATTACAGTCGCTTGCACTTTTTACAGGGCAGGGGGCAAATTCATGTAACGCACATATAGAAAACAGAAGCATGCATGAAATGGGACTCGAACCCGTGAAGCCCAAATCATGGGGGAGACGGACTATCCCTATGCCAGGACGCTCACAACTGAGGGCCACTCCATACGTGATTGACTTTTAACCTCTCTACGCATTCTTTTGTTAGAGTACATTCTTCATTTTCTTTAAATACCAGATTTCTCCTTCTTATTGTGTTCATTAATCATTCTATCTACACAACGTGGAGCATACACTCGAATTAGTGAAAAAAAAACATGGCTCCATTCCAAATGTTTAAAAAAATACATGTATTTACTGCTTGCAATAGCACGGTGTACCCCTTTTAGGAAAATTTAAATTTTATCTATTGTTGTTGTTTTTATTAGCGGCACTCGCCATGGACAAGCTTTGCTGATTCAACAGCTGGTTTTAAGCCGATAGGAGCGTCTCTTGTTTTGAAGTAGCACCAACTAGGGCCAAGAGTACGGCTTAGCTATTTTAATGCCACATTTATTTGCACAATACTTTTGAAGGGAAAGGGAGCACATTCACACACTTCAAAGGTAGAACACAGCATAGGAAGAACCATGCCCAAACAATGACTCAAACCCGTGACACCCAGATCATGGAGAAGACACGCTACCTCTTTGCCAGGACGCCGGCTTGACCATCCTTTTAGGAAGTATATTGATGGCCACTCCATACGTGATTGACTTTTAAACTCTTTATGAATTCTTT
Source organism: Argiope argentata (assembly GCA_026289955.1). NCBI lineage: Eukaryota > Metazoa > Arthropoda > Arachnida > Araneae > Araneidae > Argiope > Argiope argentata. The sequence goes on along the minus strand of JAOUZG010051911.1, from coordinate 726,012 downwards.
TGTTGAAGTATATTCTTTATTTTCTTTATACCCTAGATTTTTCTTTCTTTTTACATTCACTAATCATCCCATCTTCAAAACGTGGTGTGTTAGAATTCATTTGGCCTTGTGGGTACGAAAGAGCTCCCCACTATGCCAGATTCGACTCGTTTCCATATAAGTGTCGGTTTACGAATAGAGGGATACTAATGAATCAAGTTTAAAATGTATTTGAATCAGTAAAAAACATGGTTTTCATCCCAAATGATTAAAACAATTCATGCATTTACCACTTGAAATAGTATGGTGCATCCCTTCGAGGAAAATTTAAATTCTGCCTTAACTGTTGTTACGAATGCCACTTGCCATGGACAAGCTTCGCCAAGGAATCAGCGAGTTTTACGTTGATAGGAGCGTCTCTTGTTTTGAAGTAGCGCCAATTAGGGACAATATGACTTAGCTCTTCATTCATCATAGTTGCTTGCACAGCCGCTTTTTACGGAGGAGCTTATTCCCATACTTTACAGATAAAACACAGAAGAATAACCATCTCCGAATCGGGACTCGAACCTGGGACGCCCAGATCATTGGAAAGGAACACTCCCCTATGTCAGGACACCGGTTAACTTATCCTTTTAAGAGGTACACTGATGGGCACTCCATGCGTGTTTGTCTTTTAACTTCTTAATGAATCCTTTTGTTAGAGTACATTCTTCATTTTCTTTACTCCCCACATTTCTCTTTCTTATTAAATTCACTAATCATTCAATCTACACAATGTGAGTGTTAGAGTGGGTTTATCATAAAGCGATTTCACTCCCCACTATGCCAATTCTGATTAGTTTTCAAATTGGTTTCGATTGTCAAATAGAGGATGGGATTCTGATTAATCGAGTTTATAATGCATTCGCGATAGTAAAAAAACACGGTTTCCATTCAAAATGTTTAAAAATACAACCATCTACCACTTGAAATAGCACTGTGCACCCTCTTCGAATGAAATTGAAATTCTATTTTATTATTGTTAAACAACCTAAATAACTAATATTCCGAAAAGTCAATATACTTTAAACTGAATCTATAAACCACAAATGTCCATTTCCGTTTACCCATAACCATCACTCACCGACAGAAACCATCCTATTAAGTGATAAACAGCCTCCTTCGAAATTCTACAACGATATATTTTTCATACCACCGTTCGCAGCAAGGCAGACGCATTCCATTTATTCCCCAGAGAGACACAAATCGAGCATCCCGAAATATTCCCTACGAGAGGACTCCCCCCACCCTTGAATGAATTGTCGTTTTCAATGAAATCACGATCTCACACCCCCATCGGCTGCGAAAGGGGGCATTTGCACGCCTCGAGGAAATGAAATTGAGTATAGAGGGGTGGACTTTCTATTATGGCGCCGACGAGGCATTGTGATGGGAAGTAAAGTGATTTCAGACGTGCCACCTCGTCAAGGATGTCCTCGGAAGGCATTCGGTTAATAAGTCAGCTCCTTATGATGGCAGGTGGTGTGGGATTTGCAATAGATGCAATTAACCACGATCAGCCCCGTATGAACAGCGCCGTTTGAATGCGTGCAAGATTTGGAATAATTCAATTTACGACGGAGTATAATTACAATTCCAGAATCAATATTTATATACAGGATGACGGAACTTATTTCCCTTCAAAAAACATTTGAATTAGCAAATCAAATAACTATTATGGTCTTTGGATCTTGTATTCATTTGGAAATTCAAAAAAATATTACTTTTTTACTGTCTCGTAGATATAATATTGAGAAAGTGTACTAATCACAAACAAGTAATATAAAAAACAACTTTTTAAAATGAATTCCTACATAGGTTAAGAAAGAAATTTTTTATTTTAGTTACTTTTTTATTAAATAATGATAAGTATTGTTGTTGTTTTCGTGTTCCTCTTTCTAACGGAAGGAGTGTGCAATAATTTACTAGGGTAGGACCCCTGAGCATTCAAGGGCAGAAGTCTGACTTCTAGCTCTCACACGTCACATACCCTTTTAACGGGGTGGCTTCATTCATGCATTTCTTTCATTCAAGCACAGATCGTAATTCAGATCTGGATCAGAGAACGAGCACTTCTTACTTAATGCCCGCAGTGGTATTACTATCCACATGGAGGGTTCTGTAACCACGAAGGATTTAACATGCGCCAAACACCGAGCACATGGAAAGTCTTCGGCTGGCGGGTTCGAACTCTTAGTCCAAATGAGACGAATCTAACGCCCTATCAACCAAGCTATTCAGGTTCAATTAAACATTAAATATGTTTGTGATTAGATTATTTTATTGATTAGATTAGTAAAAATTTCTGATCTGTATTGCGTTACACCAACTGACATAGAAAATTCACTCATTTTGCATCGCCTCAATTGGAGTTCAAAATTCAACGCTAGTATAATTTTTTAATCAAATATTTATAGTAATTGTAAAATTAGGCCGGGATAACCTGATTGCTGGGGCGTTGGATTCGCATCCCTTGGGCTGCGAGTTCGAACCCGCCAAACGAAGACTCTCCGTGTGTGTGTGTGCGTGGTGTGGTGGACTTTGCATCTGTCATGATCACAAAGTCCACCATGTCGAGAATAATACCACTGGGTCAGAGGATAACGTTCTTTGTTCCAGATCTAAATTACTATTTATGGATGAATGAATAAAATGCATGAATGAAATCCACCTCTTGAAAACGGTTTGTGACGTACGTGAGCTAGAATTAAGACTTCTGCCCTCGATGCTCAAGTGCCCGTACCCTCAGAAGTTTTTCTTAATTAAGGTTTGTTCACAATTTTATGTTCCTCTAATAACTGTTGAAATGTTTGCTAATTACTATACTTGGGGACAAGGTGACAATTCATTTTATTTTCCAATCTGGTGCTTTGAATTGAGTTTTATGATAATTAAGTTGATTAACCTGCCCTTATGTGTTGGGTGGGGGTTGCTTCGCGGCGCCCATCGTTATATCCGAATGGCTTCGGCCGGGACGGAAACTACCTATGCCAAACACTCAGAAGCAACCCCCCAGGAGCGGCTCGCAATTGGGGATGATATGCTATGGTGGTTGAATCTCGCCAAACCTATGGGTACACTAATACACTAATAGGCCCCTCCCATCGATGACGGGACGTACTTCCTTCGGGGAGGGTAGTATCGTGGCCGGTGATGACTATTAGGACTCAACCACAGTTCCCGCTAATTCCTGTTGCGGCGGTTATTGTCAAACAATACGTTCTCAAATGAAGTTAATTTCACAAAATACTTCAATACCTTTACAGTTGAATGCATATAATTATAATTAAATAAATAAAAATTTAAGCCCATTTGGACAGACAAATATTCCCGCAGGTGTCTAGATTTTAAAATATCCAATAAAAGACACATAATTCACTGTCGAAACAATAATACGTTATGACCTTGCAATAGCCTTGGCACTTCCCTTCAAGACCGGCAATTTTGAATATTTATTGAGGATCTGCAACTCCACCGTGATATTTCGGAAAAGATTCCCCCCCCCTTAAGTCGATACGTGGCTGTCGAGCATGCACAACTTAGTTCCAGTCTTGAAAGTTCGCCGTTTCGACTGGAGAATTCAAAAAAAAGGGGGGGGGGGTCTTTCGCATTGCAAAACACTTCTTCCGAATTTCAATAAATCCATCTCAAAAGGTGGTATTGGAATTTTAAATTCCAGAAATGCGGAAGGGGAACTGCCATTAGTAATCGATGCAGAACGAGATCAAAATGGCTCAAGGTAGAGAGGGATCAGAAAGTACTTTGGGACTTCTCTCGCTTTGGTGCTTATTTATCATTCAAATTGTTTTGACACTGTTCTTTAGAAAAAGACAAGGAAATCAGTTTTTTTTTAAGTTGATCTAAGTGCAATTGGAAAAGCTTACTTTAGCTTTATTTCGATGTGTTTTTGACGAAATAAGGTTTTATCTTAACTGTATTTCTTCATTGTATCAACTTTTCAGCAAAAAAAAAAAAAAAAATGTGTTTTATTTTGCCATGGACACGGAATTATTAAGGGCGAACAATTTTAAGCTCAGTATCCGTTTACCATTGACTGAATAATATACATTACTACACAAGATATTTTTTTGTATTTTTATCACATGGGAATATATTTTCTTTAGGTGTTTTTGAATAATTGACGCAATGATTAATTGAAGCTCGAAATCGTAGGTAATGAGCAAATGGCAATATTCATAAACATCTTTTAATCGCATATCTTTTTTTACCTGCTTTTACCTATATTTCAATACTATTATGTTATTCTCTTTGAAAGCAGATACGTGTTTAAAAGATTGCCCTGCTTTTACCAGCATTGTTTTATTATCACGTATACTTCTTTGACAGCAAATACTTTATTAAAAGGTTGACGTAGAGCTATGAGATCATAGCTGTTTTTTCATCTCGATATCGGTTGAATTCCAAAACTTTGTTCGCCAGTAAGAAAAAAATGAAATTGAGAATTATTATCTTTATATATATATATATAATATATATATATATATATATATATTTATATATATAATATGTCTATATCTATATCTATATCTAAGGCGATAGAAAAGTCTTGTAGTTGTTTGAAACCTGTTTAAACTGGTTAGTGACTAAAATTAATTTTCAAAAAATGACTTAAAAATAATGAAGTTCTCAAAATGATAACTTAAAAATTGCAACTATAGATTTTATTTCCTTTTTTAAAAATTTTATTTTTCAAAGTAATTTAAAGTTGATATAAGAGCTGCCATCGAAAAGTCCTTAAAATCGAAAAAAATTAATATTGCAACTTTTATATCAATCCAATTTCAAAATAATTTAAAAAATAACATTGCATTTTTGTAATTAAAAGCGTCGTATGACTTTTTGTCTTTTTCAAATTTGTTTCATTTCATTTTCGACCAAATTGATTTCTAAAAGTAGTTATTATCACAATTTACCCAAAAAAAATCATAATCAGAAAAGGAAACTTCATTTTTGCAATCATAAATCCATTGCCTACAAGTATTACTTGCTGTTTTAAACGCACCACTTTCAAAACATCGATATATTGTTGCGCATAAAACGCTAATGTATATGTCATATGCATCTTTTTTAATATTTATTGTTGAATGCCAATAATGAAATATAAGTAAATGGCATTTGTAACATTTACAACAAATTAATTTAATGTTTTATAGATACTTTTCGACACTTTATTTAACTAATTAAAATAACTGCAAAATATAATTAGAAATGATGGGAAGAAAGCTTACAGTGTTATTGAAATTTTCATTCAATTCCAGTAAAGATGATATGAAAATAATTAAATTGAAAGGATTAAGCATCATGTGGAAGACTTAATCGAGCTCTAAAGTAGGTTTAATGAATACTAGAAAGGAAAATATCTTAATATATTTTACCAAATGAAAACATAGAAGTTTTTTATTTTCCAAAAAAAAACAACATTAACATAGCATAACACGACATCTTACTTATATTCTGGTATTTAAATGTAAAAAAAAATATTTTTTTGTTAAAACTGAATCTATTTAATATTAACACTCGAAGAGAATCCAATATATATTTCAAATACATGCATCTTAAATAACTTATTTTGAAGGGAAAAAAAATTAGTTTTTTAAAGGAATATATAAATGCAAAGTATTATTTTATGTAGAATTTTATAACACATAGATCCCTAATACATCTACAATATATTTTTAATAAATAAGTCCCAGAATTCTTTCAATGCAGATATATGAAGCCTCTATTTATAAAATATGCAACAGAAAAATCAAACAAATAAAATATTTCAAAGTCTCACCGTTGCCTAGCAACGGACTATCAAAAACTTTTCTTTCTTTAAAATCGTCTGCTGCATCCATTCAATGAATTATTATATTATGAAAAATTGAAAGAAACATCGCATGGAAATGGAATTGGTATCACTGGAAAGATAAAAACTAGAATTTAAAAAGGGTTTAAGAATATATCTTGTAGAATATTTTACTGTTTTATTATTGTAGCTAAATCTCAAAATTTCAGTTAGTTATAATGGATCGAGAATTTAACCAACATTTTTTATGTAAAAATTTTATATTCTTTTTCTAGACTTCTAACAATAAATGTAAAAATTTTAATTGATTTCATCTGCTTTTTTGGGAAAAACGTGTCGAATAAGTATACATATATAGCCACTATGATCTTATTTATATTAAGATGTAATTTTACTCATTTGTTTAATGATTTTTTTTAGTATTTAGAGTTAAATTCATCATTTTCCTTTTTATTTCTTAAATGTATAAGCGTAAGCCCAATAAAAAGAAGTTAATGAATTCTTGCATGAACTAGATGTCTTCCCAGAACTTGATCACATATTCTCTAATAAATTGGTCATGCCAGAGAATAATGTACATGACACTGGCAGGCAATATCTAAAAATATTAATTTCTGGCGTAAATTTATAATTTTTACTGAATATGTGTTCTTGGCGAATTATTTGGCGACTTTTCTCTGGCTTGCGAAACTGGTAAATCTTTACTTATAATAAAGCACGTGTGTGTGTGTGTGTGTGTGTGTGTGTGTGTGTGTGTGTGTGTGTGTGTGTGTGTGTGTGT
>JAOUZG010051911.1:708122-719388 GCA_026289955.1 Argiope argentata | reverse complement strand
CCAAATTTGGTATATGTATACCTTGGGTGCCGGGAATGTGCACCTCGGAGCCCTTTTTTGAATTTCTAATTAAAATTTTAATTAATTAAAAAATAAACTAAATTTTAACGTTTTTTCGCTATAACTTCCGAAAATATTACAGCACAAAATTGATTATTGCATTAAGTTAAAGCGAAAAAATTAGCTTTTCAATGATTCTAATGTTTTGACATACAAATTTAAACTCTATTTTCAATGAATTTTTAAACATTTAATTTAATCGTTTTTTTTCCACATTTTATTTCGCGAAAAAAATAATTATAAAATTTTATCTCAAAAAAAATCAGCTAAAAAAATCAGCTTTTAATAAAATGTTGCCATCACATTTTCAGAAGTTCTGATTTTAAAAAAAGTTAATTACTACCAAAAATAAAACAGAAAAATACAATTTTCATCACGTGATTATATGAAATGAATTAAATAGAAAATGTGATATTTTTTAAACAATAAATGCAAGTGAAAATCGTTTGCAATATCAAAATTATTAATTGAATTAAAGAATTAAAATAAATAAAAATACAAAATAAAAATATATTACAAAAGTGCGACAGTTAAAACTGAAAAAGAATTTTTAGAAAAGCACCAAACGATAATCTTCTGAAAGCGAGATTAATTATTTAAAAGCAAGAAATCTTAAACGAACTTTTAAAATGACGTCATTTCAAAGAAACGAAGAACAAAAAGCAATATGAAGAAGAAATTTTTTGCAAATCAAAGAAATCACCTTCGTGATTGTAATTTTTCGCATTTTAATGAATCATATGAAATAAAAACGCATCTTCTTTCACACAAGCATACGTAATAATTAACAATGCAAAATTTGTAAAAGCATATAAAACTATTTTTACCCGCATATTTCAGAGACATCAAAACTTTCTACCAAAACAATATCGTGTTCTCTCATGAGAAAAAATAAATCAAATATCATTCCAAATTAAACATATAAAAATGTCATTTTCGGCACGTGTCTGTATGAAATGAAATAAATATGAAACATGATAATTTTGGAAAATAAATAGATGGAAACGTTTTCTATGATATTTTACTATACATATATTACTAATCCAACTAAACAGTTTTATTTAAGGCAAATATGGCTTAACATCTACAAGGCATCTTCTGTAATCGGAGCACAACATCTAATTTCTTAATTTTTTGGGAAGATATATAAATAATCTCTTAGCAATTGGTCCAAGTGAAATATATAATTAGTAGATTGAGGGGGAAAATTCTGCTGAATTAAATTTTTACAAACATCATCTGCTCTGTGAATCATATTTAACAAAATATTCTTGAGACAATAAGTCCTTAAATAATAATAAATTCTTGAGACAAAAGTCCTTAATTAAATAAGTCCTTAAATAAAATCCAATAAATTAAATCAATCATCAAAGCTGATCGATCTATGAAAATTTCAATATAACTATTACGGTAAAAACTGGCGATTTTAGATCACTTTATCAAGATCTCAAAGAAGCCAATCAAGGTTATCCTGGAATAATTGGTCTAGATTATGATAATGATGATTATTTTAAACTTGCAATATTCAGTACTGAATAAATCAGCCAGATTTGATCGCAGAAGATAGAAATGTTTATTTATTTATTTAGAAGTTGAAATATTAAGAATATTTTACAAATATGAATCTATAAGACCAAAGGAATTTAAACCCTAATGTTTTGAAATGTATTTATAAACCTAAAAAATATATATTATTGAGAGCCTTTATAAACATATAATAATAAAATTAAAAACTGAAGGTTTCAATTAACCTGTGAAATATTAGCTGAATAATTACATGAGATCTTATAAATTATAAAAAAAATTATAATGTTTCAATTTCTGTATTGAACATAAAATTTCCTTGTCGGTCTACTCTTCTTTCAATTTTAATTTTATTGAAAGACATGCTTGGATTGAGTAAAGAGGTCTTTATATTAATTGAAGTTTCATAATTTTCAATTTAATTTAAAAGTGAATTTTACGTGCACTGGTAAAAAATCAGATAGAGATGCGGAGTTCAAAGATAGGACTGTTTAAGGCTTACATAATAGTATAAGTGAGTTATATGACTATCGAAATTTGGAGCTTAAAAATATGTTGCTGAAAATTTATTATAAGACCAAGTTATATATAAAAATGATTTAACCCTTTAGTCGGCATTAATATTGGTGAACCGACTGGTCGCCAAAGGCGGCTAGTAGTAAAATAAAATTTATGTTTTACACAATTTTTTTCTTGACCTATTGAAATAAAAAGTTCATACAAGATTGAATTTGTAGTCGGAAAATTCCCATACCAAATTTGATATATTTAAATATTTCGTTTTTGAATTATCACATTTACAAGTTTTTGAATTATCAGATATACGGATTGTCAACATGTATGTGGCTCAATATTTAACAAGTTGTTGTTCTTTCTAAGGGTATTTGCCATGGAAAAGCTCGCTGAGGTAGTCAGCGATTTAAGCCTAATCAGCGTCTCTTGTTTTATAATAAATTCAACTAGCGCCAAGAGTAAAACTTCTGCTATTCACACATCATATTCGATTGCTCCTTTTTACAGGGGGGAGGCATATTCACTCAACCATGTCTAAATCAGAACTCGAACGCAGGACGCCCAGATCACGGGTAAGACGCTCTCTTCGTTTTATAATTGTCATGTTAATTTATATTAAGATTTTACTTTAATTATGTTAATTTATATTAAGACAATCGGACTGCCTCCGATCGGATTTTACTTTACATCAAATTCGCAGATCAAATGTCAAGATCATATACAGAACTTCAAAGGTTTAACTGAAAGCATTTTTAGTTATCTTTGTCCGAGACAGGCCGACGAACATTTTCGAAATTTTGGTTTCCCTAAGTCAGATATTATGGGCAGATCCTTCAAAATCTGAAGTTAGAATTTTTTAAAGACTACTTTACTTTCCCTGTACTACATATTTCCGAGAATGTAAAAAAAATAAAAATGGCAAGAAATTAAAATGAATAGAGTGGCAAGAATCGTACTCGTAATCAGAAATTAAGTTTGAGAGTGACGTTATTTCTTTTCATACAAATCAATGTAATCAAATTATAGTTTTCAGGGATTTCATTTTTTAAGAAGTCTTAGCTACTAGAACAAATGTATCAAATTACTATAAGAATCTCTGATAAGTTAGTGAATATTTTAGATAAAAATACTTTAAGAAAAAAAATTAGATAATAGATATCTCGGAACATTACATTCTCGGGTTTAATCTCTCAGTTAATAAATATTTCTGGTAATGAATTTCGCCTAACACACATTGATTTAGTTATTCAATATTCCTTTGTATCGATTTCCTTGGTTAAGTTAACCCATTAGCTGCCCCGATCACCACCGAGGAATAATGGTGTTTTTCGTAGATCACTTGGCTTCGGAAATATATTCGATACCCCTGATAGTTTATCTTTGTTCTATATATATGTATATATATCAATAGTGTGTGGAAAAAAGAAGTGTGTATGATTTGTTAAGTCTCTTTACAACAATAGAACAAGTTTGAAAATCGTTTGCTGGTTGAATGTAACATAATTGCAATATTTAAAGTATATTATTTTTGGTTTGGTTTTTTTTATATTATGAAATACCAACATAAATATATATTGTAGAGGTTCAAACAACGCTCTGTTATTTACTCATATTCTTATTATTTGTTGGAATGATTTTATTGATTATCTTATAACGATGCCATTTTTTTATTTGAGCTATTTTCAAAGCAAAACATAATTTGAATTTTAAAACAAGTGAAAAGGAAATCTACGTTCTCAAAATTCAAGTTATCATGTATGAACCTTATTCAAAGTTTAAGATCAGGACTGATTTTCCGATGGTGGGAAAAAAATATCATTTTTCTAAATATCGACGGAATGCTTATTCTTATTGTCTCCTGGTTGTTTTAAACCGATTTAATCTGATTAATGACTTGAAATAATTAGTACAATTCATACGAATTCAGAGAAAGAATAATTTGGAAATCAAGTTGTAATTTTAGTTGGCGATAAATCGCCATATGTAACAAAATTTCAATTATTTTCTAATAACCTTAAAAGCGAAAAATGGATGCCTCAAAAGCGATAAATAGCCACTTTGTTGCTTATGCATTTTGAGGCCTCAAAATTATGACATAATAAAATAAAAAATAAATTCTGCCGATTGAACTTATTCTCTTAAATACATTAAATTTGGTATGGGACTGTATGAATATCATTATAGTTTTGTGTCCAATTTTGGTTTCAATTGGTTGATAAAAGATAATTTTATGCAGAAATTCTATTTTTGAATATTATTAACTGTAAATCAAGGATTAATCGCCAAATAATTCGCCAAGAAAATTACGATTGATTCAGAAAAATGCTAAATTGTACGCCAATGAAAGACCTTCCCTGGGATAAGACCTGTATTACAAATTATGTTGGAAAATATTAGGGAGATCAGTCCCTCTGTTTTTCATTTGTAATTGATTCATAAAACGAACATTTCTAATTAAGAATTTTACAAACATGGCGATTTTATGTTATGCCAGGTCCCTAAGAAGCGCTAATAATACGTGTTTATCAGCACTTGACTTTCCCAAACGCCCTCCAAAACGAGGAAACCACCCACCACAAGATTTCCCCACTCCCCAATCGATATACCATCTAAATATAGCCCCCCTCTCTCAATTTATGAATACTCCCTCATCATTAGGTAGAATTTCCCCCGTCTTGAATGGCAATACGCCGTCTGCATGACGTCAGCGGCGGGAATGGGCTGCTAAAATGGGAAACTAAATTATCACACAGCGGGCTAAATAAGGAAAGAGCAATTATATCGAGTTAAAGAATAATTCTTTTACTTTTAATAACCGGTCTTCATATTTCGAAGAATCGCCTCCAAGTGGCTATTTTTCATAAACAAAATAAGATTTTTGCTAATTGAATCTAATCTCTCGGCTTTATTAGCATCTTGTTGCTGTAATAGCCAATTTGCTATGCCTCCTTTTTATGATTTTGCCAGTGTCGAGCAAAAGGGATTAGCTATGTTTGTTTTTTCGACGAGTTGATATGAGATGACTTAATTGCATGTTACTGAATATTTTTCGCCTTATTAGGGATAATATCAAATTGTAAATAGTTCAAGCAATATATTTTATCACAAGCTTTTATTTTTCATCCAAAACAGACCTTCATTAAATCTTTTTTTCACAATTCTAGACTTATTGATCGTGTTTTTTACTTTCTTGCATACGAAATTCATGCAGAAAAAGTTTTGATGTCTCCAAAATTTGAGGGTAAAAAATATTTTTACTTGCTTTTACCAATATTTCTATATTATTACGTAGGCTTCTTTGACAGCAGATGAGTTATTAAAAAGGTTAACGAAGAACTATAGAAAACAGAAACAGTTTGGAAACAATCAGGATGTGTGTGCGTGTGTGTGTGTGTCCTGATTTTTTCTAACCGTTTTAAATGAGTTAATGCTTTAAATTAATTAGGATAAATAAGGACTTACTAATAATGTTCTCACATATAATTTCAATTTAACAATCGAAGATTTCATTTTAATTTTTAAACTTATTGTGTTTTGGATAATCCTCGAGGAGCACTTTTATTTCCCTGATGGATCTAAAATGCTTATCACGAAGATAATTCTTTGAGGACAGAAAGGAATAATAATCATATGGAGCGAGATCTGGAGAGTATTCCGGATGGGGTTAAACATCCCAATCAAATTTAGAACTTACCTCCTACGTCTAATGCAATATATGGTCTCTGTTGTCTTGATGAAAAACAAAACATCGTTGGTTTATTAATTCTGGCCATTTATTTGATATGGCTGATTTCAGTGTACCCCGTTGATACGAGAATTTCACAGAATGTACTGTTTCACCTTGAGGAAGGAAGTCGTAAAAAATTACCCCTTTCTAATCGCACCAAATGCACAAAAGACGTTTTGTGTTGTAGTACCGTGTTTGGGACAGTTGAAGATCTATTGTCCTTACAAAAAATGACACATAAAGCTCAGAGATAAACTTGCATATTATCACCCTACAAGATGAGACCATTCATAGAATCATGGAAACTTTTAGAACACATTAATATTTTAATGGTTAAAACAATTAGAATTCCAGAGATTCGAAAAAAGCTATGGTTTAGAAATCCCCTATGTTCGTAAAACACATTGTTGCCTTTTTATTTTTCTACCGGTATGATAATTCTAAATTTCTGAACGTAAGACATCCCCAGCCAAAAGGCAAAGTCCTATTTAGCATGCAGATTACAAACGCTTAATGAGTTTTCCCCCAAAGTAGAATTATTATATCAAATCTTTAATTTAGTCACCGAGAAAAATTTCAATGAAATATTTTGATTTTTCGGTATTAAAAAACTATAATTAAATTAATTATTTTATCGGCTTGATGAATAATTACTTTTATCGGTATGAAGAACAAATAACAAATAAATATTGGATTCTAATAATATGAAACAAAAAAATGAGATTCAGTGTCTGTATTTATTGATGTGAAATAAATATTTATATATAATTGTCTGCCATAATGGGATAAAAAAATTATATTTGTAGATCAGCTTTAATTGATTCGAAGAAAAGTCGCAGTTAAGTATTTGCGTTCATAAATGTGAAAAAAAAATTACAGTTTAACGTTTGTTTTTATCGGTATGAAGACAATTTTTGTTTAAACGTTTGGTTTTATTATCATAAAGAAGAATTAATTTAAACCTCTGCTTTTATCAACCTAATAAAAAATCATAATTAAATATTACTTCTAATCGATATGACACAAAATTACAATTAAATGCTAACGCTTATCGATATGAAACAAAATTACAATTAAACATCTGCTTTTATCGATAAGAAAAAAAATTTCAATCAAATATTTGACTTTATTAATATGAAAAGAATCACAAATTGACATCTGCTTTTATCAATATGGAGTATAATTCTATTTATAAGTCTGCTTTTATTGGTGTAAAGAATAATTCTACTTAAACATCTGCTTTCATCGGTATAAAAAAGAGTAACACTTAAACATTTGCTTTTATCGGTATAAAAAGGAATTCAACTTAAACATCTGCTTTTATCAGTTACAAAAAAAAATACATTTAACGTCAGCTTTAATTGTTAATGATGAAAAATTATAATTAACCTTCAACTCTAATCGATATGACACTAAAAATACTTTTAAACATTTGCTTTTATCAAAATGAAATTTGCAATCTAACGTTAGCTTTAATTGTTATAAATAAAAAATACAATTAAACGTCTGCTTTTATCAATTTGAAAAATAAAAAAAATGAAGAAAAAAGAATCAATATCCAATTTTATCAGCACAATGGACAATTGCAATTAAACATCTGCTTTTATCAAAATGAAAAAATTCCGATTAATTCATTGATTTTATCGATATCAAATAAAAAAAAATTTCCAACAAACTTTTATTTATCGATATGGAAATAGTTATTGCTTTAATCGGTATTTTCTGTAATCACATCTGTTTTAATTGATATAAAAATAAAAAAATAAATATGCTTTTAATATGTTTGATAAATAATTACAAATTAACGCACTACAATTATCGAAGTGAACGAAAAATTATAATAAAAGTTTTGGATTTATCGAAATGATAAAAATTGCAAATAATCGTTTGCTTTTACCGGTGAAAAATATGCAATGAAATTTATACTTTTACGTGTACGTTTTTTTTTAATTTAGCGTCTGTTTTTTTTTTTTTTGGTACGAAAAATATCATAATTAAACATCATTTTTTTGAAAAAAAAAATATTTGGTATTAATAGACCGATTTTTATTAGTCTGAAAGAAGCAGGTGATAAAGGCCTAATTAGTATCAAAATAAATAAAAAGCTTGGATGATATTTATCTATTTCCTCTTTCATTCATAACATTAAAACGATTATTATTTTGAAACATTGTTAAAAACTAACAATGCAATTCGGTATAAATCCATAGAAAAATTCGAATAAGGCATTTAATCAAGATTGTATTACCAAAGAAACAACAAACGAACGATAATGTGACTAAACGTTACTAAAGTTGCCTAAAATAATTGCCTTAAGTTAAAAAGATAGTCAGTATATACTTATTTTGATTAATGATAGGATGTATAATATTAGAGTGGATATAAAGCAAGTAATATAAAAAAATTAATTCAATTCCTTTTTAGGTTAACAAAATATAATTTTATTTTAGTTACTTTTCATTAAATAATTAAAATTAACATATATAATTGATAAAAAAATTATCGATTTTTGAAAAAAATTGTGTTTGTATTCTTCAGCTTCACATTAAAAAAATATTTAAATCCTCGCATTTTACCAACTGACTTGCTGCCTATTGATTTCAATTCAAAATGCTACAAATCTATTTAAAATATTAAAAAGGAATTAAATTTAATGAATTGATTAAAATATGAAAAAAACTCTATTAACATAGAGTATAATCGACTACAAGTTTTTGAAATATTTGAACTTGAGTGGATGAATAAAATGTATTTTAGGAACGATTGAAATATGAAAAATGTATATAAATATATATAGGTGGGATGAACTAATAGCAGTAATTGAATAAATCGATACAACTGATAAATCGAATTTTCGTAAGAATTTGTGAATGTTTGCCATAAATCAGCTTAATAAAGGCTAGCAATTTGTTCCAGTGTTTTAAAAAAAATTCTAATGCCATCGCAATTTTACCTGACTAATTCTCAAGCTATGGACCTTGATGAGGGACTGATTAATACTCAGACTCTAGATCGGCCCTAAAGGCCATCCGAAACTGAAACACAAACATCAACTCTACCATTAATGACTTACTCAATCAACTGCATTGCAAGAGAAAATCTTGTGTGTTGCTCTGGGTACCCGCGCATGTAAATATTTAGGTAATGAGTGTGCAGATGCTTTGGCCAAAGATTCACGAATTCTTGTCTACCCTTGCTCCACCATCATACTTGCAAATGCAAGTTCTGTGACCAGATGTAGATTTGTAAAGCAGTCGTCTAGGAAGCCTTTGATCACTCACTTTGATTTCACTAGAAAGGTAACAACTACACTGTCTAGATTAAGAACAAATCAATATAAGATAGAAAAGATCCTTTAAAAAAGGACAGGAACCTCTATTTACTGCACGAATTGTCGCGAGACTCGGCTCACACCAAGACACATAATCGAATGCCCATTAAGACGTCTTCAGATAAGCGATAAGTAGGAATATAGCAAACTAAGTTCCCACGGGAAAGCAACCACATATAACGGAGTAGTTTGTAAAATGCGAAGACTGCAGACACCTGGTATTCAAATTTAAGTACCGCGGTCAATCTAAAGTGTCTGGGCGACTTGTGAGGTCTTCACTGAACGGGACATGCGTCGGAACAAGCAACGAGGGATAGAAGATGATGTGTCCCTTTCAATAGATAAAAGACACCCGCCCTTCAAGCCGGCACAATGGGGAGCAGCGGCAGATGACATTCTATTCTTTTTGAGACAAAGCAGCAGACTAGACGGAACTAAGACGTCTCTTTGCCAGACGCCGTTTACCTCCCTTTTGTGATTGGAAAAATAACTTGTTCAGATGAACCAATAAAAGTTGGAAATGATTCTGATTGGTCATTTGCCCCCGGTGGCCGGCTTTTTCGGGAACCAATTCGAAGGGGGAAAAGGGAACCAATTCGAGGAGCGAGGAGAGGAAGCCAAGAGGAGAGAGCCGACTGACGAAGCGACAGCTAGTGATTGGAGCTAGAATTCAGCTTGAAATTTTGTGTAATATTCTCAGGAGAGAATTTGGAGTGATGTCGGCAGCCACGCCCTGTTGCTGAGCCCACGTGGAGTTCATCGGAAAACCATTCAGCGTCTTGATTGAAGTGTGAAAAGCTTATCCGAGCTCTGGGTAAACCTATAATTAGTTGAACAGCTGTCTTCTAAGTTGCTCTTTCTGCCAGTTCATTATCTTACCTTCCAGTAATCCAGCAGGTTGATCGTCGAGCAGAGAACTCCGACCTCGGGCAAAGTCTCGCGAGAGTTACCAGAACTCCGTCATATCTCTTCACCTCCGAGAGAGACTCCTCTTCTTATCTGAAGCACAGCACCTTCCCCTAGTGGAACTCTGAACTGAATTACTTATGCGCTTTTAAAATCATTAATCAAGAAGGTGTATCTGAGTGAAATATATGTGTATTATAGCTGGAAAAAAATAAATTTTTATTTCTACGAGACCTTAGTTTGTCTTCGGCCCAACTCACCAGAAGCCCCTCCCCAAAAAACCGTTACACCAAATATCATCTCAGATATTTGGCAGTTTGTCTGGTTGCCGCTTATAGGGAGATCCTTTACAGTCAGATAGGTAGTCCACTGGACCTTTGGCAATATTTGAGACTTTCTTTCTCCATTTTCTGAGTTTCCATGGATACGACAACAAAAACATCGCGATTCAAATCAATTAAAAATATATAGTGAAGGTGTTAAATTTAAAACACTGAGGGAATATAGTACTGTGTAGTAAAATAAATATATTTTAGATATTAGTTACTGAAAATCACCCATTTTCATTGCAGAAATAATTTATTTTTTCCTTCATCAGGACAGTGTTAATGCCTGTTTAATCTAACAATGAATAAACTAGTGCTGCCATCTGGTGTATTGATTCGATAGTAGCATTAAACTTTAACTTGGCCGCATCGAACCGCCAACAGGCACACGGAAAAATCTGCATGACCAGATAACCGCAGTAGCAACCCTAGTGGAAACTGCGGCAGAGATCTTAGAATTATTACCGGCCAGGGTACAACCCTTCCTTTGAGAAGTAGATCCTGCAACCAACGGCAGGAGCATCACATTTTAATGTATCCACTAGGGTAAAAACTAACTATATCATGGTCGAGAACCAACCACCATGTCTTATATTTCTCATCCTCAATTACGTAGTCATTTGTTTCCTATTATTCATCTAGCATTCATACATAAAGTTTTTTATATATATAAAACTATGCATTATTATGCCATACATATTATTTTTACCTGCTTTTTCAACCAGTCAAATCTTCTATACACTTATATATTTTACTTCTGCCTTTATGTTTTACCATTTGCTTGGGGAGGCATGGGGAATATGACCCTTGTCCGAATCATCACGGACGCACGCACACACACACACACACACACACACACACACACACACACACACACAC
>JAOUZG010051911.1:664951-679466 GCA_026289955.1 Argiope argentata | reverse complement strand
TTCATTCTAAAATGGTTTTTTATTTCCTGGCCCCATTCCACTTTTTCTATTTCATAAATAAAATGAAGTATTTTAAAGATAATGGGCCATCAGTCCATTTGGCGAATGAAATGATAAAGAATACCTAATGTAAATACACTCTTCTAAAGCAAGGATGGACAACCTTTTCAGGTTCATTGACCAAGATATTTAAAAGGTTCATGTCGAGGACCAAACCTGCACGTTAATGTTAAAACATGTTATAAACGTTAAAACACTTTTTTATGCAAATACGCAAGAATTACAATTATTATTTTACTTATTTTACTCATGCACATATTATGCAATAAATAAATGAATAAAACATAAACATTATAGATATGATTCAATTTCTTTATCACAAAAAAAGATTCATACTAAAAAGGTGGCAAACTTCAAATAGAATAACAGAGGAAACTTTTTAGTAATCATACAAAGGAACACAATTTAAATTTTTTTAAAAAAATAATTATCAAAATTAGTAAGAATTAATGAGATGGCTGGGACTGAATATTTGAAGTTATTGATTTTATGTTGAGATTAATATTGGTTATGGCAATACGTAAAACAGAAGAAAGGTTCTCATCTGCTATTCTATTTCTTATTTTTGATTTGCTTTAATTCATTAGTGAGAAAGTTTGCTCACAAATGTAAATACTACCAAAAAAAGATACACATGCAGATGCATTTTGGATTAAGCATGAAAATTCTTCGGGTAAATCTTTATAAAATTCTAATATTGGTTTCCATTTGAAATGATTTGTGAAAAAAATCAGAATTCTGTAAATCAATTAAGGCTAACTGCATACTCTCAGCCACTAGATTTACAGCAATAGAAAATGGAGATGAGAATACTTCAAATTTTGTTAAGACACTTTTCAAAATCTGAAAATCAATCATCGAATGCATTACGAAAGATTGAATTTGATCCTCAAATCACATTTTAATGTGTGGAAATTTTTCACGTCCGCGAGCTTCTCATATATGAAAACTCGTACTCGATCGCAGGTACCCATGAAGGGCACAAACTGAAAAGCCACGCAATTAAAAGTAAATAAACTTGATGAACAATTGTAAATTATTTATTCTGATGTAGAACCGTTTTC
The DNA here is from genome assembly GCA_026289955.1 of Argiope argentata. Classification (NCBI taxonomy): domain Eukaryota; kingdom Metazoa; phylum Arthropoda; class Arachnida; order Araneae; family Araneidae; genus Argiope; species Argiope argentata. Next base: position 678,342 of record JAOUZG010051911.1, on the reverse strand, counting down.
GCATCAGATTTTTTGCCTCTGTAATAGCATAAATCTCATTTCATTTTAAATAGTCTTATTTTACTAACAACATTCGCTGGCCAACTTCAAAGGCTACACGGGTCAATTTTGACCCACGGGCCATAGGTTTTGCATCCCTGCTCTAAAGAATCCGTACTTTTCTCTTGTCAAAATCATCAAGTTCGAGAATTCCTGTCAAAATTCGAAACATATTAGAGTTATGAGAATATCCTGGAATATAAGACCAGGCATAAATGATTTCGCCCCTTTTTTGCCCTCTGCTTTTCAGTCACGTTGTGATCGGATTTGTATAGTCAGCGGTGAATGTACTCGAAACATCTCGAGAAGCAATAAAACGAACTCAAAAATTCAACCGGTCTCCCGCTTGATTTCGACCAGGACACTACCTTCTGCTTCAAACACAAGATGATGTGGTTACACACACATACATACGCACAAATTTTATTGCTTCTTTGATAACAGGTACTTACTAAGAATAAAATGTATTAAAGTTTTGACTAAAATTCAATCTCATTTTTATATTTAAATAAATAATTTGTATTAGATTTCATCAATCCTTTTCACCATATTAAAAAAGTTTTAAAAAAATAAAATTTTCATTGATTGGAATTCAATTTCTAGGCATTTTTCTGTGTTATTTCGTATTTTTTAAAAAAAATATTCCACAGTGTACTTTACTATACTATTACCTTTGGTTTAATAATTTTTATACTCCCACAATTACAACTGATATGAAAAAATAAAGGTAAATGTACGAAAGAATAAAAACGAATGGATTCGAAAACGTTATTATGTTGTGATACATCAACCCAGAGGTTTGGATCACTGCCACTTTTTATTTTCTCGTATCCAAAATACGACAGCCGCCGCCAAGGCTCAGGGCCCAACACACCTGCTTTCTCTTGGGGAACGACTTTTTAGCAGGTTTGGACTACTGGTCCCTGCATATTATGCAAGTCTTGCTTGCTCCGCTTGCTACATGTCCTTCCACAAACACTTGCTACATATAGCGACGATTTATGATAAACAACGGCGAGAACTCTATCGAAAAAACGCTTTATAGCTAAAGAATTCACTGATAGAGGAAAAATTTTTTAAAAGCAAAAGAATGTAGACATCTGGTACTCATGCCGAATTGCAGCTGTCGATCTGAGTCCAGATGTATTTGTGCGACTTTGGCAGTTTCAACTTAAATGGACATGTGTTAAGAGGCGCCCGCCTTTTAAACTGACGAAAGGGGTCCGGGGACAGATGGCTCTTTTCTTTCTTCTGGCGGACCACCCTCAGTCAAGGGGGGGTCGACCATCTGTGGGTTGCTAATCAATGCTTCCACCTCTCATAAGAGTGGGAATGTGGCTTAGGTCAGATGATCCAAGGAACATTGGGAGCTATCCTGATTGGACATCATTCGAGGCCGGATGACATTTGAGACCGGTACATGGGACCCAAATAAAAAGGAGACTGAAAAGATAGACAGAGAAAGAAGCTGGCTACCTAAGCGAGAGTTAGTGATTGGCAACTCTTGAATCCAGCTTGGAATTCTGTGTGACGTTCTCAGGAGAGAATGTAGAGTTTTTCGTAGATAGCCTCTCTATGTAGGCTGAGCCCACGTAAAGTTCATCTGAACTTCATAAACTGCATTCGGACCACCATGCGTCCCGTCTTAAGTGTGAAAGCTAATCAGAACTTTAGGACAACTTTAATTAGATAGACAGCTTTGAATTTTTAGCTGCTATTCCAGCCAGTTCATCAACTTACGTTTGCGGCAATTCCAGCAGATTAATCAACGAGCGGATAACTCCGAACCTCGGGTTGAATCTTGTGGGAATTTCAGCTCCGTCTTATCTCTTCACCTCCAGGAGAGATTCCTTGCTTATCTGAAACATAGCACCTTCCCCTAGTGGAACTCTGAACTGATTCTATTTATATAATTGTATAATAATTAATCAAGAAGGTGGAACTATGTGTAATATATTTGTAGTATAGCTGGAAATAAATATTTTTTTTATTTCTCAAGGAACTGAGTTTGTTTTCGTCGCAACCCAAAGACGTTTAATCGTTTGCGTCAGGACTACATGTTCTCACGTACATATTTATGGCTCAGTACACCTGATTAGTTTCTTAACTTTAACTTAAATCAACATAGAAATAATTTAGTTCGTTAGGAAAAGAATTATATTGAATTGCTTACTGGATTATTTCTCAAAGTTTAGTTTCCTTTCGCAGTTTCTTTATGTAAGCATTTTGAAACAAATAAATTCTTCCTTTTCTATTTCGTCTTTTAAATCTGATCTATATTTAGAATTATTCATCTATATTTAGAATTATTTTCTCTGATTCTGTAGATAATATTTAACTCTTAGATCTTTTTTTTTCAGTCTCATGGAGATTTAAATTCAATTCAATGTATACCTCTTTGTTTACCTTTGGAAAAAAATCACTTTATCCAGCAATTATTCTAGCCGTTGCCAAATTATGTAGATAAATAATGTAAGTCAAGGGATACTTTTTTTTGGGGGGGAAATACTTCTACAGAATCTTTCAGAGTAATTCATTTCATTTTCTTTTTCTATTGTGATAAAATTCTTTCAAGATAAAATCGTTTGAGCGTAAATTGCAGTTCCTAAATCCCTTTGCTAATGACAAAGACAGACAAAGCGAACACGAAAACATCTGTTCCATTTTTTTAGAACTCCTAAAGATTTCAAAACAAAACCAGAAAACACAGTGCTCCAAACGACTATTAAGCGAGTTTAATGGCTTCTTCATCTCGTCATTACTTCATGTTCTGTCAACCCCCTTGGCACCAAAAGATTTATTTTCACCACGACCATCCTCCTCTCTCTCACACACGCTCTCAAATCGAACGACGGCACCATTCGAAAGTCAATCGATGCCAGTTCGCATCAGGTACGAATACTCAACGATGCACCCACCAACCCCAATAAAGCGCGCGAAAATTTCTTCCAATTAATCACATCCAAACGACAATGGTGCGTGTGGACGTGGACGATATCCGCAGGTTGCCGGAGGTAGGAAACCAGAACGGCGCCACAGGTTCCGGCTTCTGACGTTTCAATAGCAACGGACCAATCGATGGAAAGATCCGGCGGGAAATTTCTTCGTCATCGCGCAAAGATTATGCAGACGATAATAATCAAGAATGATAGTGTGGCTCGAATGGGATGGAGGGTGTAATAATAACAAGATGGATGATCATAAAAGCCATTGAATCCATTATTAAGTGGATGTTGTGTGATTGTATTATGGCTTACAAACGATTTCTTTGCACTTATTGGAGTAATGGACTTATAAAAAAGTGAGATAATTGTTTAATGGAAAGAAACTGAAATTTCTTAAAGGGTTACATCGGATTTCTTCGCTAATTGGGGATTACTTAAAAATGAACGGCGCGAAATTACTCTGATTATTCAATGAATGAATCCTATAATGTAAGAAAACATAATTTACTTCGAACACGCATGATGACGAGAAAAATATTTCTCGTCATCATGCGTGTTTGGTATTTAAAAAAATCGACATTCATTAGATCTTTTTAATTGGTTTTGATTTATACATTGGCATTTATTAAATTGAACTAAAGAATGATACAAATGGCATTAAAGAAATAAATTTATTCCTTTTAACGAACATTTTTCAAAATTGGATGTTTTATCGCAACTGCTTGTTCTTATGTGAGATCATGGTGTCGTTTTGGTTTGAGCTTTTGAAACTTCCGAAATAAGCGGCAGAAAATAAAGAGTATGGCTCATAAGAAGTTATCTGTTAAACAAATACAATGAGGCAAGCGGGATTTAACAGGAATAGCGTGGGGGGGGGGAGATATCATAAGTAATGTATATATAGTTAACAAAACAAATGAGGCGAAATCTATCTGATTTCTTAATCTTCATTACAAATAAATAAAGTTTTTAAATTAATTCATTTAAATTAGAATAATTGATTAATAAATATACTCATAACACAATGTGTTAATTTCACTTGGTAATTACTTGTTTATTCTTCAAGTGGTTTCAAATATACTCCGAGTGGCTATTTTTTAATATTATTGTATATGTTTAAAAAAAGTACTGTTATTATGAGTTTCCTCTAATAGAAAATATGTATAGCTTAAGGAACGATCATTTAGCACTTATAATATTAAAAATTGTTCGCATTAACTTTATTTACAATACAATTAATTTTTAAGGTAAAGTCATATTAAAGTTTTATCATTAATAAATCCGATTTCAAATATTCAAAAATTTATCTACATTTACATTGCTTGGGGTCAACATATGACAGATTACAAATCGTTATGCTCAATAAGGATCAGGCATACACTGATATATGGCTATGACCATGTAGCCGTGCTTTACCATTATGGTGAAGGGCTTATGGGGTATCAAGCACTGATATCTGGGATTCAGGAGTTATGTAAGTGCTTAGAGTGGCGAAAGATGTCGGGGTAATAACTCTCCCTTAAATGGCATATTGCCCTTAAATGCCGTTATGAGCCACCATAAAGACTTTAGAGACGGAGAATGCTTTAATATGAAATTAGAAGGAATTGATGGCATGCTTAGAGAAAAACAATGAAAAGTTTTTGTTTTTTTAATTTTAAAATTCTGAAGGGAAGTATTTGAAAAAATATGTGAGAAATCAGCTAATTTCTAATTTCTTTTATTATTATTATTATTATTATTACACAGTTCGAAATGAAAATAGTGGGAAAAAATGCGGAAAAGGATAAATGACAAGAAATGTTATAAATTACCATCGGGTATGTTCTTAAAATGTGACTCCTGGTGGGAAAAAAATGCAAAATTAAATTATAAAAAAATGCATGATTCTTACATTTTCCACGCATACATTATGAACGAAGTCAAGCATGCATTACGAAATGAAGTTCAAATAAAAATGAAATCTTCGATCGTAAATTTCAAGTTATCGTGTAAGAACTTTATAATTTTAAGTTATTATTTATTTTAATTAATTGAAGTCATTAAACAGTTTCAACCGGTTTGAAACAATCACGAAACCTTCTCTCTCTCTCTCTCTCTCTCTCTCTATATATATATATTTCCAAAGCTTTATCTTAATTTAGTCCATAGTAATATCATTCTAAAATATTCTCTTATTTCCTGATCCATTCCACTTGTTCTAGTTAATTAATTCAACAGAAGTTGTGTAAAATTGGTGAATCGGCTAAACGCCACAGATTCTCAGGCTAAGTGTGAGACCTGAAAATTGTCCAGTCAAGCACAATCCCTTAAAAAGATCCCTGTGTTTCCCTTGCCTGTTAGGCGTGTTTTTTGGAAGTTCCCATCGAAATCTGATTAAAAAAGAACTGTGAAAAAATATTTTCCCTATAAAAATATTGCTATTTAAGACCAGGGATATTGATTTCCCGTCCTTTTTTTTACATTCAGCTTTTTCGTTATTCCGTTTTGTGTCGTTCTCTGATGTCCTCGTCGCTTTTGCTTGTACATAATGCCTGCTCCCGTGGTGGAATAAAATGAACTTAAAAATTCAACCTGTTTTCTCCATGATTTCGGCCATGGCTCTGCTATCTGCTTTCATAAAATAATAATTTAAATGCTTTTACATTATAATTATGATGATATTTTTTTTAACTTTCATTTTCAATTTTTCACCAGCAGGGAATTCCGTAAATTTCCAAAGTTGGAAATAATGAATAATTTATTAGTTTCATAAGAAAATTTTTCTTTTAAATTCTCATAAATAAATTAGAGCTTACGTCATTTTAAAATAAAAAAAAGAAATCATTGATCGCAAATTTCAAGTTATCATGTCAGAACATTATTATTTTTAAGTCATTATTTATTTTAATTAATTGAAGTCATTCATCATGTTAAACCTGTTTGAAACAATTACGACACTTCTATATCGGTTTCTATCTCTCTAAATATATGTAGGTATATATACATACAATATTAAAATTTTTGAGCTTTCATTTTCAATTTTTTTAGCTGGCAAACAAAATTTTGGATCTCGACCGATTTTGAGGGGAAATAACAGCTAGGATTTTATTGTTCTTCGTCAGCTTTTTAAAAACCCATCTGCTGCCAAAGGAGCATATGTAATAATCAAGCAAGACTGGTAAAAGCAGATCAACCTTTCAAAAATGCATACATAAACCCTTTTCAAAAAAGAATGCATAATAATAATTCAATACTGGTAAAATCGGGTAAAAATATTTTTTGTCCGTAAATTTCGGCGACATCAAAACCTCCTAACCAAAACAATATCTTGTTCACACATGATAAAACCTTCATGAAGCACTGTTGCCAAAAGCAAAGTTTTATTTTTTTGATGCATAAAATGTCAATTTTACAGCAAAATTAATTAATTATCAAAATTGAGATATTTGTTCAGCCGAGGATAGTCAAGTAAACTATTTACTCCAAAAATAAATTTTCTGTTTAACAGAAGGAAATATGTCTCAACAATCTTTTTTAAGATAAAAGTGGCGATTATGGTTAAACACAACAAGGCCACATACTTTTCTAGGAAAAAAATAAAAAAACTGCAATGATTTTTCGAGAGGTATTTTAAACTAAGGACTCACTTATTTTCGAGTTGTAATTGAATTTACGAGATCACCTTTATTGCCTCGAGCTTAAAGAAGATTGTAATGTGCGGAAAGTTTTCGACTTTTAAAGAAATCCTCAAGTACTTTTTATTTTTATTTTGCTGGAGTGGTAAATTCTTATGAGGCGTTTTCAGGAGAATTTTTGAAAAGTCTTGGAAAAATAGTATTTTCTCTTAAATGACGACAAGTGGCTGTTTTTCAGATTTATACAGTCTCTTAGAAAAGAATATTTTTTCTTGAGTTAGAAACAAAAGCAAACTAAGTTACTTTGTAACTTTTTACTTGCGTGAAACTCAGGAGTCTATATACCTTTAAGGAAAATTATTTAAATATTTCAGGAACGCTTATTTTGCAATGAAGATTATAGCAAAAACAGAATTGACATTTATTAGCTAGAAAAATGATGAAGGTAATGTTTTATTTTGGACTTTTTTGTATTTATTTTAGAATTGGAATGATACCTAGGTTTGTGTTTTCAATTAGTAATTTATTGTGATACTCAGTCGTATTTGATATTTTTATCTGATACCTATACATCATAATTTTATCTCATACTTTTTTTATTTGGTCGCCTGTAACTGGCCGCCCTTAACTGGTCGCCTTTTTCATATTGACGGTATCTTTTACCGTCAATATGAAACAGGCGACCAGTTAAATTTGATACTCGACTGTACTTGATATTGTTATCTGATACATTTAGATCATAATTTTTATCTAATCTTTTTTTTTATTTGGTATAGAAGGTAACCTATTCTTTTTTCCGTCAGAATGAAGCAGGCTACTCTGCGGGTATCATGTGGACTGTGTTTGATGAATGAATAAGAAAAGAAAAACAAAGTTCATCTGATATTGTTAGTAGATTATAAGTATTAGAGTGAAGAAATTAAGCTACAATGGTATACGTCCAAAAAAGGAAGAGTGACTTACGATTTTATACCTAATCCGGAAATAAAAGTCGATATCCACTGGTAATTCAAATTACATCAGGACATGGGAGATTCCCTGCATATTTCCAAAGATTTGTAAGAACGCAGGAAAATAAATGCATTTTTGGAGGAATCGGTGCTGATTACCACTATTTAAATGAACGCACAGAAATCTCCGGACATAGGAAACATCTGCAAGTTGAAAATAAGGACAAGCAATCATAGGACTCTGAAGGATGTTATGTCTAAATTTGTCAGTTTTTTGCCAACAGTTTGAAAGTTTGTAGAGGAGGAAATGGTCAGTTTATGACCACTTTGGGTTCATTTATCTCTTAGTTATCAGTTTGACAGATTCGGTCAACGTAAGGATGGACATTGCTACAGTCCACAGTCGGCCACAACAAATCCTGTCGATACTGTTACATTCAGTGGTGGCGGGGTGGTCGGATATATAGAAGAAGTAACTAGTAAGGAGGGAATTGTTGAGAGTGAACCATCACATTTGGTTAAGGACAATAATGGAAAAAGATTTCTACGTAGAATTAAAAACTACAACGTTATGCATCCTCATAGAGTCACCTTGACAGAAAAGGGAATATCTCTTGGCAACGAACAAGTTCAAAAACTGATACTAGGTTGCATAATTTTACTAATAAACTGATACTTCCAAAAACTGATACTACGGAGCATAGTGTTACCGATGAATTGATAGTTCCAAAATCTGATACTATGGAGCATAGTGTTACCGATGAACTAATATTTCCCAAATTGTTACTATGGAACATACTGTTACTGATACACTGATACTTCCCACATTAATGCTATGGAACATAATTTTACTGATAAACTGATACTTCCAAAAATTGATACTATTGAACATAATTTTCTGATAAACTAATACATCCAAAATCTAATACTATGGAACATAACTTTTCTGATAAACTGATACTTCCAAAAACTTATACCATCGAACGTAGTATTACCGATAAATTAATACTTCCAAAAAGGGATAATATGGAACATGTTATTGATAAACTGATACTTCCAAAATTTAATGCTATGGAGCATAGTGTTATTGTATTCTCATTTTTTTTTTCAATTTTGGGTTTATGATATTTATTTAAAACTCGGTACAAAGTATGAGATTGATATTGTTTTACTCGACTTCCTATTCCTTCGAACAATTATCGAAGAAGACAAATTTTGGATTAGTTGACAATAAGCAAATGTAAAGTTTGGGAAAAGTTTTAGGCTATAAAAAGACGTAACTGTTTAAAAACAGCGATCTAGCAGTCCGAGATCAAGATAGCGCATGTAAGTAAGAAAATAATCTGAAAACATATCGTCTATACTAAGAATATCACTTCCCTATATTGAATAAGAAATCCAGAGAAAAAGTAACTGGCTATTTTGAATCTGCTTATTGTCCTTAGTATACGATCCCCATTGAAATTTATTTTGATAAAAGAGTCGTTCTGTTTGTAGTATTTGGTAAATAATATGGAATTTCAAAAATGATTACATTGAACAAAGAAAACCATAATAATGCTTGTTTTCTTGTAGAGTTCATTGTACAAAACTATAATGGTAACACCATTGATTTGAAAATGCTCATTGTAAGAAAAAGTGCCGAAATTATGTTTAAAATGCGGTTTTAACTTACTTACTTCAAGGCATCATCTTTGTTTGTACATTTATCCTATGTTGTTGTTTTTAACATTCAGAAATCCCCATATACAACTAAGTATCACAAGGGGTTTACAGAGGTAGACTACACATTATATAATGTCATCACATATAGAACAGTTACTTACGCTTAACATTCGCCAGCACAGCCCCTTTTTTACAGGGGGCACATTTAAATATATTAAAGATAGATTAGATAAAGAACAAACTTGAACGAACTGGGACTCAAACCCAGAACGACGAGATTTATCATAGGTTTGGCGTATCATTTCTGAATTTAGTCCTATCCTATTCTATCCTAGCCTAAAGCACCTCTCCATTAGCTTGTATATTTATATATTTAAAACTTCAAATGAAGTAAAAAATAGGTTTGTTAATCTAAATAGTTATAAGAGTTGAAATCAAATTGAACAGAATAATTAATAAGCATTTTAACAACAATTTAGTTGCAATAACATATTTGTCTAATACTCTCAAGATTTAAAATATGTTTTCTTCATGAGTGAAGTGAAGATATTTTTCTCTTGTGTTTCTTTCAACTTTGGAAAGTTCAAAGCAATAATTATTAAGTCATACCAGACTCTTCAACCCGCTACGAAGGCACACAGATTTAAACCATAAGTTTGAATCACCAGATCGACGTAACAGCAGCACTGACGTGAACCGTGGTTGAGTCCTAATGGCCATCACCGGCCACAATACAACCTCTCCTGTAAAAAGTACATATCGTCATCGATGTGAGGAACCTACCCCCTCTATTAGTGTATCCTCAAGAGTGGCGAGATCCAACCACTGCGGTGGAAGCATCTTACCCTCATTTCGTTGTGCCCCATCCCCAGACTGAGAAATAACTATTAAAGCGAATTGCAATAAAATGGCTATAAATAAATAGTTGGAGTAATCTCCTCATAACTTTCTGTATATTTTTGTGTGAAATTGGCGTACAATAGTTGCGGAATATTAACTTTTTGTGAGCATTCAGCATTTGTACTGAATCTATCATTTCATCCTTGGCGACGCTTTTAGCGATTAATCCCTGGTATGCTATATCCGACAGTCGAATTTATAATTCAAACTCGTTTTACCCATCATTTGACAAAAAAAAAAATATGACACGTACTGTTACAAAATCCCATATCAGTTTTAATATATTTAAATCATTTCATTTTGAACTATCGTATTTTTATGTTTGTGAAAGTACCGACCGATAGACAGTCAACTCTTTGTTGGTTTGTCATCAAAATTTAATATAATTCAACACTATGGATGTTAAATGTGTGTAGTGAATTTGATTTATCTCGATCTCTTCATTTTATAGTTATTGAGATAATTTTTATTCAAATAGACGGACCTACAGATGGATCTGAATTAAGTTTGCTGAAACGTATAAAAATATACAAATTTAGTATAAAAACCATATGCCAAATTTCATGTTCTAATTCAAAGCGTTTATGAAATATCTGTCAGCGATAGACCGAAAGACAGATATTTTCTTAAAACGTGTTTATCGAACTAAGGGAGTTCCGAAACAGGGAACTTCGTCCAAATCTCGAATTTGAATTTTTTGACGAATACAGTAGTCTTTCTATGCTAAGTATATGAGAAAGCTAAAACGATTATGAATATTAACTTTCTTTCAAAATTATTCTTAATATCTACACTAATCTTAAAATTAAATCATTCTCAAATATTTCAAGGTCCTTCTAATAAAATTTAAAGTTTACTGGGGTATGATGACCTGGCGATAAGGTCTCGGCTCGTGAACCGTAGGGTGTCAAGCTCAAAACCCGATTCCCCCTGAAGAACCGCCATGGAAGAATGTCGGTTGCACGCTATATTTGTCATTGCAAAAAGTTCCTCCTGCGGGTGTGGTATGGTGTGGTGTGAAAAGAAGAGTGCCACCTCAGCTGTCATCCTGGTCTTCTGACTGGGGTTCAAAATTACGAGGTCAGTCCCGAAATAGCCCTAGTGTTGCTCTACAACGGGGCGGTAATATAAATTTCAAACACTGAAATTTACTTTGTTTGATTTCGGATGCGTTTTGAAGTTTCGCAACCTGAAGCAAAGACTTTTAAAGGAGACTCGAGTTTCATCCCAAAACATCGTATCATGATAATGTTTCCGATTTTATTCATTATCATGTGAGAAAATGTCATTTTTTCGTTAGGAGGTTTTGAATAATTGAAGAAAACGCGTTCAATGTTTGATGTTGAAGCTTGAAATCGCTGATGCAAATGCATAAAGCATAAATGGCAATATTCATTAACTTTTAATAGTAAATATTTTTACATGCTTTTACCAATATTGCATTATTATGATGTATGCTTATTTGAAAGCAGATGCATTTTTAAAAGGTTGACTTGCTTTTACCAGTATTGCTTTGTTATGACTTCTACTTCTTTGAAAGCAGATGCGCTTTTAAATAGCTGACGAAGAACTATGACATCAAAGCTGTTATTTCATCTCAAAATCGGTCCAGCTCCAAAACTTTGTTTGTCAGCCAGAAAAATTGAAAATGAAAGTTAAAAATTTATCATTATAATGATTATATACATATAGAGGGATAGATAAGTCTCGTGATTGTTTCAAACCGGTTTAAACTGGTAACTACTTAAATTAATTAAGACAAATAATGACTTAAAAATATTAATTTTCTCACATTATAACTTGAAATTCACGATCATAGATTTCATTTTTGTGTGTGTTGCATTCTTATAGTTTGATTGTATCAGTGATTGTATTCTTTATATAATCATTCCTTTATAAAAAAATATTTATAGAAAGAATGCGAATTAAAAAAAAATTTAAAAAATATCTGATGTTTTGAAATATTTTCGTCAAGTACTAATTAATAAAAAACATGTATAACTTAATTTGCAATTAAATACTTCAATCAGTTGATTATTTTTCTTTCCAATACTTTTTACTAAAAGGGGGTGTGAAATTATGAGATTTTCATTAACTCTTCCGGAATATTTCTTTGATTTTTTTTTACTTTAAAATCTCAAAAATAAATGTAAGAAATAGAATAAAGTTTTTGAGAAGATGAAAAAGAGCTACTTGTAGTTTTTTTTATCATCGGAATACATTTTTGAAAATTTCTATATTGAAAAATAGTGGTCGAACTCCAGATTTTTTTATTTAATTTTTTTAATCTTAGACCTCTATCTCTGAAATTTGCAGTTTGAGGCAGTTTTTTGTCAGCCAAACTTTTTCTCAAAGAACAACGATCACGTCTTTTTTAATATAAAAAAAAAGAGAAAATCTTGGCGTCAAAAGTTACTTTCAAAGGAAAAACAGTTTAAAAAAAGAGTTCTTTTGCTATAAAGTTGTAAAATGATGACCCATTTCACGTACTTTTTCAATTTTTTTTGTCGAAAATTATCTATTTGAAAAATTGAAAAATACAGCGAATCAGAATCTTCCAGAAATTTTTGAATTATGTCACGCAGCAAGCAAGATATTTATAACTGTAGAAAAGTATTCTAATGTTAAGTAAACAATGCCCATATTAACCAATATGCAGATAATTTTCTACGTGCTTGTCAAAATCTATTCCAAGAAATCGATTATAAGCTATCTATAAACAACCTTCTCTAGACTCACGAACAAACTAGTTTATCTCAAGGAATATATGGCAGGCTATCTGTTAACAACTTGCTTCAAACTCCTGAACGCCCATAGATATTCTTGAAAGGATATATTATTTCTCGCTTGATTGAAACGGAAATGCAAACCTTTAAAACATATTTGCTGCTGTTGGGGCATCAATTTTGATGGCTAACGTAATTTTTCATCGTAAATACAAAAGATTAAATATTTGGCTTAGTTCAAATTCGCAGACGATATTGTAAAAAATGATGAAAATGTTTTGGTTTGCTTATTTTTTTATTCGAGGTGGATTCAGACGAGATTATGACATTGATAATTTACTGTTTTATTTTAAAATCTCATGAAATATTCTTTTTGAAAGGTCGGTCTTCTGTTAGACAATCGGAAATAAAATTAATAATATTTTGAAAATAAAAATTATTTTTTAATCTGAAATTCTTATTTTTTTCTTACAGTTTTTCTACAAAACTCAGTGCTATTAAAACGGACATGCATTTTTTTAGTTCCTATTATTAGTTCAAATTCTACCT
>JAOUZG010051911.1:633981-649951 GCA_026289955.1 Argiope argentata | reverse complement strand
CCTCTTAATTGTAATTATTTAATAAAAAGTAACTAAAATAAAATTTTACTTTGTAAGTTTAAGTAGAAATTGACTTAATTTTTTATATTACTTGTTGTTTATTCGATTATAAAATCTATTTAATTTAAAAGTGTGGGCGAAGAAACAGATAGAATGCCATCAAAATTGAATCAAAATAGTACATAAAAATGGTAGCGTGATGATCTTTCATCCTAGACTCTTATTAATTAAAAAATTATTGATTTTTGATATTTTTTTATTTTAATTGTAATTATTTAATAAAAAAGCTACAAAGATAACTTTTTTCTTTGTTGATCTAAGTATGAATCGACTCTTCAAAAAGTTATATTACTTGTTCAAAATAGAGTTACTAAAAGCTACAAAAGTTGCATATTTCAACTTGAAAGGTTTTATGGGCCTTATGAAATATCATTTACTTTCCGTGGTAAACAGAATGCGCCTTTTAAGATTTATAAATCACTTTAAAAACCCCTTTTACGACTGTCTACGCCCTATTTAAGTCGAACTAAAATTCGTGCTACAGTGAAAATCATACCACAATAAAAACAACTTGAAGATCTGGATTTTTAAGCCCCTTGCATTTCTGGTTTTTCCACAGTCATATATTTCTGTGCGAAAATATGAGCCTCATTTCTAACCTAGTGAGTCACGGAGTTACTTAAAGTCACGTTTTACTTCATATCACTCTCTTGGTCTCTTTTTTTCCCCCTCGAGAATATGAAAAATTCTACTTTTGCCGGTAAAGAGTTTTTGAACTAAAGTATGAGAATGTTGCGGATTTAAGGTAACTTTTGAAAAATTTATAAACATTGTTATGTTAGCATAGAAAAGGGAAATGTTCTATAAACGATACGAAACTAAACAATTTTTTTTTAATAGAAACTTAATAGTTTAATTTAGGGGAAGTTTTCCTACAAGATATACAAAATCCAATAATATGGAATTATTTATCCCGTTAACTGCCTCGACAATTTTTAGAAATTTAGCGTAAAATAACAATTCGATTTAATTACATTATACAGGGTGTTTATTAATTATTGTCGGGGTTTCCGTACCTCATAACATTCGAGTAAAAAAATATCACGCTAAAACTGATTACGTATTCGTAAATTGCAACTCAAAGAAATCTACGAAACAACAATGCTATCTTAGCGCATTTGCATTCCGGGTAATCATGACGTCATAAATAAAAATGACAACCGTTCAAGAAGAATCAATGTGTGCATTGTGGTTTTCCGAAGCTAAATCAGTCATAACTACTCAACGTCACTTCAGGACCACGTACAAGAAAGATCCTCCTTCGGATAATTCTATCAGAAGCTGGTTGTCACAATTTCAGGAAACTGGAAGCGTTCTACAGCGAAAGGGAGCGGAAAGACCGAGAACTTCGCAGGAAAATGTTGATCTCATCCATGAAACGTTTACTCGTAGTCCACGAAAATCAACCAGACAATCAGATGTGCAGTCACATATGCCGCATACGATGATATGGGACATAATCCATAAACGCCTTCAACAGAATGCCTACAAAGTGCAAATTGTGCAAGCTTTAATATAAGCTTTTAATAAGCTTTGTGTGCACTTTAATATCATGAATAAATTTTTTTGAATTGTAATTTACGAATACGTAATCAGTTTTTACAAAATATATTTTATTTTAAAGTTGTGAGGTACGGAAACCCCAACAATAATTAATGAACACCCTATATTATTAAAAACTCTAATTCTAGTGCATAGTTATCATTAAAAAAATAGAATAGAATCCAGTCCTTTATGTGCAAGATTTTTTTAAGTTCCATAAACAATAAAATATTATTTTACTTCTTGAATTTGAATTAGTTTATATAATTATATTTTTGTTTGCTTTTTAATAAATTTTCTATCCATGCAAGCCAGCATTTATGTATTATTTTGTTGTTGTTGTTGTTTCTTCCCCAGAAGTCATCTATCGATATTAGCACTGATATATTCCAAGTTTAATCGTAGCTGCGCAAAAATGGCAAGTAAACAAGGACGAGATAACTCTTAGTTGGCTTCTTAGAAAAGAAGCAGTCTACGAGTTATCTCGTAATTGGCAGTCAACGTGATAAAATAATTCCATATAGTACAATAGGTACTTTTTCGTAATTAATGATAAAAATTACTAAGAGCATTAATTAGACACTTTTTCCCTTTTTTCCATAAAGATTTTAATTCCTCTTTTAACAAAAAATGTGGATTTTTTTCAAATTACTACACAGTACTCAGATTTTTATTTTGAAACCAGCAAGAACTTTGTGTATGGTATTATAGCGAAGAAAACAGAAGATACGTTTTAAATGCCAACCAACTGAAACACACATTTCACGCCAAGTTACAATTGTTATACTAAGATAACGATTTCCATTTATCTATTCCTTTTTTTCTATGTTGTATCGGCATTTAACTGTTTGAGATATATAGATCAACAGACGGTTAGCACTTAGAAGCAGAAAGTTGAAAATTTGATAAGAAACTTCATTTAAAATTCTAAAACTTTGAACTTAATTCTTCCATTTAGGTACTTGCGCCCTTAATTTATCATATTTATGGTAAGCGCTTCATAATTCAGGTAACATCTACCGTATACAATTACTTTAGTAGAGTCGTTATATTATTCGGCTACAAACCACAATGTTGCGTGCTCGAAAATCACTTGGTTCTACCATCCTAGACAATGACCCTGACAACCTTGAGTAAGCAACCTTCGTATAGATGTTGTGGCGACCTCTTCCTGCAGCAAAAGTCGACCGGCTCATAAGAAGCAACTGCCAACATCACATCCAACAATTCACATACACTCGCCATACGCTTGGCGCAAATGCCTCATTCGTCTCTTCACCGCGTTACTGGTGGATGAGTATGTGGTGAAAGCTTCATAAGCCAGACAGCATCTACCTTACACAAGAAGTTACTTTTGCATAGTGGTTGTGTTACTAGGATACAAACCAGAACATTACGAGTACGGTCTTAAGGCAATCTACTCACCCTCCGAGCCATATTTAACTACATTCAAAAGTAAAAACCAGTCCTTTGACGATCCATGAAAATGCAATCTTTGGATACATATAATTCAAAATTCAAGCAAAATGTATGACATGCTGAAATTATTACAAATTCCAGGTTATATTTTAAGTCTACCACATGTCTACTATATATATATATATATATATATATATATATATATATATATATATATAAAGAATCAACTTTATTTCTACCCTAGTGAGCTGCATAGCTTCTTCGAGTACAATTTTGATTCATCTAAAGAAAACACACACTTTCGATTGAAGAATGCTATTGGCAACTAAAACACTGATTCTAAATAGGAAAGTAGTTCCTTCGAGTAGTTTCTTAATATTACTAAGAAACAATTGAAGGCTTAAGGATCGGACCCGCGATGCTAAGATCTGTAGTCGCGTAACATAACCACTAGACAAAAGTGATCACCCGAGTCCAGAGGCTATTAGCTGAATTTCTGAAGCTAGCACAACAATACTCCCCAACCAGTGAGTTGGCGGAGAGGGGGACGATTTTATAGCGCCAAATGTTAGGTAGAGAATATGCATGAGTTGTTGCGTCAAGCGTGTCTGGCGACTTTTGTTGTAGATGGCGTGACTACAGCTGCACGAAGTTGCATGGCCTAGACCACCAATGGAGCAATTAAAGGTCAAGAATCAAACCCGAGTCGTTAGGATCCGCAGCTGAATAACATAACCACAAGACAAAAGTGACCACCCATGTCCAAACTGAGTTAACTGATTTTATGAAGCCAACGCTTCAGCTGTACCAGTGTGTGCGTGTGTGTGTGTGTGTGTCTGTGTGTGTGCGTGTGTGCGCGTGTGTGTGTTCGTGCGTATGTGTGTTCGAGCGTGCGTGTGTTATGCGGAAATTAAAGGAATTAGAGCAAAACGCTTTTGTTGTTCATTAATTATTGATTTAAGTAGACATCTCTAACTGTTAACAACAAACAGTTCAACGCTTTAAAAAAATAATGAAAAATATTGAAATTTTCTAATTCCAATTAGATAGCAGATTTGAATTTAAGTGAGAAAAAAGGAGAGAAAATAAATTCTTTTGTTGAAAATTCAGAAAGGTAATAAAGAAATGCATTCAAGAGAAAAATAAATAATTCTGGGCTATTTTGAGAAATGGAATTATTTCAACTTATTGAAAATCAAAACTAATTTTCTAAATACAGTTCTTCAAAGTTATTCAAGTTTCATATTTAAAATTATAAAATACTCAGCAAATTAACGGTCTAATGTTTGGCATATATTAAGTTCAAAATCGCATTTAGAAGAAGGGAAGAAAATATAATTACCGTGATTATCCATAATTTATGCAAATAAAGCATTGAAAACCTGTCAAGATTTTTAGAAATTTCGATTTTACTCTATAGCTCTTGTAATTTACAAGAATTTTAAATTATTCCTAAGCTTTTGTTTCAGTATCAAACTTTTGTTTCTGTTCAGTACTTCAGTTTTAGTATTTGTTTCAGTAAACTAAAAAAAGGTAATTACATTATAAAAGATTAAAATGAAATCTTCTATAAATATTTCAATGCATCTTGCCAGAATATCATTTTTTGAACGGCCAAGCACCACGTGCTCGTTCGAGTTAAATTATATTTTTATTCATTTTAAGCGTTTCATCGAATGAGTCATATAGTATTTGCAAACGATCCAAAAAACATTGCCTCACATTTATTGTATAAAAAACAAAATCCCATTTCCTATTTATTTCATTTCACATAATCATGTACTCAGATTGACATTTTCCTAGGTTTTATTTGCTGTAGTCCTTAACTTAATTTTTTAAAAATCAGAGCCTTTGCAAAGGCAATGGCAACGCGTAATTAAAAGCTGATTTTCTGGAATGTAGATAATAAAGATTTTATTTTTCGCCTACGGATTTTTGTTGACGCCACAAACCTCATTCCCAATATAACATCATGTTCTGACATGATAATAAGGTATCTTAATGTTGGCATAAAAATGATCACTATATTACTTAATTCTTCACATTACTTCCTTATATTACTTACATTATGCTACTTAAGTACATAAATATTTCTTAAAATGTCATTAAGTAAAAAAAGGCTTTCAAAAGCAATCGAAAGCATTAAAATTGTCAAGAAATCAGAAAAGACTGAAGTTTCTCCAACAGTAAAATATAAGTACATTCTTCCGCATTATAAAATAATAAACCTGTTATCAAAGATTCTGAACGTCATCATCTTGTTGGTGAAATTTGCTTGTTCCCTTCAAATATCTTGAAATCATATTTCTTAAGCAGTGGCGTAACAAATGAGCGCGAACAGGCACGCAATTCCAACGCCACTGCACACGATAAAGATGTCATTCATAAGCATTCAGTTTCTCCCCAGCTGATCCGTACAATTCCGCCAGACGGCCGGATAATGACAGAGGCGAGATTCCTCCGAGGTCCATTTATGCTGCTCGTAAAAGGATGAAGTCCGTGAAATCGTCCTGGCTCGTTTGCTCTCCTTCGAGGACGGGGAACGCTCCTTCATTTGCGCTCTTTCGAAAAGAGAGGACAGAATTGGAAGGATGCAAGTTTAGCGGGCGTAACGAAAAGCGTTGTAAAGTTACAGTTAGTGATTTTAGGTGAAATCTTAGATGAGGATAAATTGCTAAGGAAAGGGTCCTAAATTGAACCTGGAACAAATACTTAGGGGTTCCGAATGTTCAAAGAATTTTTCTTCTTGTCAAAATATAAGCACAAAAAGTAATATTTATGCTACGTAAAAGAAAATATTTGTGTGATAGTGCATTATCTAAAATGCAAAAATAATATTTCTTTAAAAATATCAAATTTAATATTATCTATTTAAATCAAATAGTTTTTTAAAACAATTTTAAAGATTATTTTGTTTTAGAAGACAAAAAATACGAGATATAGAACCGAACATCTCATACCCCAATGTCAATTCTGGCACTGAAAGGTTTGAAGGAAATATTACTGGAATTTTATTAAATACTAAAATATTTACAGTAGATAAAAAAATAAATATGCACGTGTTTTACTAACATAAATGAAAAGATAATCAAATAAAACCGTTTACTTCTTTGAAAAATTATAGAAAAATTATTTTGAATATTGTTGTTATTACTAATGCCACTTTCCTTGGGCAAGCCCTCTGATGCATCAATGGATTTATGCCGAAATAAGCGCCTCTTGTTTTGAAGTAGCGCCATCTAGGGCCAAGAGTATGACTTTTATCACACACACATCACATTCTCTTGCATAACCCTTTTCCACGGGGGGGCACATTTACACACCTCACAGATAGAACACAAAAGAACAACCATGCTCTAACCGAGATTCGACCCCGAGATGCCCAGATCACGGGGGGGGGGGGGGGGGACGCACTATCTCTGTGCAGGCATATGCATTTCTTACAATGTTGTTTAAAAACTGTTCTCGGTATTTTTCGAAAATATATTTGAAGCAATAAAATGTTTTTAAAAATTTTCATCTTTAGGCATATATGGTGAATTTTTAAAAATACCAATGGATACTCAATAATTTTTGAAAACAATACAATAATTGGAATAAAGCATGCAGAATGAAATTAAAGCAAACAGCTGATCCACATTCAAAAAATAAATTAATTATTTGCATCGCGTAAAATTTTATTTAGTAATAGTTTCAGTATTTTTCAAAAACATTTAATCAGCGATAGAATGTTTTAAAAAGCTGCAGATTAATGCATAATTATTGTATTTTTTTTAAAATATCAAATGTTACGCCCAATTATCTATTTTTAATGAAAGTAATAATTGGAATAAAACATGGAAAATGAAATAAAAACAAACAAGTGTTCCACATTCAAAAAAGTGAATTTAATATGTGCATTTAATAACATTTATATAATAAAACTCCTCAATTTTTTTCGACAAATTTTTATTCATCACTCAAAATATTATCAGTATTTTTACCTTTATGCAGAGAAATTATATTTTTAAAGATGAATTTGATGCACATAATTAACATTTTCTGTTAAATAATGTTTAATAATTTTAATAAATGAAATATAGCATTCCAAATGCGATATTATCAACAACTGTTTCTTATTCAAAAAAATAGTTCTAAAATAAACATTTGATCTAATATTATCAAATGATAATGCTTTGCAGTTTTTAAAAATCATTGTCCGTCAATCTAAACATCTTAAGAAAGTGCAACTCAACATCTTAAGAATGTGAAAATAATAACTAAAACGTTCTTAAAAAATAATTAAAAGCAGGCAAGTCTACCACATTCGATAAAAAAAAAAATCGATAAAAAATTTAGCATACTGATTTTCGATAAAAAAATTCGATTCGATAAAAAAATTTAGCATACTGATTTTGTTTAATTTTATCTAAAAGTAATCTTCACTAATTAAAAAAAACATAAAAATAATATTTAAGAATTAGCATCTCAAAGATATCAACAATCAAATTCGAAAAATATTACGAATCCAAACCACTACCAAAAGCAAAAATGCTGTTATTCAACAAAATTTTTCGAAATCAGTAAACAGAACTCAAATTTGTCGGACTTGCCGTCTTTTTAATTAGAATTCTTTCAACGGACGTAAATTAAATCCCGACTTTTAATCTAGATGCCCCTTGACATTACAGCACAAGGAAGTTATTCGTCGAAAGAATAGAAGATGAATGCTTCCTAGCAAAAAAATTACATCCTGTAGTTGGCAATGCTAGATTTCAGCAAATTAAGTAAAGGAAATGTAATTTTGATGCTTGTTATTTAGTGCAGTCCGATCAGATTAATTTAGTTTTGGAGTGTAACACATAGAATGCTCATTCAAAGCGGAAAACATGAAAACAAAAAACGTTCTCTAGAAAATTTTATTCTAAAATCAATCCGGATTCTTTTTGCAAGAAAAGAGGCAAAATTTATATTAAAATTCTTTTCTTTATTCTTCTGATTCTTTTATTTTTCTTTTTTAAAAGTTAATCAAAAAACTTATTGAAACTATTTCTAAAAGAACAAATTTATCTTTTTTTCCATAATGTTAAAACATAATGCTGTTTGGCTTGGGGTTTGTAAAGTCTTGCAATGCACAGACAGGAAATTAGTGATTTATTGCTTTTAAGGCATCGAGATTTTGCTTTTAGGTTTAATAGAAAATAATGGAGAAGGTTTTCTTATTTGCTGATATATCGCCAAAATTTATTTAAAAATAGGAATTTAATTCAAAATATAAAAGTTTAAGTCAATGTAGACATAGTTACATTTTTTTTTGTTTTTGCTGAAAGGATTTTATCTTAAGAGAACATGATGTATTAGTTTGAGGCATTTGATGCCCCAAAAAGAATGGGAATAAATTGCCAATTTATCAGTTTTGGGGCATCAAATTTTCATTTTCAGGGTAATAAGAAAATGGTAAAGATGTCAAATTGGAGATTCATCGCCAACCAACAACTTGGCTCGAATGTCCGCCATGTACCGGATTCCACTGTTTGGCGAATAAAGAGAAGGGTTCTAAAAAGTTATATCTTAAGAAGAAAATGGGAAAGAACGTGAAACGGCGATGGAAGTATCGAAAGTTATATAATAATGTATATACTTTTTAAATTTTAGAATACTATTCTGTCTGACAAAAAAAAAGCTTTAGAGCTCGAACGTTTTCGTGATAGGAAGGTGGAAAACCATCGCTTTTCTAAAAGTTGGCGATTGTGCATTTCAACACTCCCATGATCTTTCCAAACCAGTTTAAACAGAAAAAAAAATCGAGATTACTTTTTTGGACTTCAAACGATTTTGTTGTGAAAAAGAGAAAATAAAAATTGAAATATGCTATCTAAGATTTCATGTTATCGTATGAGAATATTATTTTTAAAGCATTGCTTGTCTTAATTAATTTCGTTCCTTAACCCTTTAACCCCTTCACTGGTTTATTTTCCTTGCTATCTAATAAGATGACAACTTCTATTTTGGGAATATTTTCTTATTTTGATTCAAATGTAAATCCATGGAATACTTGGCTTATTTACGTATTCGAAGTCATTTTACTAATTAATTATAATTGTTATGAATGATTTATTTTTTGTTAACAACTATCAAAATTCGATAAATCGACGCACGTACGGCGTACGGGCAAACCGGTTTAGGGGTTAAAACAGGTTTGAAACAATCATATAACTGTCAGAATACGTATGCGCCGATATATAGAGAATCGGATACATAGCAGACAATCGCACCAAGTTTTAGTTTTTATTGATGATAAATCGCCAAATGTAACAACCATATTTATTATTTTCAAATAACTCTAAAAGCGTCAAGTTGATACTCTAAAAGCGATATATCGCCAATATGTGGCCTAAGCAGTTTGAGACTTCAAAAACCTAAAAACAAAACAGCATCACAAAAATAATAAAAATCAAAGCATAATTTTTTCTAAATAATATCGACGCATGCGCTATCTATATGTCAAGTGATTGTTTAAAATCGGTTTAAGCTGATTTTCCTTAGGAAAAAGAAGCCTTGATTTGAGAAAAAAATGTAACTCGATTGAATTTGAGACAGTCAAAAATTGAGCAAGAACATTATGATGTTTATCTGTCGTATTGATATCATATGATTTAAAAAAAATAATAATTTTCTTGCATAATAATTTAAAATTTGGTATATCATATTTCAATTTATAAATTTATTGCTTAAAAATAGCTGGACCGGCAGTAAGTTTATTTACATAGGATATTAACTGTCTGGACTATAAAATTTTGAAACTAGTATATCAATTTTTGCTCTTTATTAAGCCGTATAACTGCTAAATTAACAGAACCGCACACAATTGCCAGATGCATGATAAAAGTTAGTCATAGTATATAGAAATCAAGATCATAGTTAAAATAAAAATAACAAAATCAGGATAAAAATAATTATTTTTATTTCAATGGTTTCACTTAGTGAACAGCAGACTCTAAAATTTGAAATAAATAGCGGGGAAAAAAAGACGCACAAAAATAGAGAGAGAAAGAAAAAAAAACATACTTTATAAATGTAAGTGTATTGTAAATAAGGCTATAAAATTTAAATTATATAAAAATTATTTTTATAATTCCTTATTACCTTATTTTGCTCCTTGTCAACTATAAAATTTATCTTTAACCTACTATATTTTATGCAGTAAATCATCGAAAAAATCTTTGTCATCATCAGGATAATAACTAACCGAAATGTTATTTCAAATTTTTTAACCGGAGTGAAATTTCCGTATAATCACATAAAAATCATCATTTATTTAACTTGTAAAATTTGTAATCTTTTTTTAATTATGATCGTGGATATCAGTTGTTAAATTTGTTATAATTTCCTTAATGTGGATAATATCGGTAATTGTTTTTTTAACTAATCCTTCTTAACTAAATGTTTGAATATTAACACTAAAAAAGAAGAAGGCAGCAGAATTAAAATGTTCGGTGTATAGAATTTAATTTGAATTCTGAAAATTTAATAGAGAAAAATTGTTGAAATTTTTTTCAACATGTGGAATTTTTCATGAGAGAACATGATGTTAGTTTGGTTAAAATGTTTTGATTTCCCCGAAATTTACCTACAAAAAATAAAGGTTATAGGTCACCGGAAATTATTAGTTGAAGATATTTTTACCTGCTTTTACCAGTATTGAAGTATCATTGTGTCTGCTTCTTTGAAAGTAGACGCGGTTCTAAAAGGTCGACCTGGTCTTACCAATATTGCTTTATAACTACGTATGCTTCTTCACAACAAATGCATTTTTTAAAAGATGACATAGAACTATGACATCATAGCTGTTATTTCATCTCAAAATGGGTAAAGCTTTTATTTGCAAGTTAAAAATTAGGAATAGAAACCAATAAAGACGTCTTGGTAGAAGACGGGTTAAATTAGTTAATGACTTAAATGGTTAAAAGACCAATAATGACTTAAAAATAATAATGTTCTCACATGATAACTTGAAATTTGAGATCGTAGATTTCATTTGTTAATTTTTATTTTTTTATTCTCATCATGAATTTTTGCTGTTATATATTTTTTTAAATTCTTGTTGCAAAGAATTTTGATTATTGTATTCGTTAAAATCAGCTTTTCTTAACTAAAGATAAGTGTACAAATAATAACATAAAAAAAGAAAAACAAAGTAGAATTAAAGAGTTCGTAGTTTGGAATTTAATTTCATCCCTGAATAATTGCTTGAAAAAAATAGTCTTTATTTTTTAAACATGTAAAATGTATCATTTTTTAATTTTGATTTTGTATAATTCTGTTTGTTCATATATTTTTTCCTAAAATTCCTAACTGGAGAGATAATAACATTAAATAAATTGAAAAAATATAACTGAATTTAATATTCTGTGACTGGAATTTGATTTTAATTCTAAAAATTCGTTCAGAAAAATGGCTATTAGCTTCCGAACTTGTAAAATTTGGTATTTATGGATATAAGAATATAGAACCATAAACAAATTCGTATAAAGATAAGATAAATAGAAAATTTCGAAAATAATTCCAGTTGAAACATAATTAATTCGCATGTAAATGTTTTCTTCAAATGAAAAAAAAAAATTATAGAAAATTGGAAGAAAATGCTGTAAAAACATAATCATCTCACCGTATGCTCTTCTTTCCCATAAAAGTAGTCACTAACGAGAAAAAAACATATTCATAATAACTACGAAATAAAAACAACACAGAAACGATTTGGAGAGGATAATGCGAAGAAAATAGATAAAGTGTATAAAAATAAGGCTCCATCTTCATAAAAATTGAGTGTATTTTCATTCTGGGTGTTGACTTGAACCAAGATGCTAGCACTGAGGCGTGGGAAAATTTTGGGAAGATTTAAATACAGCAAAGAATTTTTTTATACAAAGAAATGTTTTTTAATATTTTTAAAAGATAGATAAAAAGAAATTATAATCACGATTTGATTAAAATATCAGAAATAAATTTAATTAATCCCGTTTTGTGTGTCCGTCTGTCTGTGACAAATATGTCAGAAACGCTTTAAGCTAGACGGTTAAAATTTGTTGATGTTCCTTTGCTCTGTACATTTGCATAGATTCAACTTAGAAAATGTAAAAACTTATGGACTCGGGTAACATAATTTGATACTTTGTTTTTTTTTACTGCAAGTTCAAATTTTGGTCTCAGTCATTTCATATTACAAAAAAAATAAATTATTTGGTAGATTTTCTTTAATATCTATGAATAACAAATCGCTATTGCATGGGGCATTAGGGAAATTTTGTTTTGATCTTATTATTAAATTTGAGTCTCGTGCAAATATTTTTCAAATGGTTGAATAATCAAAAACGCAGAATACTTTATTTTTATCATATTAAAAAGAACAAAACACTCATATGGGATACTAAAGATTCGTAATGACTTGAAAATTAGTGGCCCTTTACGGCTTTGCCCAAAGTTCGGATTTTTTTATAAGGGGAAAGTTGTTTAATATATTTTAAGGAGTATGCGAGAAAATTCCAAGGAGACCACATCCACTGATTATTCTTATTAATTATTAATATCCATATACATACAGATACCGAGACCGAGACTTCATTTAAGTAGATATGGACAAAGATATGATGTATGTCTACATTTTTTTATGTAAAGACAATATGACAAAATCCATTTGTCAAGCTCTATTCGTTTTTGATTAAATACTTATAATATTACAGTTCCTAATACATTCATCGGAGTACTTAATCGTAGCACATCCATAGAAGTATTTAATCGTAGTACATTCATAGAAGTACTTAATCGTAGTGCTTAATGGTTATGCATTCATAATAGTGCTTAATCATAGTACACTTATATAGTTCTTAAGTGCAATGCATTCATCGTCGTAATTAATCGTAGAATTAAATCCTAGTACATTCATATTAGTACTTAATTGTAGTACATTCAAAGTAATACTTAATCATAGTGCATTCATTGTAGTACTCAACCTAGTACATTCATAATAGTACTCAGTCCTTCTACATTCATAATAGTACTCAATTCTGGTACATTCATGGTAGTACTTAATCGTAATACATTCATCGAAGTACTTTATCGCAGTACATTCTTCGTAGTACTCAATCGTAGTGCATTAATAGTAGTTCTTAATCGTAGTACATTCATCTTAGTATTCAATCGCAATAAATTCATAATAGTACTTAATCGTAGAACATCCATAGTAGTACTTAATAGTAGTTCATTTATCCTTGTGCTTAATCGCAGTGCTTATTTGTAGTACATTCATCACAGTACTTTTTCTAAGTGTTTATTTGTAGTACTTAATCGTAGTAATTTCACCCTAGTACTTAATCATAGTAAATTCATCGTAGTTCAGTCATCGTTGTACTTAATCGTATTAAATTCAAAGTAGTACTTAACCGTAGTACATTCATCGACGGACAGTTAACTTTAATTCTATCAAATCGATTTGAATCTATAACCCATGTTAATCCTTACTTTGTGCATGCTTCCTAGGACGAAAAGTTTTTTTAAAAAAAATTATTATTATATCTTTTATTTGGAATTCGATTACATTCTAATAATTAGATCCGTATAATAGGAAAAAAAATGCAACCAATGAAATATGTCAGAAAAATAAAACTTCTCCGTGCGCTTGCAAATTCTTTCAAAAATAAAAGCATGATGCCTTCCAGTATTCCCTTTTTCTGAAAAACCTCACCATCTGGCTTTATCTCGTGCATCTCGCATGAAAAGAGACAATAACGTAAAAACCACTTTTGTTAAGTTTTGGTAATCATAATAAAAGAGAAAATGTTCGGGATAAGATGTAAAGAAATCAAAGCGCATTAAAAGAAAATTCATCTCATAAAAATTGAGTGCATTTTTATCGCGGTTGCGGATCTGAAGCAACACGCTGCCTCTAAAGCGTCGAAAAAAAATAAAGAATTGACGCTAGAAGAATGCACTTTTGTGTAGCTTCTTTTATTAGGGAAGAATTCTTTTTAGAACCTATTATGAAAAAGGAATATATATTAGAATCGTGAATTGGGGAATTTTTAAAGGGAATTTTGACTTCATCACTTAGTATCTCCATAAAAAGGGGGAGGGAAGAATAAAATCCATAAAATTTTTAAACACTAAAAAGTGTAAAATGTGGAAAATATTGGCTGTATATTTTGCTGAAAATAACATATATAGGATAACAGATAGTTGAACAGAATACTTTTGATTTTAACTGTTCCGTCCCTAACGCCCCCAATTTTGCAAGCTCGGTGACTTTCTCATAAAATATTCAAAATGGAAACTTAGGATAATTATATTTCTTTAAAATGGTGTATTGAAAATTACTTATAATCTGTACATTTCAGATCAACACAACAATAATGATGAAACTATAACTTTATCATTTATAATACTAATTTTGCTGATACTTTTTGGCATTTTTTTAAATATTTCTAAATACTTCGTAGTAAGAAAATGATAACACATATCAAATCGTATTACATTATATCTTTAATTAATTCAAAATAAGTTTGTATCTTTACATAATTATGATTTTAAAAGTCAGTTTTTTGACTCTCACCTCCCAAAAAATAATCTACAAAATATTTAAAAAAATCATTTGCAATATTATTACACGTACAAAATCATTTAGACACAAATCTTTAACTGTTATTATATATACTATATTCAAACATTTTTAAAATTTAGTACAACGCACGTTTCTAAATAAACAATTTTCTTGTTTAGCTACTTCTTTAGAGGCATATACATTCAGTAATTTCTTCCATATAAAATAATATAGCAGTTAAAACTAATCTGGAATAGCGAGCAATAAGATATAATGTAAAGGTTTAATGTAATATTCGGATGCTTAAATATCGGAAATTATATTAAATTTTAAATATTTATTGTAAATCGTGAAGCAACACCCATAATTGTAAATTGTGTAGCACAATAACACAGTTACGGCAGAAGAAATCAATTTTTACTCAATAAACACGCTATTGCAATCCAAAGAATGCATTGAAAAAATGACAATAAACAGTAATTTCATAATATACATTGCCATTTTATTTTGAAATACTAATAAATAATAATTCAAAATTGCTTAAAATGTATTCAATTAATATGATTAAAAATAGGTACATTTAACTCATGACATAATGATAAATAAATAAAATATTAATTGGGTGTAATTTTTTTTAAAAAATCACCTTTATCGAACTTATATTTTTATTACGAAATGAGAATAGTACTTCTATTTATATAAAGACTTCATAAATAGTTTTGAATTGAGAATAGCAGAAACATAAGTTTTTACATTAAACTCGTCTGACAAAATATTTCGCGAAAAAAAATTAAACAGGAAACTGCAAACGATATTTCAGTCTCCAAACAAATAAGTGAGTTTGTGATTGCTATTTAAAACGACTACTTCTTTTATGCTTTTTCATCCTCAAAATTTACAATTAAAATTGACTTTAATAAAATAAAATCATGCAGATTTAAAAATGCGAGATTGATTTAAAAAGAAAAATTTCTGAGATCTTCGTGATTTGTATTTTGATATTTTACACTAAAGAAATATACTCTTGCTTAATAGCGTTTCCAGTAATTGTTTTCTTTTCCATCTAACAAATAGCATGCATGAATTGAATTGAAAATTTTTTAAAAAAGAAGATTTTAGATTATTCTCGCGATAACTTGTGGAATGTTGTGTAGTAAAATTCTTAAAATCATTTTTATATTAAACAAGTAATACAAAATAATTTTTTAAAGTCAATTCGTAATTAGGTCAACAAAATTTTTTCTTAAATAATCACAATTAAAAAAAATAATTTATCAAAAAATTGTTTGGCCAAAACAAAAATCAAGTCTGTATCCGTTGAAAATAAATCAGAACATGCTGCGCATGCATGAATTTTAAAAGCCAATTGGGACTACA
>JAOUZG010051911.1:610078-633881 GCA_026289955.1 Argiope argentata | reverse complement strand
TATATATATATATATATATATATAATTTCCTTTATTCTGTCTTATTTTAAATCAAAAGTACCTCAAAACGAATCAGAAAAGTCAATTAATTTTAAATGGATCAAACAATAAGAAAATAAACAGAATCTTTTGAAATAATCGATCAAAAACATGCTAAGCCTAACTTTATTACTGTGGGGGAAAACGAAACTGAAGTCTTCCATATTTGGCGGTGAGGAAGATATTTGGCGAGAAAGTTAGTTTTTTATTTTATTAGTGATAAAAATAAATTAACTAATCTTTGAAAAAAAACAGTATTAACATACTTACCATCCTCTGCAATAAAAAAATGTATTTGTACTTGAGTGGATGAATAAAAAGTATTTTATTAACGATTGAAAATTTGAACAAGACGTATGTATATATATATGGAGAGTGTGAATTAATAAAAGGAATTTGAAATAAAAAGTGTTTTTTTAATAATAATGATTTTGTTACTGCGTAAATATTTCCTTAATTTCGATCAATTCTTTTAAATGTATTTTTTAACAAATTTTGAATATTTCTTTCCATTTTTTAATGAAATTTAAACCATATTAGCAGTTTAATATAAAATTTAATAACTGTGATATTCTATTTTCTGTCTCAGGAATTGTTGTTATTGAAAACTACGAAACACTTTCATGATCAGCTTGCATGTGAAGAACTAGGAAAGAAGTTACAGTACAGCTAAACGCCAACAATTTTGGTTTTAGTGACAATATTCTCTATGAAATTTTGTCAATGGAACTAAGAAAATTCCTTTTCACACACACATACAGACACAAAAAAAGCGCTATTTTTGTAGCACTCTAAAGGCAGTTTAAATAACATGGCTTTAATGTCTATCATTATTGAATATTTCTAAACGATGCCAATTTTTCTTCATTACACATTTTTTAAAGGATTTCTGGAATATTTTAAGAAAATTTAAACAACTATTTACGTTTGTATAAAACAATAATCTTTTATAAATGGAATTGCATAAACCTTTTTTTAAAAAAAAGAAATATTCCACATTTTATACAAATAAAAATTGCTGGAGACTAAAATACCTCACCTTTCTAATATAGACTGCAATTTTATAAATCGCATAATTTTTCTTGTGAACACAGCCACAAAAGAACAGTTCTTGTTTCTGAAAACCCATTTCCAACTAGAAGAATTCGAATTCCGAAAATACGATGGCTACAAAGATCCTGACTCTAGTTTCACAATCCTCATAAATCTGCAATAAACCATGCTCGTTTCCTTTCTTCCGGAAGGATTTTATGGTCACTACCCGAGAGTAATATAAAAAAGGCACCAAATTCAGACGCATTGCAACTGATAAGACCTCTAAATTTCCGATAAGATGGAATGGGTAAGTTATTCGCCACGCGCGTTGCATTTTCTGATATCGGAAATGGATTCTCAACCAGCTAGAGATGATAAGAAACCGTGAAACATAGCAGATGAAGTGGGTTTTATAATATTCAGGTCCAATGGTTTGGTTTTGAGTGAATATTAGATAGATATATAGAGTGTCTATTGTAATGACTTGATCCTGGTCGATCGAATAAAATGGTAGCGTTTTTAACACAAAGGTTTTATTTACAGCTTTATACAATAACAAAAACAGCAACACGTCCTCTAGGTTAATATGCTGGGAAATATTTACAACTGGATTGTCAATCCAACATCTAATACCGAGTCTCACAGGATGTCCGCGTATCCGGCTTCTGTGTGTAGCCCCAGATATCTACCGATTACCTCCGGTAGATCTCTCAAACAAACTCGAGATCACGTGATATCTCTTCAACTTCAGCACTTCTCACAGCTCGTCTCGTTGTCGTATCCGCTCTTGTCCAGTCTCCAGCCAGATCTGCTGGTCCCGTCTCCTTCTCAGCTTCTCGACCGTCCATTTCAACAGTGGTGAAGCTCCACCTCTCAGGCTCGCATTGGCGCGCTGGAGATGCTGATTGTCCAATCATTCTTCAGGAATACTGGAATAATGGCGCACCGTCATGTCATGGGAATATTCTTGAAACATCCACCCCTTAACAGAGTCTTCATCATACACAAATGTTCGCATCTGAAGTTTTTAGCATTTCTTTCTTCAATTAGTCGTAAGACGCATGTGTTGTTCATTATCGGAACTTTACCCCAGTTTGGGTGGTCCCTAGAAGAAATAGTCCCATCTGGTGTTTGGACACGGTTTGCTTTCTTCATTGAGTCGCTAGCATGAGTGTTCAATTATCCGACTCCATTCAAGTCCGAAGGGCGGCACTAAAAGGGAGAAACACAATGCGCAACAAAGGATGAATTGTTTCACCACTGGCTATAAGTAACAATGTTCGAACATGTGTCTCTTACAAAAGGAGACCAGGTGACGACTTCTTCACACTATAATCAAAAAATCATACTTTAAAGTTTTCTACAGCCGAAACTATTGTTCAGAAAGTTATGAAATTTTGTATAGGACATAATGAAAGGATGGGAATTTGTTTGAGCGAATAATAATTAAAATAGTTCAAAATTTCACCACCATGGGCAGTTTTTCAAATGAATTACTCATTTAGCATATCTTTGACATATTTAATTACAACAAAACTTGTTCAGTATGACCGCCATTATTATCCGCTACCGTCTGGAATCCTAATATTGCATGTGCCACAGTTGACCGTAGTGTGTTCTTCTGTAAAAGTATTATTGAGAACGTCATTAACACAACGGGTAATGTGTGGAATAGTTCCATCTTACCGTTTTACATAGTCACTTTATATAAGAACGTACCATCAGCCGTCACTTTCGTGATCTGTGGCCTCCTCAGTCTCCAGATTCAAATCCATGTGACTTTTGGCTTTGTAGACATTTAAAACATCTGGTAAGTCGTGATAATCCAAAACCTTTACCTGATTTAAAAAGCATCTCACACAAAGTTCTTACTATTTCCCAGAACACTCTATGGTCAAATATGGAACATGCTATCTTACGAATCCAGACGGTAGCGGAAAAAGATGATTGCCATATCGAAAACGTTTTGCTGTAATTGAATTTGTTAAAAATATGCTAAATGTGTGATTCCTTTAGAAAACTGCCCTGGTGGTGAAATTTTGAACTATTTTAATTATTATTCAATGAATCGAATTCCCATCCCGTCATTATGAGCTATACAAAATTTCATAACTTCCTGGGCAATAGTTTCACATGTAGACAACATTAAAGTAGGGTCGTTTAATTATGGATCCCCCGTATTTCTGATGTATCTATTAAGAATATTAATCCAATAAATTACTTAAGAAAATTTATGATGATAAACTTCTTGCTTCTTTATGGTTATTTAAGTGCTTTTTAGAATATTCTATTTTAAAGAATGATAATAAACTAAATATATGCAATTCTATTGTTACACAGGTGAAATGCTAATACTGAATAAAGCCAAGAATAAATATTCCTCTTGACCATAAAACTGAGTTTGATTCGCAGAATAAAATTATCATAATTATTACTACAATTTTATATTATAGTTATGTCTTATCGCAAAGCGTGATAACCATTAAAATGATAGTAAAGCTACCATTATCTTGCTTAGTGCTAAATTTCAATATTCTACCTGAGAAATATTTAATTTTTGTTTGGTAAAAATGCAATTACAATTTTTAAAACAGCCACTTGCCATTACATAAATGATAATTTTAAAGATTGTCACTTGCCAATCGCACTGTAAACCATATTTGTCAGATACTGCTATAAATTTGTCAGAAATTCGTCATAAGAATTAAAATGGAAATTTTAAGTGGAATTATTAAAAATATACGCGCATTTCTTAAATATTTTATAGTATTTAATCTTATATAGCATTGCGCCTTAATATTTCCTTGAAATCGTAATTACAATACCGATACAAAGTGTGTCTAAAGGGTTTTCCCAAAGCATCCCAAACATGTTCTATGGAATTTAAATCGAAAGAGAATGCGGGGCAATAAATTCGAGTGGCCTGCAGTGTCATCCATAAAAAATGAACTTTGGCCCAACAGTAAGTCGGAACAGACGCACATGGGGAAGGACCATCTCTTTACGATAGCAATTTTCAGTTACCAAACCTCTGCAAAAATTTGGAGCTCAGACCGTCCATTTAGCATAATGTCTCATCAGACAACAACTCTAGGACCCCCCCCCCAGCATCTATTTTTTTGTTATGTTATTGTGATAAAACTGGGTCTTGCGTTTTGTTGATTGCGAACTCTTCAGAAACGCTGGTCAAACCACAATCTACAAATCAATAGGATTCGAGAATCGTTAGTTGCTCTAAAACGACTCTCGTCCATAAAGAGAAAGCGACTATATTGATGAGATGCTCAGTTTTTGGGTCTTTACACCTTTCTATATTTTGCCTCCGACGGCCAACTTTTGATTGCGACTGACCAATTTAAATCGCGACAGCTGTTTTGTACACAGGTGTTGATTAGTGGCACTTGCTGAGTAGTATCGAGATCTTTACGCCTGCAAGACGATATATCGGCCATGCACTACAATTTCTTTCATCGCATGGCCACCACCAACATTTCTAACAATTATATCTTTGTGCTTGAAAGGCTTCGAATCTTACGAAACGACTTTTTGATTCCGACCACTTCAGCTGCACTGCTCAAATTATACCCCTCCTCTCTCTAGCTTTCCAATCTACTTCTACGTGTTCTACGTTCTTCTACGTGTGAAGTCTTCTATGTAATTTTTTCTACCCATATTTCACACACACAAAAAAAAAACTCACTTGCACTTGCAGATAATGTATTTAAATGCACCTCATTTATTACTTTTTTTGTAGCCTTGAGCTGCACACAACGACCACAGGTGATTTGCGCACACTTACGTAATCTAGGACACTTTGTTACTGATATTCGCATCCCCTTAAAACTGAATTGCTTTCTCATTATACTGATCGCAATAATCCATTTTCTGCTTATCCATGGCCATGCTGTTGTTGTGTTCTTGTTTCTCTTTACGATAGAAGGATAGATTCAGTAACAATCGAGGGTGTGGACCCCTGAGCACACAAGGGCAGAAGTCTGACTTATAGCTCATAGACGTCAAAACCCTTTTTGCGGGTTGGTCTTCATTCATGCATTGGGTTCATTCACCCACAGATCGTGAAACAGAGAACAGTCACCTCTGACCCAGTAATCCCAGTGACATTACACTAAACATGGAGGATTTTGGGACCCCGACAGATTTAACATGCGCTGGCCAACACGCACTCCGATAGTCTTCGGCTGGTGGGTTCGAAACTACTATCCAAGGGATACGAATAAAGCATCCTACCTACCAGACTATCTCTAATTTATTCAAGGTCATCTGCTTAAAATTTACATTGTTGCTTAAGTTTTGAACACCATTGTTTATAAGAGAATATAGAAGTTGAAATTATTTATTAAATTATTATGTTACGTTTGTTAGGAAATGGGGATAGTTATTCATTTAAAATGTTCTTCAGGTGGCAAAATATTTCTGTTTATGTAAATTAATGTTGTTGTTATTGTTATTAATGTCTCTTGCTGATTCATCAGTGGATTTACGCCGAAATAAGCGTCTCTTGTTCGAAGTAGTGTCAACTAGGGTCATGAGTACGATTTTAGCTACATACTCATCATACTCGCTTGCACAACCCCTTTTTACAGGGAGGCACACTCTTACGCTTCACAGATTGAACACAGAAGAACAACCACCCCTTAACCGGGACTCGTAGG
The DNA here is from genome assembly GCA_026289955.1 of Argiope argentata. Classification (NCBI taxonomy): domain Eukaryota; kingdom Metazoa; phylum Arthropoda; class Arachnida; order Araneae; family Araneidae; genus Argiope; species Argiope argentata. The sequence continues at coordinate 628,134 of JAOUZG010051911.1, read as the reverse complement.
CAGGACACCCAGTCCATGAGGAAGACGCGTTATCTCTGTGCCAGGACGCCATCATGTGAAATAATAATGTTGATAAAGAAATAACGATAGTAATGCCAAAAATTAAAAGCCGCAAAAAACCTATTCAATACATTGACATAATTTCTCTTCAGAAACATCATATGACAATATAATATTGAATAACATTTAAATCACAGATCTACGCGCAGGAAATCCTAACTTATAAAACTCACTCGTGAAAATCCGAACTGCCTCTCTATTTCAAAATCATAAAAAAAGTGTCATAAATAATATGTTCTGCTCGAATAAACAACTCCGCACAAGAACTCCAATTTCAGTAAACTCTACTCGAAACAACTAAAAATAGGATTTTGAGAATTTCAGTCAGGTTCTTAAAATTCTCATAAATCTGCAATAACACTATTCCCTCACCTCCCTTCGAAAAGAATTTATAGTCATGACCTGAAGATAATGTAGAATGGCGTAAAACTCGGATCTATGATGAGATTTTTGAATCCTTGATAAGATGGAAAGGATAAGTTATTTACCACGTGCGATGCGCTTGCAGTACGTGAGAGGGTTGTTGGATCAACTGAACATAATAACGATTTGTCAAGTATAAAAGGAAATGTAGAGTTCCAGTCAGTTCTGTTTCTCTAAATTGTTCTTTTTGTAAGGGGTTTTTGAATTTTTTACGGAACGATTCTCACTTATTTTAGATAGAAGAAATGTTTGTGAAGGCTTTGATATTGCTTTTGTACTTCCTCAGAAAAAAAGTACGTAAAGCGTTGCTCTGGTAGCTGGCACAGAGGTAGCGCGTCTTCCTCGTGATCTGGGAGTCCCGGGTTCGAGTCCCGGTTAGTGCGTGGTTGTTCTTCTGCGTATTATCTGTAAGGTATATGAATGTGCTTCTCTGTGAAAAAAACTGTGCAAGCGTGTGTGTCATCCTCATGTGAGCTAAAAGTCATAATCTGTCCTCGAGTGCTCAAGTTTCCATATCCTCAGAAGCTACTGCACCCGTCTTTCTAGTTTAGATCGGACACTTCATCAGTATCAGCATTGCTCTGGTCTAGAAACTCAAGATTTACTTAATCCCAATATTCCTGACCGCTTGGAGTCAGTAAAACCCATTCATGAACTCTTCTCGTTTGTCGAACTTTGAATCTGCTAATACACATACAATTATATCTTGACCAAGACCGACCAAATAAGAAAGTTGCGCAACAAAATATATATTTCATTTACAGACCAGCTTATTTACCAAGAACAACTTGTTCGCTTCTAGGTTAATACTGTTTACAAAAATCAAATGGCAGCTAAACCACGAAAAGATTCCTAGATCAAACCGAAGATAAGTCACAAAAAACCGCTACACCTGGTTAGTTTCAGAAATCCATCAATCTTTTTCTGGTACACCCTGAAACAGAAACCTGAATCTCACAGAGCATATCAAAAATGCAGGATCAAGCTTTCTTCACTCCGAAGTGTCTCAGAATTCTTCCGAAAACCTTCTCTTCTTATTTCTCAGGAAAGAAAGCCGCATTTTATTTTCATCCTATTGCCACGACTATGGCAGGTCACAAGGTAACACAATACCATGTGTATTAGTTTTCGACAACTCGAAAATGCCAGTTAAAAACTAATTCCACTGCTTGTGGAACTTAGAATTTATATCTTTGCATAATAATCTAGAATTATTGGGTTGGGGAATAAGTTTGTTGCGTTTTTACCGAAGACATTTCTTTAAACAAAAAATCATTAATTATATCAATAAGCTGATCAATTATAGATTCGCCGTTGCTGTTTACAATCTCTTCCCACCTCTCGCCCCATTTGTTGATGCCGTTTCGCCAAAAATAGCCTGGCCTGATGTCAACGAAGTTATTGAGCCAGTTTTTAAAAACTTCTTTGTTATCGAAGGAAACTCCCTTCATATGGTTTGACAGGGAGCGGAGAAGATGGTAATCGGTTGGTGCAAGGCTCAGAAAATACAGCAGATGCTGAAGGACCTCCCATTCGAGCTCTTGGAGTGCAGCTTTGACGACTTATACAACATGGGGCCTGGCGTTGTCATTAAGGAGTATAGTTTTACCATGTCGATCAGGTCTTTTCAGTCGAATAGCCTTGTTCACGCCGCGTAGCTGGGAAATGTAGAGCTCCTTGTGGACTTTGGCCTTCATTTTGAGTATTTCTGGCGCATCGTGCCTTCCCAGTCCCACCAAACACATATCATGGTCTTCTTTGGATGAAGGTCCGGCTTAACTCTTGGCTTTGGCGTATCTCCTGGAGTCACCTACTCCTCTCTTTGCTTCATATTGATGTTAAGGCGCCATTTTTCATCTCCCGTGACGATTCGGTACAAAAAGAGCTGTTTATGACTGTGTGCTGCTTGATGGCAGTCGAGATGCCAAGAAGCAATTTGAAGGTGACTTTCTTTGTTTTTCCATTGAGCTCGTGAGGCACTCAGGCTCCCAATTTTTCGGTAAATCCCATTGAATGAAGGTGATTTAGAATTGTTTTATGATCGTAGATCATTTTTTTCCGCCAATTCACGACTGGTTTGGCGACTGTTCTCCTTCAAAAGTGATTTGAGAAAGGCGTTATCGATGTAAAACTCGCCAATTTTTAACTTTGCAAACAATTTCCGTGCTGTAGAATCGCCTATGACACTTTCTCCATATACGTCGCAAATGTCCCGGGCTGCTTTGGCAGCTGTTTGACCTCAACGAAAAAGAGAAGGTATCGAAAATGTTGACTTTTATCACCTGGGTATTCCATTTCTAAGCCTCAAAACTTTAAAAAAAATTTTTTTAAAAACTTAAAAATACAGTTTACATAGTTTTGTAGACCAGAAAGAGTTCTATGGAATAAATACTTACCCTTTGCCGAACAGCAAACAAATCGGAGTAAAATAAAAGAAATATAAAAACGCTATGAGCTTATTTCCCAACCCAATATAAATAATATTTTAGAAAGTTCCAAACGCTTTTAGAATATTTAAAAATAAATAAAAATATACTAAAATTAAAGAGATGTCTAGGATTCGATTCCCCGATTTTATGCTTTGCAAGCTCGTCCTTTAGCCGCACTGACTAAATTGCTGCATCTTTCTTTTTGCGACAATATATCCACCTCCGGTTTCTCATTGGTGAATTTAAGTTCCCTACCATTCAACAACTGCTTAACAGAGCCTCCTCAGTGGTATAACCATGACCAGGAAGTGTTTGTTGAGGAATCATCTTTATCACCGACCATCTCTTCAGTACATGTGAAATACAAGCAATTCTCATCTAATGCCGGTAGAAGTACATTGAGACTTGATGCTGAACGACAACGATTACTGGAGTTGATCGGTTTTTGACGACATGAGGAGTCTCTTCCTAAACAAAAAAAAATACCATTTGGATATTTCAATGTTCCTGCTCCTTTAAGACACAATCGACCTATTTTAATCGACAGTATACACATCTGCTTCCCCACACCTGGATATAGTAAGAATTGATAAGATATAATAAATCTTCGGGAAAAGGATCAACATCTGGAGGTCCGTATACACTTAACTATGTGTGAAAAATTGAAATTCGTTACATATGGTGTGGTTGCACTTACACATTACACTCCCACACGCATAGTACAAAGAGAAACGAAAAAGAAATCTATGTCACCTATTCGACAAATTTACAGATTTTGATAAAATTTTGGATTATGTTTTTCTCGGTGAAGTCTGGCATTCATACAAGGTTCTAGTGGACATTGTAAAAGATAATAAAAATAGGAAGATGAGTGCAATCAATAAGATAGATTTATCAATAAAGAAATAGGTCTCCATAATTTGTCGGATGTAGTCTAGCAACGGTCTGATCATCAAAACTATCAAAGCATAACTCGAAATTTTTAGCAATTTAGGTTTTGAAAAAGGAATTATTAGATTTCAGAAAACCAGCGGACATGGTCGCCTAAAAACTTTATACCGTACTCCCTAATATGGCAGCTGTGTCAGATAACACCCTGCATGTAATTGCCTTAAAATAATTACAAACCATTAACCTTTTGAGTGAATTTAACATTTTTACTGACTCTATCGCCTCGCTCTTGGCGAGTTAATTGGCGATTAATCTCTGACATGCGGTTAACAGTATCCGAAATCGAGTACTATTAACCGCATTTGGATCAGAAACTCTTTCCAATAGATTGAAACAAAGAATTCACACAAAACTGCAATTGAAGTCACAAAATTGGAGACACAAAACTGAAATTTCAATCTATTCTGGCATAGGAGTAGGCTCGAACAGGGCGCCCTAGGTTCGAGTCCTGGTTTGGGCATAGATATTCTTCTGGGTTATATCTATGAGGTGTGGGGATGTGCTACCTTGTAGAATGGGTTTGTGCGAGCGAATGGGGCGCATAAAGTAGTTCATTCACACTCTTGGTCCTAGTTGGAGCCGCTGAAAAATCATCAGACGCTCACTCGGCTTAAATCGCTGGCAGATCTGTCAGCAAGCTTTAAAATTTATAACTAACAACAACACTTCACCCTTGCTCCAAATGATTATTTTGAAAACAAGCAATGTTTGTTCTTTGACTGATTTTAAAAAAGTTTCATGGGACAAAAAGGACTCTTTTGTTAAGAATAGAAATATAATTTACCTTTCTATTATATTAAAAAATTTAAATATTGCATTTGAACTCTGTGATTATTGGTTGCGAGTTACTTGGTTCACGACAATTGAAGTTTATTTCGCCAGTATTGTTTGAAAAATTTAATGAAAATTATTATTGCGTAATAGTAAATATTTATGTCATAATTGAAAGTGGAACAATGATTATAAAGATTAAGTAAAGCTTTAATTAGAATCATGTTGTTGTCACGTACGGCACTTACCACAGATAATATTATGATGAAGTGATGAAGTCAGTCAGCGATTTAAGGCGAGTTTGTTTTGTAGTTCCTGAAGGTAAAAGCTTCTGAGCACCCGAAGACAGAAGTCTGACTTTTATCTCGTACTAGCTCTTACCCGCGACTTCGTACGCGTGGAAATTTTGATGTGTATATGTGAGAACTGACAGTCTAAAATGTTATCAAAACCGTTTGCATGCATAAATTTTCAACGCCAATTGAGGCTACGCAAAGACGCGAATTTTTAGCACCAGGTGGGGTGACGTAATGCGGATTAAAAATTTTTAATTTCAATTAATCTGTTTTATTTTCATTCAAAAGCACTTCTGAAGGAATTGAAAGATTTATTATTTAACAATGTTTAATTTTAAATTTATCATACCCAACGAAAATAAACAAAATCATTTGAAATAACCGGTCAAAACCATGTTACGTCTAACCTAATATGATTTGGGGGGGGAACTACTTAAAATATATGTACTTAAAGCTATAAGGGTACTTTTCTATTTGCCGGGCGCAGACGAACAATCGCTTGAGAAATTTGAGGAAATCTGTCAGAATTCTACATTATTTGCAAATGAAAATATACCACTATACGCATATATGAAATATATATATGTAACTAACGCAAATACAATTTAATTACAAAAAACAATGGAACATCTTTAATATACAGTTACTTTTGCCCCCCCAAAAAAATAGTTTTATCACCAAATTTTAGCGAAAAGGCCGAATGTGGCATTAACGGCAGCAATAGCATTTCCATTTATAAGATTTCGATGAACATTGCAGCAAATCAACGGAAACGGAACATAAATCAATAAATGCAGTGATATGGAATGCACTCAAAAAATTTAATCGAAAATAATGAAAGTAGGCAAAAGGAATACGTACAGCTGGGAAAAAAATCAAAAGAAATGAACAGGAATCGAATCGAAAAGAATGAACAAGATCGAATTATTTAACACAAGAACAGCATAAGAAAAAAATAAATCCATCTGTTTTTACTATCTTCACTATTACAGATTAATGCTTTTTCTTAATAAGAAATAGGAAAGAATAATTACTCGGTTTAACTAATTTTTCTTATGAGCAGGAAACGATTTAGGAAATGTTATACAAAAACAGCTGAACTTTTCAGTGATGAAAATGTCTTTTTGCCGAGAAATCCACGAAAGAACAAATCAATCCCAAAGAATTACATTGCAATATTAAGATAATTTTTGAATTAAAGACGGTTAAATAAAAACAAAAAATTCAAAAAGCGAGGGCAAATGTTTCCATATTTTTTTTTTTATTTTCTGTTCTGAGGAAATTCGTTAGCAGACGATTTTAAACAGAAATAATAGATGAATACCGGAAAAAAATAAAAACAAACTCTTCAAAAAGCTCAGGCAGATGTTTTCAGATTTTATTTTTTATTTTTTGGTGGAAAATTTATTTTTTAATTAATAAAAAAATAACCATTCAATAAACCAGAATAAAAACTAGCCTATGTTCTTTTGTAGACTATAATCTTTCTGTGAGCTAAATTTCATCCAATTTCCTTCAGCCGCTCTGGCGTGATTGAACCCCATCATCCATCCATCCATCCAAACTTTTACATTTATTATAGTAGTATAGATGAAGATGACACTCACAAACTCACTTAAAGCCGTGTTCCAAAGGCAATCGAATCTTCAGGTGGGACACACGTTCTCCCCTTTTACCCCTTTTCCGGTAGCTTGGGGTCCTTTGATGCCTGGAAACTTTACCGACAATTTGCGGGAAGCTTCGGAACGAGTCCACAGGCATCAAAGGAACCCCGAGAAACTGCAAGAGGGGTAAAAAGGGGGAACGCGCGCCCCTTCTGAAGATTCGACGGTCGTTGGGTCACGGCTTTACATAACCCTTTTTTATAGAGGGGATCTTCCACGCACGTCGCAGATAGAACGCAGAATAAAGAACAACAGTGCCCGAATCTGGACTCGAGCCAGGGATACTTAGATCACGAGAGAAACCCCCAACACTTGGACCAAAATGCTGGCAATTAGCATAATATTAACAGTGAATAGGTTTAAAATAATATTATTTTAGATACACCTTTTGTGGTATCAGTAATAAATAACTCTACGATTTGTTTGACTTTTTTGAGAAAGAATTTTTTAAATGGAATCTGTGAGTTTGAACAGAAACACTGATTGAGAAGTTAATGGAGGAATATGAAAAATTAAAAAAAAAATATTTAGATATTGGAGATATGAGGAAAGCATGTTCTCATTGGAGGGAGGGGGTGCTTTATGAATCGAAAAAAGCTGTTCTGCCGACTTGTATTTTCATCATTAAACAACCGATATTTTGCAATTGGCTTCTGAAGATTAAAAACTTGCTAATAGGAATTTATGAAGATTTTACAATATATTTATAAACATAAAAGCGCTGAAATTGTACTAATCATGTTGAAATTTAGTACTCAAATTATATCAAACAGCTACGTAGTAAATAAATTATGGTCTGTTGAACGAGATCTGAGGTGACACTAGGCACTTGCTTATATATTGCGCTTTTGTCTGTCGTAATACTACCATGCGGTTATATAAAGACAATACGACCTCATAATGGTCTAGGAAATAAAATGAAAATATATTTATACATTCAAAATAATACCATGATATGCCAAAAATTGAATCGTGATTCAACAGTAATTCGTAATATTTTTATTTCAAGAAAATTCCTTGGAAATTTGAAATTTTCAAACTGAATATTACATTTTATTCATTTCAAAAACATCACACAAATTCAGGAAGGAAAAGTTTGGAAACAAAGAAATTTTCTTCGGAATTCAATTTATTTTCAACGTCTGGTCCATGTCTGCCGTTGCTTGGAAACGAAATAAGTAAAAGTGTTTTTGAAAGTCTTCGCTTCTCTGATCTTCAGTTTAGAATTATGCTTTTGCGCACTTTCTTATTTAATAAAACTCAAGGAAATAGTTTTAAAAAGAAATACTATTAGTTATATCACCTGTTATGATACAATAAATGAATAAGCACTAGTCTTAGTTTTGCATTCATACAACAAATTCACAATTTATTTTATTCGCCATTCATATAGAATATTTCAAAAAAATATTTTTGTTGATATTTCTGTTTTAACAAATTGATTTGCTTCAAATTCATGAAAATTATATCATGTGATGGATTTAAAACACGATTCAACATACATTGATGGATGCATTTCAATACCATCATATCATTTAAAGCATTGTTGCTTTGACTGTATCAATTTGAAATCAAAATGTAATTAAAATTATGAGAGAAATTGTACAGAATAAAAATAATCAGATTAAAATGGATTTTTTTGTAAATGGTAAAAATGATAATTTTTTTTGTAAATGATAAAAATGATAAATTTTTTTGTAAATGGTAAAAATGGAACTTTTTTTGTATATGTTAAAAATTGTAATATTTTGTAAATGGTAAAAATGGCAATTATTTTGGAAATGGTAGAAATGGATTTTTTATAAATGGTAAAAATTTTAATTTTCTATAAATGGTAAACATGGTAATTTTTTATAAATGGTAAAAATGGTAATTTTTTATAAATGGTAAAAATGGTAATTTTTTAAATGGTCAAAATGGTAATTTTTTGTAAATAGTAAAAATGTTAAAAATGGTAATTTTTTGTAAATGGTCAAAATGGTAATTTTTTATAAATGATGAAATTGGTAATTTTTTTGTCTTTATATAATATTCCATTTTTATGAGATTATTTTTTGGAAGATAGATATTTCAAGTCCCGTAGTTAAGTCATAAAGATTACTTATTTGTCGACAGTTACACCAGTTGGGGTTAGGCCATGAATGCCTTCTCCAATAAAATAGCTAAGGAATATAATAAAAATAAATAAGTAGGGATAAAAATTGAAATTCAATATTACAAATAAGTTTATTAAGTTGTCTCATTCCCGAATTCTGTTTTTATGAACTTAAATCATTATAAATATTTTGATTAAAAATTTACGATCGTCTTCAAAAGTGGTTTATTTTTACCATCGAATCACAAACCAGAGATCTGGAAATAAAATTGACACGCCTCGACCATTCCGTTTTCTCGGTATCGAATTCTTTTCGGTTGTGAGGGCATTCGAACGACCATAAAAGTGTCACGTGACCTTTACAGTTGACTACGCAAGAATACTAGGGTTGAGCTTTAGAATTCTAGTAGCATTTTCTATCCCTTTGCCCAGAGGATTCCACTTATCTTAGATGAAAAGAGATTTTTACATTTATTTTGTTTTTCCTTTGCTTTCCGAAGTGTATAAAGAGGATTGCATATTCAAAAAAGTTGACATATAGAGTTTCATATATATTCGCCTTTTTAAATCTCATTCTGTTGGAAAAAAGAGTTTTTGTAAATATTTGTGTTCATCTATCTGGTTGTTCGCAAGTGAACATAATCATTGAAAGAGAGTGATTTTTTAAAACAAATTTAATGCGTAATTTTTACCCTCAAGCTGGGATGCACAACCTATGGTCCGCGGGCCGAAATATGCCCGAGTGGCCTTTAAATTTGTCCCGCGAATTTTGTTACTAAAAAAAGACTCATTTAAAATGAAAGGAGACTTTTTCAAATAAACATGATAAAAATCTGATACGAAAGCTATTCTACATCAGAATAAATTAAAGTTGTTCATCAAGTTTATTTGTTTCTTATTACTCGGATTTTTAGTTTGTTCCCTTCATAGCTACCTGCGAGTACGAGTTTTCGTATAGGAGAAGCTCGCGAACGTGAAAAATTTCGACACATGAAAATGCAGGATGAGAATCAAATTCAAATTTTGTGTACAACATTCGATGACCGGTTTTCAGATTTTGAAATGGGCCAAACGAAAAGTAATGTATTTTCTTCTCCATTTCCTTTTGATGTAAATCTAGTGGCTGAGAGTATGCAGTTAGCCTTAATTGATTTACAGAATTCCAATTTTTTCAAAAATCAATTCAAAGAAAAACCGATATTAGAATTTTATAAAGATTTACCCAAGGAAATTTTGTGCTTAAAGTAAAATGCAGCTGCATGTGCAACTTTCTTTGGCAGCACTTACATTTGTGAGCAAACTTTCTCACTAATAAATTTAAACAAATCAAAAATAAGAAATAGAATAGCAGATGAGAACCTTTCTGCTGTTCTATGTATTGCCACAACCAATCTTAAGCCCAAGATAGAATCAATAACTTCAAATATTCAGTCCCAGCCATCTCATTCATTTTTACTAATTTTAATTAGTAATTTTTTTCTCAAAATTTAAATTATGTTTTCTTTATAATTACCATAAAGTTTTCCTCTGTTATTCTATTTCAAGTTTGCCCCCTTTTTATCAGGAGTCTTTTTTTGAGTTAAAGTATTTTAATTATAGTTATAATGTTTGTGTTTCATTCATTTATTTATTGCATAATGTGTGCATGTGTAAAATAAGTAAAGAAATAATTATAATTTATGAGTATTGTAACTACCTTCCCCCCCCCCAGGGGTTTCCCGTTTTTAATAGGTTTTAACATTTATGTGCGGTTTTGGCCTCTCATCCTGAAAGGATTGTGCATCCTTGCCCAAAAGTTGCATTTAGCTTTCTCTTACTTTATTTTTCATCTAGAAATAATATAAACCAGTTTGTAATGCTAAAAGTATATTGACCTTAAAATGGTGATTTTCAGGAATATCCACCTTTTAATCCTCTCTTTTTTAGATTACCAAGTTTTTTTAAATGTATTCTTCGTCATTTATCTATTTGTAAGTGAAACTGGTCATTAAAAATCACACTGAGCTTTTTAAAAAATTGAAATATAATTTTACTATCAAAATTTCTTTTATATATGAATTTTTTTATCCCTATTTTTAACGAGAAAAAGTCTAAAATTTATATTCCAATCTTGTGACAATACCGTATGGCATCTACGAGTCACACTTACTATCTAACTACATTGAATCATCCGATCTCATTAGATGATTATAGTTGAGAGATTCTTTATGGTCATCTAATCTTCTCTGCTATGGTTAGGAGATAGGAAAAAAAAGAGATCTAATTATATAGATGGCCCTAACATCAGACGTGAACCATGGCAGAGAATATGTTGATAAAGAAACTGATGAATTGTTTTAATGCGTATGAAAAAGCCCAGGATGGAAGTTTTCCATTGGTTATTAGTTGAAAAGACATGCACTTTATTTTATTCTCTCGCACAGAGCTGTATTTAAGAATATTATTTATTTATTTTTGGTAATATAATTTTTATAAAAAATCAATTATGAATAAGCATTCTTTGTTTCTGGTATTTATTATTATACATAGTATATTTTACCCCGCCGGTATCCTGGCATAGAGGTAGGGCGTCCTCCTCGAATGCTAGGCATCCAGGGTTCGACTCATGGTTCGAGCATGGTTGTTCTTCTGTGTTCTATCTGTGAAATGTTCTAATCTGCCCCCTCCCTGTAAAAAGGGGTGGTGCAAGCGAATGTGATGGGTGAGTAACTGTTATGTATGTAATGTGTCTGTATTTATGTAATGTGTTGTCTACATCTGTAAACTCCGTGTGATACTTCGTGGAGCATTCAGATTTCTAAATGTTCAATACAAGCGAGTCTAAGAGAATTATAAATGAAAAAGCAAATATACTAACCAAAAAATTTTTAATCTTGGAAACCAAAGAAATGTCTTTAAATGAGTCTAAAATTCAATTCAAAAATGGTTGCTTTTCTGTGTTCTATCTGAAAGGTGTATGAATGTGGTCCCCTGTAAAAAGACACTGTGCAAGCTCCTTTGATGGATGAGTAACTAAGTCAATCTCGTGGCCTTAGTTGGTGTTACTTTAAAACAAGAGACACTCCTTTCGGCTTAAAATTGGCTGATGCCTCGACCAAGCTTGTCCATGGCAAGTGAAACTAATAACAACAACAACAACATATTTTATCGCTTATAATTGCATAAATCGTCTTGTTGCATGTAAAGTATTTTCCTGTTTACAATGTAAATTATCGAGCATAGTTTAAATTCCTTGTTAGTAATGTGCATGTTATCATAATGTTTAAAAATGCATATTTATAATATGTATGTATAATAGAAGATTTTGAGAAGATATTAGAGTGGTATATATTCTTAGTTATACTGTAAATTCATGTAAGTAATTTGGTCTTTTATAAGAGTTAGGTTTCCATACACGATGTACGTTGTTTTAAATAGTATAATCTTGTTTTTAATAGCTTACTGCATTAGGGGGTCGTCGTGCAGGGGTCCATATCAATTATATTGTAAGAAATTCAGCTCAGTAGTTCGGATTGTTAATGTCCATTCTTCATTTAAAGCATGTTCTTAATACAATACATGTTTTTATATAATGTATCAAGTTTTGCATAGTTTTTTTTTTACGTATGCAAAATGGAAGAATTACAATTATGAAAAATTCTAACTCAAGATTTAGAATAATTTTAAAATTTCAGTCATCAGTAATTTTGAAAACCATATCCTTATTATTGTGTCTGCTTGTTGTTGTTGTTACTTATGGCACTTCAAACACCCGCTCATAGACATGCGAGCGATTTAAAACGAATGAGCGTCTTTTGTTTTTCAGTAGCGCCAACTAGGGCCAAGTGTAGGACTTATATACGGACACACGTCACAAACTCTTTTTACGCGGCGAACCATTCATTCACCTACAGATCGTAATTTAGATCTGGGACAGAGAACAATTGTCTCTGATCCAGTGTCCCCATCGGGATTACTCTCGACATGGAGGACTTTGTGACCATGCTAGATTTAACGTGCACCGCGCACACTTGTTCGTCACAAGCCCTTTTTAATGCGGGGGGGGGGCTTCATTCATGCATTTCATTCATTTATCCACAGATCGTAATTTAGATCTGGGACAGGGAACAATTGTCTCTGAACCAGTGTCCCCATCGGTATTACTCTCGACATGGAGGACATTGTGACCATGCTAGATTTAGCGTGCACCACACTCACTAGTTTGCCACAAGCCCTTTTTACTGCTGGGGGCTTCGCTCATGCATTTCAATCATTTATCCATAGATCATAATTTAGATCTGACACAAAAAACGATCCCCTCTGCTCCAGTACTCCCATTGATATTAATGTCGGCATGGATGACTTTGTAATCACGTCAGATATAACATTCACAACACATGCACGCACACACACATAAGGTGTTTTCGGCTGGAGCGTTCGAACAAGCAGCCCAAAGGATGCGATACCAACCAGGCTATCTCGCCCATAATGTCTGCCAGTAAATACAATGAATCATGAAACTTAAGAAAATGGGACGGAATTTTGAATGATTATGGAAAATAATTCAAATCATAAACAAAAATTAATAAATAATTTTAAAATAATTGCTATTAACTACCTTTATAAATTTCTTTTTCAAAAATAAACGAATTCGTTTTTTTTATTCCTCTTTCCTCCAATTTTAACTCGTGTGCTTACATGTATTTCTCATTTTGAGTTTCAATAAGTAATATTAAAATTTTCTACCTTAAATGCACCAACTCCCGCTAATTAGAACTTGAATATATCATCCTTTTCTTAATTTAGAGTAGAGGAAAAACACTTTAATAACTAATTAAACTAATTAATGAAATTACTAACAACGGGAATCTCCAATGCATTACCTCGTCTCTCCTAAAACATAAGCATAAACTTCAAATACAGATTCCATGCATTCCGGTTAATTCCAATTTCGTATCTAGATACTTGACAGCGCTACCGTAATTCCAAATATCCCGAGAAGTTATAGGTGTAGTGAACACTCGAAATGGGGAGGACTCGCGAGTCGTATCTCGTATCCCTCGATTAATCCTCGTGTGTTGCCGAAGCATCCGTCCAACACTTCAAAGCCGAATTGTAATTAGAACAGATCGACGCTACTTATGCTTATGTTCTGATGAAAACTGGTTTCTGATTATGATTATATCCGCTGCGTCTTAATTAATTCTATTGATATGGGTTTTCACACTGCATAGGTGAGAACAAACTGATTCTGTTCTATTTTTTGTCGATAAAATTGACCTTCAAATGAATTATTTGATTTATTCATTGATAGAATGGATGGCGCTTTTCAGTTAGATGGGAGCCAGCGGATATTCGCCAAATAATGTAGAACTCTGCCAAATTTCTCACAACGATTTTAAAGCGAAAAATCGCAAAATGTAGAATTTTGACAAATTTCTCAAATGGGTTTTAAAGCAAAAAATCACCAAATGTAAAATTTCGTCAAATTTTTCACAGCACTTTTAAAGCAAAAAATCCCCAAATATAGAATTTTGGCAAATTTTTCACAGCAATTTTGAAGTGAAAAACCGCCAAATAATGTAGAAATCCATCAAATTTCTCGGGCGATTTTTCGCTGGCGCATGGCTAGCAGAAAAGTACTGAATTTATTTTGATTTGTTGGATAAGTCATTACAACAAAATACAAATTTATTTGGAATCTTTGTTAGATGGATAAAGCATTATATTTAGAGTATATGGTATATCAATTAATAAAAATAAACCCATTAATTGAGAAAATTAAAAACCTTTTTTCTGATTCTTTTAAACAAATATTATCTGAAATTAATCCTTTACTGCATGAATTAAACCTTCGCACCCCGAAAATTAATTAGATGCAAAATTATTCAAATACAAAGATTTGCTTGTTGCTACGAAAAATAAATACGCATAATGTCAATTAAAAATGTCAATTAATTGAGAAAAATTTTAAAAATTCTATTTCAATTTTTTTAAAGCAACTATTATCTATCTATTAATGATAAGCAACTATTATTTTTTCTCGACGCCTGTTTCTGAGTTTTTACTGAATAAAAGTCATTTGCGATTATATGTTTTATGGTAATTTTTCATCTCCTTGATTGCTACTATTTCTTTCCTGAATTTATCTTTCGAATTTGGCAACGCCCTCTATTAACATCCGTACCGATGTTGCAGCAATGTCTCTTGATGTCCATTTTAGTTTTATTTGAATATATTAATAACTCCTCAGTCTTCACACTAGATGATTTATTACTTCTTAGATCACAGGTTCGAAGCTCACCGGTCAAAAGATTCCGCGAGCGTAATGGCGACTGGCGCTCGTTAAATCTGTTCGTGGTCTCAAAGTCCTCTATGTCGAGAGTAATACCACTGGGGATACTGGGTCAGAGGCAATCGTTCTCTACTCCAGGTCTAAATTACGATCTAAGATGAATGAATGAATATGCATGAATGAAGTTCGTCCCTTAAAAAGTTTGCGGCGTGTGTGTAAATAAGTCGTACTCTTGGCCCTAGATGGCGCTACTTGTAAACAAGAGACGTATATCTCCAGCTTAAAATCTGCTAATGTATCAGCGGGGGCTTGTCCGCGGTAAGTTCCATTAGTCACAACATTACAACACACACACACACGCGCGCGCACACACACATCAAATAAAAGAGTATGAAATTTCTTACATCTTCATGTTTTTATTTTTTCAAGTTTAAATAGTTTTGGCATGAAATATAAGAGTTTAAACTATTTTTTTCATCTTCCGCAATTTACGAACCCCCTGGATCATAAAATTGGCATATTACTTATATGGAAAAAAATTAAGAAAATACTTTCACTTAAAAAATTAATATTAAAATATCAGTTGGTATTTTTTATTAATTATTTAAAGTTTCCAGTGACTTTCGTATCAATATATTTTTGCTAAACAAACAGTCGTTTGGAGAGTTTCAATCGTATATATGCCTACTATCAAGTCTTTGAGTTTGTTGGTAAAATTTGGCAACACTCTGTATTAACAACAGAAAGGGAAAAGTGAAAAGAAAAATATTCGAAAGCTGAGAACATTAATAAAATTTTGAAATTTAGAATATTTCAGGTAAGCATTTAATTTTACAGAGTGAATATATAAATGGTAATTAAAACTATTTTAAGGATATTTAAAAACTATTTTAACATAAATATGTAATACATCATTTGTTTTCAGTAAATAATTGGCAGATTATTTTTATAAAAATGCAGCATCTTTTAAAATGCGAAATAATTGATTCCCTATTTCATGGAACCCTTTATCACTGCGGATGAGAAAATAATTTTTAATGCATTTTTCGCATTTTAGTACCATTACTACTTACAATTACAACAACATCCCATTGTTTTCAGTAAATAATTTACAAAATGTTGCAATTAAATACCACCGTCTTTTAAAACTTGAAATGATAAAATCCAGCATTTCTACAACTAGGACATATTTTCTAATGCATTTTCACATTTTAGTATCATTATTTCTCATAATTATAACAAAATTTCCTTATTTTCAGTAAATAATTTGCAGAAAATTATTATTAAAATACATCATCTTTTAAAATGTGAAATAATTGTTACCTACCTTTCCATATTCCATGGAACCCTTTATCAACGTGGACTAGGAAATACTTTCTGATGCATTTTTCGCATTTTATTATTTTTATTTTACACATTTTTTTATTTCAACAATTCTTATTTCAGTAAATAATTTGCAACAAAAAAATAAATAAGTGCATCGTCTTTTAAAAAGCGAAATAATTAATTCCTGCATTTCCATAATCATGAAACCCTATATCAATGGGGATTAGAAAATAATCTGATGCATTTTTTGGCTTTTAGTACCATAATTTCTTTTCCCTTTTTTATCAGTAAATAACAAAAATGTGCACAAAATTGACTATTAAATACCGTCGTCTTTTAAAATGCGAAATAATTCATTCCTGCATTTCCATAATCACGTGACCATTTATCAATGCGGATTAGAAAATATTTTCTGATGCATTTTCACATTTTAGTTTCATTATTTCTCGTAATTATAACAAAATTTCATTATTTTCAGTAAATAATTTGCAGAAAATTATTATTAAAATACATCATCTTTTAAAGTGCGAAATAATTGATTCCTACCTTTCCATATTCCATGGAACCCTTTATCAACGTGGACTAGGGAATACTGTCTGATGCATTTTTCGCATTTTATTATCTTTATTTTTTACATTTTTTATTTAAGCAATTCTTATTTCAGTAAATAATTTGCAACAAATAAATAAATAAATGCATCGTCTTTTAAAAAGCGAAATAATTAATTCCTGCATTTCCATAATCATGAAACCCTATGTCAATGCGGTTTAGAAAATAATCTGATGTATTTTTCGGATTTTAGTACCATAACTTCTTTTCCATTTTTTTGAGTAAATAACAAATAATTTGCACAAAATTAACTATTAAATTCGTCTTCTTTCAAAATGCGATATAATAAATTCCTTCGTATCTATAATCACGTAACCCTATATCAATGCGGATTAGAAAATAATCAGATGAATTTTTTGGCTTTTAGTACCATAATTCCTTTTCCCTTTTTTTTCAGTAAATAACAAATAATGTGCAGAAAACTGACAATCAAATTCCGTCGTCTTTTAAAATGCGAAATAATTAATTCCTGCATTTCCTTAATCACGTAACCCTATATCAATGCGGATTAGAAAATAATCTGATGCATTTTTTGACTTTTAGTACATTAATTTCTTTCCCATTTTTTATCAGTAAATAACAAAAAATGTGCACAAAATTGACTATCAAATTCCGTCGTCTTTTAAAATGCGAAATAATTCATTCCTGCATTTCCATAATCACGTGACCATTTATCAATGCGGATTAGAAAATATTTTCTGATGCATTTTCACATTTTAGTTTCATTATTTCTCATAATTATAACAAAATTTCATTATTTTCAGTAAATAATTTGCAGAAAATTATTATTAAAATACATCATCTTTTAAAGTGCGAAATAATTGATTCCTACCTTTCCATATTCCATGGAACCCTTTATCAACGTGGACTAGGAAATACTGTCTGATGCATTTTTCGCATTTTATTATCTTTATTTTTTACATTTTTTTATTTAAGCAATTCTTATTTCAGTAAATAATTTGCAACAAATAAATAAATAAATGCATCGTCTTTTAAAAAGCGAAATAATTCATTCCTGCATTTCCATAATCACGTAACCCTATATCAATGCGGACTAGAAAATAATCTAATGCAATTTTCGGATTTTAGTACCATAACTTCTTTTCCATTTTTTTGAGTAAATAACAAATAATTTGCACAAAATTGACTCTTAAATTC
>JAOUZG010051911.1:594400-605306 GCA_026289955.1 Argiope argentata | reverse complement strand
GGTACGTGAAGTCCATGAATGGCTGCAAGTGATCTGCAAGCAGCTGACATAACCATTTCCAGTCAATGATCGGTTCAGTTGTACCAGAGGACCGAGTCCATGCCATGTAAAAACAGCCTACACCATTATGCAGCTACCACCAGCTTGAACAGTGCCTTGCTGACAGTTTGGGTCCTTGGCTTCGTGGGGTCTGCGCCACTCTCGAACTCTACCATCAGCTCGTAACAACTGAAATCGTGACTCATCTCACTACGCCACGGTTTGCCACTGGTCTAGGGACCAGTCGATATGCTCACGAGCCCAGGAGAGTCGCTGCAGGCGATGTCGTGCTGTCAGTAAAGGCACTCGAGTCGATCTTCTGCTGTCATAGCCCAAGGAAGACAAATTTCACAGCACAGTCCTATCGGACACGTCCCTCGTACGTCCCACATTGATTCCTGCAGTTATTTGACGAAGTGTTGCGTGTCTATTAACATTGATCATTCTACACAGACGTCGGCGTTCTCGGTCGTTAAATGCAGGTGGTCGCCCACTGCGCTGTCCATGATGGGATGGGATGCCTGAAATTTCATACTCTCGGCACATTCTTGATACTGTGGATCTCGGAATGTTGAATTCACTAACGATATCCGCAATGGAATGACCCATGCGTCTAGCTCCAACTAGCATTCCACGTTCAAAGTCTGTTAATTCTCGTCGTGCCGCCATAAATCACGATAAACCTGTTCACATGAATAACTTGAACACAGATTAAAGCTCTGGAAAACGAACTGCCCATCTTTACTTTTTCGCTGCGATACTACTGCCATCTAGTATATTACTAATATATTTGCATCTTGCTATCCCATGACTTTTGTCACTTCAGTGTATTTGTTACAGATTAACTATATGATTTTGTTACAGGAAATAGCATTGACTATGGCAAGGAATTGCGAAATAAATAGAACATTCTAAAGACAAACGTACAATAACATGTAAAGTTGTTTCTTTACCATGAAACAGTTTTTTCTCATATTGTTTAATGCATTCATACTAAATCTTATCGCTAAAATTTATTTGGAGAAATAATGTTTTAATAAATGAAAAAAAAGATGCAATTCTTAAAGAAAATATCAGTAATTATCTTCAATATGGGTCCGTGAAGAGAGAATATTATGAATCAGCATAAAAAATATTTATTTCATATTTATTCGTATAACGAGAAATCAATTGGCTTAAACTAACACGCACACGCACACGGACACACACACACACACTTGCTAAGTTACATGGCACCAAACCAGAAGATGTGATTTTGCGCTTTTAATAATGACACAGTAAAAGTGGTTAAAGTATAATAATAAGTTCCACTTTTGATCATAGACGATATACTCAGCATATTATGAATTGAATTTTATTGCCAATCTAATTATCTCTTAATTGCTTTTTCATCTTACCAGTAGTTAATAGATATGAGTGATTTTTTTGAGTATAATAATACTAATTTTTCAGCAATTATATTATTAACCAAACATAAAAGTTTATAATTTAATCGAACGGACAATGAAATTTTTTTAAAGCAGCCATTTTCACCACGATGTAGCAATCACGAAATTGTTGATGACTTAAAATCTATTGTTCTTTTTTATGGCACTAGTAGTCAGCGATTTTAGTGTCTAATGTTTCAGTAGCGCCATCTAGGGCCAATTGTACGTCGATCGAAAATCCATTTCCTTCACTCATCCACGGATCCTAATTTATACCTGAATCAGAGATTACTCCCAGTTGAATTGTTTCGATTTGGAGAGCTTTGTGGTTAAGACAAATTGTTAGGTGCACTAGCCACCCAACATACGGAGTGTCTTAGGTCGACAGGGTTTGAATTCACAAGCCAAGGGGTGGAAATATAGTGCCCTGCCAATCAGTTATCCTCTTAAAAACTGTTAGAAAACAAATATAAAACCTACTTTCAAATTCTCAAAAAAGGTTGGAAACGTCAATTTTATTCTCGCAACTTTAAAAATGCAACTTTTATGTTTAATGTTTTTATGCTACTTTAAAAATGAATTATCATTATTTTCTTTACCGGCAGAAGCAATATTTAATTCACAAACATATTTTCTTTCATAGCATTGTATAATTTTCGAAAAGAAAGATTTTTTTTAACATTTCATTTTTAG
The DNA here is from genome assembly GCA_026289955.1 of Argiope argentata. Taxonomy (NCBI): domain Eukaryota; kingdom Metazoa; phylum Arthropoda; class Arachnida; order Araneae; family Araneidae; genus Argiope; species Argiope argentata. The sequence goes on along the minus strand of JAOUZG010051911.1, from coordinate 603,147 downwards.
GTTGCTATCCTTTCTAAAAAAATCAGTGAATTTGCATTAAAACATGGTCTTGAAACAAATATCTTATTTTGCTACAATGTTTTCGATATTTTTTTTGAAATTTACAAAAAGAGTAATCGTTATAAAATTTGAACATAGCATAATTTCCGCTAGTTGATCAATAACACAAATTATAATTAATCAATCTGTAATCTCTATTTTTATCAATTTTAGATAAAATTCAACGTAATGCTCTCATCAAGATGTAGTAAATTTATTTATTCAACACTTCTAAGTTAATATTAATATCTTTGGGTGAGTAACTGGCCGAAGAAGACAGCTATTATCTAATAAATGTCTATGGATTCACTACGGAATTGCAATAAAACCAGCATTTTTTCAAACTATTACTCGCCAAATATTTTATGTCACAACAAATTTTAAATACAAATTTAAAAACTTTAGCAAAAAAAAAAAATAATATTATCCCAAACAACGATTATTTCTTGAACATTTCTCTAGTTACCTTAAACTTATTTTAAGCTTAAGTCTAAGTGAAAGTTATAATTAACTGAGAGTTAACTTGAAAACCAAGTATTAAAATATGATCAAGTGTTAGTATTTCATGCAGAATATTACTCTTAAATCAATTTTCTTTTTTCTTTACTTTCTCTTTTCCTCAAAATATACTCTTAATAGTGCAGTATTAAGTTTTCAATTGGATTTAAACCTTTTGTGTTAAATATTATTTCGTGATTTATTATGTCTTCTTATTCCAAAAAAATTCAATTAATATATATATTACAGAATTAGAAAATCAAATTAGAAATTCTACCATTTATTAAAATTCGTGAACTTGAACATTTTAATAAATAATCTGGTATAAATAATCTTTCTATTTTTTACAAAACGCATTGATAAGTGTTGAATCGATCACGTTTTGCTGCGGGCAATTTTAAAGGTCATTTTGTTTATGAGCTTTTTGCAGGAGCAGTTTTATTTATGGGTATTTGAAAAAAATTATAATCGCCTGCGAAAATATTGTTTTCGCTTTTGCTTTGAATAATATGTTTTAGAATATGCTCAAAAATGTTTTTTCTTTATTTCTTTTTATAAATTGTGTTAGAAAAAATTGGGAATCCAATACAATTTCTGATTTTATTATAAATGGTTTTCATTGGATATTTCAAAAACAATAACTGATTTTTTTTAAATTTTGGTTCATTTTTAAAGAATAAATGTTCACAAACTATCTAATGAAATCAGCACAGAAATAATCTTCTTCATGCAAACAATCTATATTAATAAAAATGCAACTTGAAATGCGTTGCTAAGCGCAAAACTGGAGAACGGCTTGACCGATTCGGCTAATTTTTTAAAAATATTTTCGTTAAGGCACGAGGATGGTTCTTATGGAGAGAAAAAATTAAAAAACTGCGTAGAAAATAGTTAAAACGACACTTTTCTTACTTTCCCGCCAAAAATCTTCATTTCCTTCCCTCACACCAACTGAATAAGATAGCAGGAAGTAATAAATTATGATTTGTTTAGAAAGAAATACGCGAAGTCAGTTGGTTTTCATTCATAGATAACGGGATGTTTAAAAAAGAAAGAAAATAGTTGCTCTTATTATTAGTCGGTATGAATATTTAATCTATGACTGCTCAGTTTGGGCAGGGAAGAAAAAAAGTAATAACATAGGGAAAAAATTGTTTGTAAACAGAAAAGTAGTGAAGAAAAAAAGGATAGAAAAGAAAAGAAGGGTGTGTGTGTCACCATTATTTCGTCTGTGCGAGGCATTTTCCAAGCTGTTTATAAACTTTCGCATCTCTTGAAAACCAATTGTTTCTTTATTTGTTTAGTGTGTTTACCTTTATGAAAATTTGAATATCATTATTCTATAAAAACAGAATTTTAGACCTTTCCATTAACCATTTAAGTAAAATATCAATTCCGGGACAATCATTGCTCGGATAGAAAGAAAAAGATGAGTAGTACAGTGAACAGATCATTTGAAGAAAATAATAATAAATAATTCTATAAATGAATTATATGATTATCAAAATTTGTTTGGTTTAAAAATATTTTGGTGAAAAACCTGTTATGAGACACAGCTACGAGCAAATATTAGCGAGCAAATTTTAGTGACCATTAATACTGGCGAACCGACTGGTCACCAAAGGCGGCTTGTATTATAATAAAGTCAATAAAAATATTCTAAAAACTGTATTTAAACCATCTTTTTGGCAACATTCAAATATTTTTTAACTCTAGCTACGATAATTCAAAATAAATTTTTTAAATCTTGTGAGAACAGGATATAGTTTTGTAGCAGGTTCTGATGTCTCCGAGAAACATATTACGGGTAAAAAATACGTTTACTTCTTTTACTAGTATTGCATTATTATTGTGTGCTTTTTTAGAAAACAGATACGTTTTTGAAAGGTTGACTCGCTTTTACCAGTACTGCTTTATTATTACGTATGATTCCTTGAGAGCAGATGCGTTTTTGAAAGGCTATAGAGAAACTATGACACCATAGCTGTTATTTCATCTTAAAATCGTTCGAGAAAAAATTATCATTATATTAATACATGCCTATAAATATAGAGAGAGGAATATAGGCCGATAGAGAAGTTTCGTTAATGTTTCAAACTGGTTTAAACCGGTTAAAGACAAAGGAATTAATATAAACAATGAATTAAAAATAATAATGTTTTACATGATAACTAGAAATTTACGACCGAAGATTTTCTTTTCTTTTTTTAATTTTAATTAGATCAGAGCTCTAATTTATTTTAATTTATTTATGGAGATAAAAAAGAAATCTTTGCTTATGAAACAAATAGATTATTGATGATTATCAGCTTCGGAAATTTACGGGATTTCCTGCTTATGATTTATCTTTATATTAGTATCTAATTGAAAGTTCAGAATGATTTTTTTAATTTATAGAGTACAGTTATTAATGGGAAATAACATCGTCTTTCTTATGAGTCGTTTTACCTAAAGATGACAATATATTCTGTTTTATTACAATCTGTTCAATTTTGCATTTGACTTACTAATTTTTTTCCTGAATTATATATTTTTATATTATTTTAATATTTCCAATGGAATTAGTTTTTTTAAATATTTTCACTCTATTATTATTCTTCTAATTTATCATAATGTTTCTAACATAACGTTTTTGCAATCCCTTGAATACACAATCTGTTTTTTTTCTCACTGAATTGTTTTCTTTTTAATATATCGTAATATTCCTCAATATGTTCAGTTTTTATGCAATCTGTTTTCCCAGTACTTCCCTGAATTGTCTTTTTCTTTTAGTTTATCGTTCTATTTCCAATACTATTTATTTTTTCTAGTACTCTCATTCAATTATTGCTCTTTTAATTTATCGTAATATTTCTAATATAACGTTTTTGCAATCCCTTGAATACACAATCTGTTTTTTTTTTCTTCTCACAGAATTATATCCTTTTTAATATATAATAATATTCCTCAATATGTTCAGTTTTTATGTAATCTGTTTTCCCAGTACTTCCCTGAATTGTATTTTTTTCTTTTAATTTATCGTTGTATTTCCAATACTATTTATTTTTTCTAGTACTCTCATTCAATTATTACTCTTTTAATTTATCGTAATATTTCTAACATAACGTTTTTGCAATCCCTTGAATACACAATCTGTTTTTTTCTCACTGAATTGTTTCCTTTTTAATATATCGTAATATTCCTCAATATGTTCAGTTTTTATGTAATATGATTTCCAGTACTTCCCTGAATTATGTCTTTCTTTTAATTTATTGTTGTATTTTCAATACAATTTATTTTTTCTAATACTCTAACTCAACTATTCTCTTTTAATTTATAGTAAAATTTCTAACATAACTTTTTTGTAATCCCTTGAATATACAATCTGTTTTTTTCTCACTGAATTATTTCCTTTTAATGTATCTTAATATTCCTCAATATGTTCAGTTTTTATGCAATCTGTTTTTAAAGTACTTCCCTGAATTGTCTTTTTCTTTTAATTTATCGCTGTATATTCAATACAGTTTATTTTTTCTAGTACTCTCAATCAATTATTCTCTTTTAATATATCGTAATATTTCTAATATAACTTTGTTGCAATCCGCTCTATACACAATCTGTTTTTTCTAATACTTTTACTGAACTATTTTTTAATATATCGTAATATTCAAAATGTGCTCAGTTTTTACCTGAATTATCTCTTCTTTTTAATTTATCATTGCATTTCCTGTACAATTATTTTTTTCTTTTACTCAATTATTATTCCTATAATTTATCTTAATATTTTCAATATAATTGTTTTAGCAATATGTATAATTACTCGATATATTTTTTTCTATTACTTTCACTGAATCCTTTCTTTTCTAATTTAGAAACACCACCATACTTCCAATATAATATGTTTTTTTTTATTCCACCGGTTCAATTATTCTATATGCTTTTTTCTAGTTATCTCTCTGAATTATTTCTTTCTTTAATTTATCTTAATATTCGGATATAATTGCTTTTTTCCAATATGATCAATGATGATATTTTTTCACCAAGTAATCTCAATAAAATATTTCTTTTCTAACATCGTGATATTTCCAATATAATCTGTTTTTATATGACCTTTTCAATTATGAATTTTTTTTCTAGTTCTTTCACTAAATGTTTTCCATTTCAATTTATCAAAATAGTTCCTATAAAAATCTTTTGTATGTGATTTTTTCAGCTTTTTCCAGTTTTCTTACTGATTTATTTAAATTTTAATTTATCGAAATACTTCCAATAAAATCTGTTTTTATATCTTGAACAAAAAGCTATTAAAAGTAATAAAATAAATAAAATATATTAAAATGAAATCTGCTATGCATATTTCCATGTATCATGCCAGAACATCATTTCTTGAACGGCCAAGCATCGCATGCTCATGCGAGTTTAATTATATTTTTATTCATTTTAATCGTTTCATCGAAGGAATCACTTTAGTGTTGATTGTTAAAAAATATCACACTTCCTATTTATTTCATTTCGTATAATCGCGTGCTCAAAAGGACATTTTTCTAGGTTTTATTTGCTATATTCATTAAACTATTTTTTAAAAAATCGGAGCTTTTGTAAATGCAAAAGCAACGCATTATTAAAAGCTGACTTTTTGAGATGCTCGTGCAGATAATAAAAGTTTTATTTTTCGTCTAAGGATTCTTGTTGACGCCAAAAACCCCATCCCCAAAACAATATCACGTTCTGACAAGATAAAATATCATTGTATTGGTTCTGAATATTGTTTATATTTCAAATATAGATGGAAAAACTACACTTTTAAATATATAACACTTAATTATTGTATTGAAGTAGTAATTTTTTTATTTTAATAATTTTCTAATTGTGTTGTTTCTTATGGCACTTGCTATGGACAAGGCCCCGCCGATACGATCAGCAGATTTTAAGTCAAAGAAATGCGTCTCTTTGTTTAACACGTAGCACCATCTAGGGCCAAGAGTACGACTTAGCTACACACACGTCACGACCCTTTTTAGGGGGCGGACTACATTCATGCAAATTCATTCATACATCTCAGATCGTAATTTAGACCTGGAACAGAGAACGATCACCACTGACCCAGAATCCCCCGGTGGTATTATTCACGACATGGAGGACTTTGCGACCACGAACCGATTTAACGAGCGCCAGCCGCCATTACACTCGGGGATTGTTTTGGCCGTTGATTTTCGAACCCGTAACCTAAGGAGTACGAGTCCAATACTATTCCAAACAGTCCTTCCCGGCCCATTTTCTACTTTTTAAAGTATGAATCTCTGTAATAGATTTTACAGAGGTTTATAAATGCGTCATACTTACTTACAGAAACGTTGTTTGGGTCTCGAAACTAAAAGCCTCCGGTCCCGAACCTAAGAAATTTCCACTTGGCCCCAATGATCAACGTCTTGTTGGATTTTACAATAAGTTTGAGAGATGCCTGTCTATATTAAAGATGCGGAATCTGTGTATAGAACTTTTATCGATATTAGTCTTGTAGTGACCGCATTAATTATTGAACAATTTAACAAATGGACTTCCTCAGAGAGAATTTTGCTTAAAATTAAATAAAATTTACAAATTTCGATTATAAAAATTAATAAAATTTACAAATTTCGATTAATTTATCAATTTAGATTATAAAAATTTATAAAATTTACAAATTTCGATTAATTTACAAATTTTGATTATAAAAAAAATAATAAATTACAAATTTCGATTAATTCACAAATTTTGATTATAAAAATTAATAAAATTTACAAATTTCTATTAATTTACAAATTTTGATTATAAAAAATAATAAAATTTACAAATTTCGATTAATTTATAAATTTTGATTATAAAAATAATAAAATTTACAAATTGCGATTAATTAACAAATTTTGATTATAAAAAATAATAAATTACAAATTTCGATTAATTCACAAATTTTGATTATAAAAATTAATAAAATTTACAAATTTCGATTAATTTACAAATTTTGATTATAAAAATTAATAAAATTTACAAATTTCGATTAATTTACAAATTTTGATTATAAAAATTAATAAAATTTACAAATTGCGATTAATTTACAAATTTTGATTATAAAAAATAATAAATTACAAATTTCGATTAATTCACAAATTTTGATTATAAAAAATAATAAAATTTACAAATTTCGATTAATTTACAAATTTTAATCATAAAAATTAATAAAATTTACAAATTGCGATTAATTTACAAATTTTGATTATAAAAAATAATAAATTACAAATTTCGATTAATTCACAAATTTTGATTATAAAAATTAATAAAATTTACAAATTTCGATTAATTTACAAATTTTGATAATAAAAATTAATAAAACTTACAAATTTCGATTAAGATCCTAGACCAAATTTCATCCATTTGGATCAAAATGTTTTTGAATTATCTTTTTCAGAGAGAGCTAGACAGATGGACATTTAACAAAATTGTATTCATTTTTAATTTCAGGTTAATCTGGAAGGCGGATATTCATCGAAATATTGAGTTTTGATTTTTTTTTTGATGATTTACAAAAGTTTCTCTGCACTATGTATATGAGAAAGTAAAAATCATCAAAAATCTAAATAATATTGCTATTGTTGCCCATAAAATAAAGCTTGTATCTCTATAAAAGTATGTTAGGTAAAATGTTCGTAAAAGGTTTTTTTTTACTCAGATTTACATTTTGAGCTCTATTCTATGGATATTCATCTTAATGATTTTTCATCACCCCATGATGATGATGTCTTGTCCGCTTTTTACCATGGAAAGAGGGGTGCAGTAGCTTCTGAGGGTATGGACCTCTGAGCACCCGAGGGCAGAAGTCTGACTTCTAGCTCATATGAAGATGAAACACCCACCCACACGCTTACACAGCCCTTTTTTAAACGAGGCCACATTCACACATCTCACAGATAGAAGACAGAAGAACAACCCTGCCCGAACCCGGGACTCTCAGAACACGAGGAAGATGCGCTACCCCTGTGCCAGAAAGTTGGCACATGTCCTCATGTATATATCTTTAAAAATGTAGATGACATTCTGTAGATTACATCCCATAATTCTTCATTTCTATAATATTCGGTATACATAAGTCCAAAAGAATACTTGGATTAGCTTTAGTCACATCTCGTTTTTAAAAACAACATTAGAGTTATTTGGAGACGGGCCTCGTAATTTTGAACCATGGTCAGATGGCGAGGGCGAAACCTGAGGTTGCAACCCCCTCTTCATACTATAATCAGCGAGAGGACGTTTTGCCCGGACTGATTTAATTTGCACCAAACCCACTTACACGACTGTTCTTAGACGAAGTCAGGTCTAGAAGCTGAAGCTCTATGATTACGAAGTTCGGACCTTACAATGTTCGGAAACCAATGTTGTTGCTAATCTTTGCAGTATAGTAACTACCCAAAATGTTATCGCGTGAGTGTGACTTGCTGACACGGTATATTACAAAAACAATTTATAATTCAGAGTGGCGTGTAGTTGACAAATTGAAATATCTGAATTACACCCACACCCATCCACACACACGCATACGCACACGCACGCACGCACACACAGTGTCCCAGCAGGACCGGATAAAACCTGAGCAGCCAGGATCGTTGTTGGAGTACATAAAAAATGCCCATACAATTGTACCTCTACCACCCCTAGTTTTTGAGAAAAACGCGAGAGAAAATGCACGACGTCATATTCGATTAACGGAAAAAAAACTCTATTCGCCAGCTGTATAAAGCGTCCAGGTCCAGTTTCATGGTCACCAAGATCTCCATATCTGACCCCATTAGATTTCTTCCTGTGGGAACATGTAAAGGAATAAGTTTATCGAGACCCAGCTACTTCAGAAATGGACTTAGTCCAATCGTCTCCATGATACGTTTACATTTGTGGACACTACGATGCTAAAATGTGTGCTGTCAAGCAATGCAAGAAGTGCTCATGCATGCCACAAAATGCGAGGGGGACATTTTGAACTGATTCCTATTTAAAATTAGGTGAGTCCATGTTTCGAATAAAGGTTTTTCCCCCCTTAAACCGGATATGACATCATACAATTTTTCTCGCCTTTTTCTCGAAAACTATAAGTTGTATAATAGAGTTCTTTGGGCATTTTTTATGTATTCCAAACAATGAATCTGGCTGTGCAGGGTTAGTGTGTGTTTGTGTGTGTGTGTGTGTGTGTGTGTGTGTGTGTG
>JAOUZG010051911.1:583615-594300 GCA_026289955.1 Argiope argentata | reverse complement strand
TGTGTGTGTGTGTGTGTGTGTGTGTGTGTGTGTGTGTGTGTGTTTGTAAATCTGCCTTTTAAACATAGTTATTTTCTCTATTATTTCTTTACTACGCACATCTTAATTTTCTACTGAATCTTCAATAAATCCTTTCCTATACTTCTTGTTATTTTTCAGCAAAATATAAAGAGAATATTTTCCCCATTTTCCACTTTTTAGTGTTTAAAAATTCTATGCATTTCATCTCCCCTTTTTTTATGGCGATACTAAGTGATGAAGTCAAAATTCCCTTTAAAAATTCCCCAATTCATGATTCTAATATATATTCCTTTTTCATAATAGGTTCTGAAAAGAATTCTTCCCTAATAAAAGAAGCTACACAAAAGTGCATTCTTCTAGCGTCAATTCCTAATTTTTTTCGACGCTTTAGAGGTAGTGTGTTGCTTCAGATCCACAACCGCGATAAAAATGCACTCAATTTTTATGAGATAAGTTTTCTTTTAATGCGCTTTGATTTCTTTACATTTTATCCCGAACATTTTCTCTTTTATAATGATTACCAAAACTTAACAAAAGTGGTTTTTACGTTATTGTCTCTTTTCATGCGAGATACACGAGATAAAGCCAGATGGTGAGGTTTTTCAGAAGAAGGGAATATTGGAAGGCATTATGCTATTATTTTTGAAAGAAGTTACAGGCGCACGGTGAAGTTTTATTTTTCTGTTATATTTCATTGGTTGTATTTTTTTTGTCCTAATATACGGATCTAATTATAAGAAGGTGATCGAATTTCAAATAAAATATATAATTATAATTAAAAAAAAAACTCTTCCTCCTAAGAAGCTTGCTAAAAGTAAGGATTAATATGGATTAAAGATTCAAATCGATTTGATAGAATTACTGTCATCTGCCCGTCGATAAATGTACTACGATTAAGTACCATGGTGGATTTACTACGATGAATTTACTACAATTAAGAACTACGGTGAATTTACTACGATTAGGTACAACGATGACTGTACTACGATGAATTTATTACGATTAAGTACTACTGTGAATTTACTACGATTAAGTACAACGATGATTGTACTAAAGTGAATTTATAAAGATTAAGTACTGGAAATAAGCACTTACAAATAAGCACTTAGAATAAGTACTATGATGAATGTACTATTAATAAGCATTTAAAATAAGTACTCTGATGAATGTACTATAAATAAGCAATGTGATTAAGTACAACGATAATTGTACTAAAATTAAGTACTACTATGGATGTACTAGGATTAAGTACTACTATGGATGTACTAGGATTAAGTACTACTATGGATGTACTAGGATTAAGTACTATTATGAATTTACTACGATTGTATTCTATGATGAATGTACTACGATTGAATACTAAGACGAATGTACTACGATTAAGTAATACTATTAATGCACTACGATTGAGTACTACGAAGAATGCACTACGATTAAGTGCTGCGATGAATGTACTACGATTAACTACTATGGATGTACTAGGATTAAGTACTATTATGAATGTACTGCAATAGAATTCTACGATAAATGTAATATGATGTACTACTATGAATGTACCACGATTAAATGCTACGATGAATGCACTACGAATAAGTACGACTATGAATGTACTGTGATTAAGAACCGCGACAAATGCACAACGATTAAGTAGTTCGATGTATGTACTGCAATTACGATGAATGTACAACAATTAAATCTTACGATGATTGTGCTAGATTAAGTACTACGATGAATGCATTATGATTAAGCTTTACGATGAATGTACTACGATTAAATACAGAGATGAATTGACAACGATTAATTACTAATATGAATGTACTATGATTTAATACTACGATTAATTACTAGGATTAATGCACTAGCTTAAGATCTATATGAATGTACTATGATTAAGTACTATTATGAATGTACTACCATGAATGTACTATGATTAATTAATATTATGAATGTACTACCATTAAGTATTACGATTAAGTACTTCTATGAAGTATTGTGATTAAGTACTACAATGAATGTATTAATAACTGTAATATGATAAGGATGTACTCAAAAACGAATAGAGCTTGAAGATTGGAATTTGGCATATTATCTTTACATCAAAAGTGTAGACATACCTCATATCTTTGCCAATATCTACTCAAATGAAGTCTAGATGTCTCGATATCTGTATGTATATAATTATTAAAACTCAGAATAATCAGTGGATGCGGTCTCCATGGAATTTTCTAGCATGCTGCTTAAAAATATATTAAACACCTTTCCCCTTATAAAAAAATCTAAAATTTGGGCAAAGCCGTACAGGCAACTAATTTTCAAGTCATTTCGAATCTTTAGTATCTCACATGAGTATTCTGTTCTTTTTAATATGATAAAAATAAAGTATTCTGCGTTTTTTGATTATTCATCTAGTCGAAAAAAATTGCAGTGAACTCAAACTTAATAATTAGAGCAAAACAAATTTTCGTTTATGCCCCATGCAATAGCGATTTGTTATTCATAGATATTAAAGAAAATCTACCAAATAATTAAATTGTTTGTAATTCGAAATGAATGAGATCAAAATTTGAACTTGCAGTAAAAAAATAAAGTATTAAATTATGTTACCCGAGTCAATAAGTTTTTATATTTTCTACGTTAAATCTAAGCAAATGTACAGAGCAAAAGAACATCAACACATTTTAACCGTCTAGCTGAAAGCGTTTCTGACATATTTGTCACAGACAGACGGACATACAAAACGGGATTAATTAAATTTATTTCTGATATTTTAATCAAATCGTGATTATAATTTCTTTTTATCTATCTTTTAAAAATATTAAAAAACATTTCTTTGTATAAAAAAATTCATTGCTGTATTTAAAACTTCCCAAAATTTTCCCACGCCTCAGTGCTAGCATCTTGGTTCAAGTCAACACCCACAATGAAAATACACTCAGTTTTTATGAAGATGGAGCCTTATTCTTGAGCACTTTATTTATTTTCTTCGCATTATCCTCTCCAAATCGTTTCTGTTTTGTTTTCCTTTCGCAGTTATTATGAAAATGGGTTTTTTCTCGTTAGAGGCTACTTTTATGGGAAAGAAGAGCATACGTTCGAGATGATTATTTTTTAGCAGCATTTTCTTCCAATTTGATGTTATTGTTGTCATTTAAACAAAACATTTACATGTGAATTAATTAGGGTTCAACTGGAAATGTTTTTTTTTTAATTTTCGATTTATCTTATTTTAATACGAGTTTGTTTATGATTTTCTACATGATAATCTTTATATCCAGAGATACTAAATTTTACAAGTTCGAAAGATAATAGCCATTTTTTCTGAACGAATTTATAGAATTAAAATCAAATTCCTGTCAGGGGATATTAAATTCAGTTATATTTTTCAATTTTTTTTAATGTTATTATCTCTCCTGTTAGGAATGTTTAGAAAAATAAATAAATAAACAAAATTATACACAATCAAAACTTTAACAAAAATGGTAAATTTTACATGTTCAAAAAATAAAGGCTCTTTTTTCAAGCAATTATTTCAGAGATGAAATTAAATTCCAAACTGTGAACTTTTCAATTCTATTTTCTTTTTTTATGTCTTTATTCGTACATTTATCTTTAGTTAAGAAAAAGTGATTTAAAAAATACAATATCGAAATTATTTGAAACAAGAATTCAAAAAAAAAATTATAACTGCAGAAATTCATAATGAGAGTAAAAATATAAAAAATTAACAACTGAAATCTATGATCGCAAATTTCAAATTATCATGTAAGAAAATTATTATTTTTTAAGGCATCATTTTTCTTTTTTCATTTCAGTCATTTTTTTCAACTGATATCTATAATCGTAATTAAAAAACGATTACAACTATCACAAATTAAAGAAATTAAAATATTTTCCTCAAACAAATTTTCAGAATTAATTATACACTAGCCCTCGAACATTTTAATTTTGTTAATTTCTTCAGTTTTTTTATGTTATTATACGGAAATTTCTCTCCAATTAAGAAAGTTCAAATAAAATTTCGATTAGTTATCATCCTGATGATGACAAAGATTTTTTCTTTGATTGACTGCACAAAATTCAGTTAGGTTAAGATAAATTTTATAGTTAATAAGGAACTAAATAAAGCAAGAGAAATCATAAAAATAATTTCTATATGATTTAAATTTTATAGCCTTATTTACAGTACACTTTCAATCATAAAGTATGTTTTTTCTATTCGCTCTCTATTTTTGTGCGTCTTTTTTCCCTTTATTTCTTTCAAATTTTATCGTCTTCTGTTCACTGAGTGAAGTCATTGAAATAAAAATAATTATTTTTATCTCTATTTTATTTTATTTTTATTTTATATTATGACTTTTATTTCTATATGCTATGACTAACTTTTATTATGAATCTGACAACTGTTTTCTGTTCTGATAATTTGGTAGTTTTATGACTTAATAAAGAGCAAAAATTTATATACTAGTTTCAAAAGTTTTATAATCCAGACAGTTAATATTCTATGTGAATAAACTTACTGTCGTTCCAATTATTTTTAAGCAATAAATTAATAAATTGAAATATAACATACCAGATTTTAAATTATGATAAAAGAACATTATTTTTTTAAAATCATATGAATCAATACGAGAGATAAACATCATAATGTTCTTGCTCAATTTTTGACTGTCTCAAATTCAATTGAGTTATAATTTTTTTTCTCAAATCAAGGCTTCTTTTTCCAGAGGAATATCAGCTTAAACCGGTTTCAAACAATCACTTGACATACAAATGATGAATGTGTCTATATTTTAAAAAAATATATGCGTTGTTTTTTATTATTTTTGTGATGTTTTTTTTTTAGGTTTTTGAAGTCTCAAACTGCTTAGGCCACATATTGGCGATATATCGCTTTTAGAGTATCAAATTGCGGCTTTAAGGGTTATTTGAAAATAATAAATAAATATGGTTGTTACATTTGGCGATTTATCCCCAATAAAATGTTAGAACTTGGTACGAATGCCTACCGTATACCCTATTCTCGATATATTGACGCATACATATTCTGACAGTCATATGATGGCTTCAAGACTGTTTTAATTGGTTAAGAAATGAATTTAATTAAGACAAACAATGCCTTAAAAATAATATTCTCATATGATAACATGAAATTTGAGATATCATATTTCAATTTTTCTTTTCTCTTTTTCATATCAAAATCGTTTGAAATCCAAAAATTAATATCGATTTTTACAATTTTTTTTCAAAATTCTGTTTAAACTGGTTTGGAAAGATCATGGGACTGTTGAAATGCACAATCTTCAACTTTTAGAAAAGAAATGGTTTTCCCCCTTCCTATCACAAAAACGTTCCAGCTCTAAGCCTTTTTTTTTTCAGACAGAGTAGTATTCTAAAATTTAAAAAGTATATACATTATTATATAACTTTCGATACTTTCACCGCCGGTTTCACGTTCTTTCCCATTTTCTTCTTAAGGTATAACTTTTTAGAACCGTGCTCTTTTTTCGCCGAACAGTGGAATCCGGTAATTGGCGGACATTCGAGCCAAGTTGTTTGTTGGCGATGAATACACTAAAAAGGAAAAATTGATGTGCCAAAAGCTATAAGTCGTCAATTTATTTCCGTTCATTTTGTGGCCTCATATGCTTCAAACCAATACATGTTCTCTGATGATAAAATCATTTTAGCAACAACAAAAAATAAAACCATTTCTACATTGATTTAAACTTTATAAATTACATTTAAATTTTTAAATAATTTTTGGCGATATATCTTCAAATATGACAACCTTTCTCCATTATTTTCTATTAACAATAAAAGCAAAAACTTCATGCCTTAAAAGCAATAAATCACTAATTTTCTGTCTATGCATTGCAAGACTTTACAAACCCCAAACCAAACAGCATTATGTTTTCGCATTATGAAAAAAAAAGAAAAAAAGAAAAAAAAAAGATAAATTTGTTCATTTAGAAAAAGTTTCAATAAGTTTTTTGATTAACTTTTAAAAAACAAACACAAAAGGATCAGAGGAATAAAGAAAAGAATTTTAATATGAAGTTTTCCTCTTCTCTTGCAAAAAGAATCCGGATTGATTTTAGAATAAAATTTTCTGGACAACGTTTTTGTTTTCACGTTTTCCTCTTTGAATGAGCATTCTATGTTTTATACTCCAAAACTAAATTAATCTGATCGGACTACACTAAATAACAGGCATCAAAATTACGTTTCCTTTACTTAATTTGCTGAAATCTAGCATTGCCAACTACAGGATGTAATTTCTTTACAAGGAAGAATTCATCCTCTATTCTTTCGACGAATGACTTCCTTGTGCTGTAATGTCAAGGGGCATCCAGATTAAAAGTCGGGATTTAATTTACGTCCCTTTGGAAGAATTCTAATTAAAACGACGGCAAGTCCTATAAATTTGAGTTCTGTTTACTGATTTCGAAAAATTTTGTTGAATAACAGCATTTTTGCTTTTGGTAGTGGTTTGGATTCGTAATATTTTCTTGATACTTTTGAGATGCTAATTCTTAAATATTATTTTTATATGTTTTTTTTATTTACTAAACATTACTTTTAGATAAAATTTAAAAACATCAGTATGCTGAATTTATTTTATCGAATGTAGTACACTTCTCTGCTTTTTATTATTTTTTAAGTACGTTTTAATTTTTATTTTCATAAAGAAAAGATAATTTTGTGAAGCAAGTTATATTTTCAAAAGGATGATTTTGAGAAGCCAATTATATCTTCAAAAGGATAATTCTTTGAAGCAAATTACATTTTAAAAAGGATATTTTTTAGGCACAGAGATGACCATTCTTAAGATGTTTAGATTGTCGGACAAGGATTTTTAAAAACTGCAAAGCATTATCATTTCATAATATTAGATCAAATGTTTATTTTAGAACTATTTTTTTAATAAGAAACAGTTGTTGATTTTTATCGCATTTGGAATGCTATATTTCATTTATTACTTTAACAGTAAATGTCAATTCTGTGCACCAAATAATATCTTTAAAAATATAATTTCTGTGCATAAAGGTAAAAGTTCTTGAAATATTTTTGGTGATGAATAAAAATTTGTAGAAAAATATTGAGCAGTTTTATTATATAAATGTTATTAAATGCACACATTAAATTTACTTTTTTTAATGTGGAACACTTGTTGGTTTTTATTTCATTTTCCATGTTTTATTCCAATTATTACTTTCATTAAAAATAGATAATTGGGCGTAACATTTGATATTTTAAAAAAATACAATAATTATGCATTAACCTGCACCTTTTTAAAACATTCTATCGCTGATTAAATGTTTTCGAAAAATACTGAAACTATTACTAAATAAAATTTTAAGCGATGAAAATAATTAATTTATTTTTTGAATATGGAACACCTGTTTGCTTTTATTTCATTTTGCATGCTTTATTTCAATTATTGTATTGTTTTCAAAAATTATTGAGTATCCATTGATTTTTAAAAAAATTCAACATATATGCCTAAATATGAACATTTTAAAAACATTTTATTGCTTCATATATATTTTCGAAAAATACTGAGAACAGTTTTTAAACAACATTTGAAGAAATGCATATGCCGGCACAGAGATAGTGCGTCCACCCCTTGATCTGGGCGTCCCGGGTTCGAATCCTGGTTAGAGCATGGTTGTTCTATCTGTGAGGTGTGTAAATGTGCCCCCCCCCCCCCGTAAAAAAGGGTTATGCAAGAGAATGTGATGTGTGTTTGACAAAAGTCATACTCTTGGCCCTGATTGGCGCTACTTTAAAACAAGAGGCGCTTATTTCGGCATATATCCACTGATGCATCAGCGGGTTTGCCCTTGGCTAGTGCCACTAATAACAACAACATTATGCAAAGTAATTTTTCTGTAATTGTTCAAAGAAGTAAACGGTTTTATTTGATTATATTTTCTTATATGTTAGTAAAACCCTTACATAGTTATTTTTCTTTTATCTACTATAAATATTTTAATATTTAATAAAATTCCTGTAACATTCTCATCAAACCGTTCAGTGAGCAGAATGGACATTGGGGTATGAGATATTCTGTTCTATATCGTATTTTTCACCTTTTAAAGATAAATAGCCCTTAAAATGGTTTTTAAAAAACTATTTGATTTAAATAGATAATATGAAATTTGATATTTTTATAAAAATATTCTTTTTGTATTTTAGATAATGTACTATCATACAAATATTTTCTTTTACGTAGCATAAATATTAATTTTTGTGTTTATATTTTGCCAAGAAGAAAAATTCTTTGAACATCCGGAACCCCTAGCCGTTTGTACCATGCTAAATTTAGGACCCTTTCCTTAGCAATTTATCCTCATCTAAGATTTCACCTAAAATCACTAACTGTAACTTTACAACGCTTTTCGTTACGCCCGCTAAACTTGCATCCTTCCAATTCTGTCCTCTCTTTTCGAAAGAGCGCAAATGAATGAGCTTATTCCATTCTCGAAGGAGAGCAAACGAGCCAGAACAATTTCACGGACTCCATCCTTTTACGAGCAGCATAAATGGACCTCGGAGGAATCTCGCCTCTGTCATTATCCGGCCGTCTGGCGGAGTTGTGCGGATCGGCTGGGGAGAAACTGAATGCTTATGAATGATATCTTTATCGCGTGTAGTGGCGTTGGAATTGCATGCATGTTGGCGATCATTTGCTACGCCACTGCTTAAGAAATATGATTTTAGGAGATTTTAAGGAAACAAGCAAATTCTATCGACAAGGTGATGACGTTCAGAATCTTTGATAACAGGTTTATTATTTTATAATGCTGAAGAATGTACTTATACTTTTCTGTCGGAGAAATATGTTCAGTATGTTTTAATTTCTTAACAATTTGAATGCTTTCGATTGCGTTTTAAAAGACTTTTTTTACTTAATGATATTTTAAATAATATGTATGTTCTTAAGTAATATAATGTAAGTAATATAAGGAAGTAATATGAAGAATTAAGTAACATAACTATCATTTTTATGCAACAATTAAAATGCTTTATTATCATGTCAGAACATGATGTTATTTGGAGAATGAGGTTTTTTGGCGTCAACAAAAATTCGTAGGCAAACAATTTTTTTTATCTGCACGAGCATCTAAAAAAACCCAGCTTTTAATCACGCGTTGCCATCGCATTTACGAAAGCTCTGGTTAAAAAATAATAAGTTAATGACTAGAGGCAAAATAAAACCTAGAAAAATGTCATTTTGAGCACTATACTATATGAAATGAAATAAATAGGAAATGGGATATTTTTTTAAAACAGTCAATTCGATACAAATATTTCTTGGATCGTTTGCAATACTAAAGTGACTTATGAAACAATTCAAATGAATAAAAAATATAACTTAACTTGCACTAGCACGTGGTGCTTGACCGTTCAAGAAATGATGTTCCGACATGATACATTGAAATATGCATAGCAAATTACATTTTAATCTTTTATAATGTAATTATTTTTTAATATTTAAGAAATCATTTTTGCATTAAATGTGTTTTTAAAAAAAATCTTTGGATAGAAAGCAAATGACTTGAATGGTATGTACTTCGGTATGTAAAATCTTTGAGGTAGTGGCTCGATACTGAAACAAAAGTTTAGGAATTATTTAAATTTCTTGTAAATTACAAGAGTTTTATGGTAAAATTGCAATTTTTTATAAATATTGATAGATTTTCAATGCCTAAATAAGCATAAAATTATTATGGTTAATCACTGTAATTATATTTTATTCAATTACCCTTGATGCGATTTCAAACTTGATATATGTCAAATTTAACACCGATGGTTTGTAGATTATTTTATCATATTAAAAATGAAAATGAAAATTTTTGAAAAACTGCATTTAGATAAAAATTATTTCTGATTTTTAATAAGATAATAAAATAATCTTTCCCAAAATATTCTAGAATTATAGGCTGTTCTTTCTTCTTTCCTCAATGTAATTATTTATTTTCTTTCTAAATTTTCAATTTCAGAATTTTTTCCTATCTTTTTTTTTTGCTTAAATTGAAATCTATTATCTACTTGGCATTAGAAAATTTCAATATTTTTTTCAATTTCTTTAATTTTAAAGCATTTCTTAACAGTTAAATTAAGAACTTAACAGTTAAATTTCAGTAATAAGTGAAACTCTAAAGTGTTTTACTATAAAGTCTTTCATCTTGCTTTTTTTCAAGTCGGCATAATATTTTTTTTCTTCAAAAATGGTATATATAGGGCGCTGGCTTCATAAAGTCAGCTACCAGCCTCTGGATGCATGTGATCTTTTTTATCTAGTGGTTGCTTGCGCGGCGACGGACCCTAGTGTCGCGGGTTTAATCCTTGACCTTCAATTGCTACAAAGCAGAAGCAATATTAAGAAATTAACACAGAGGAAATGCTCTTCTATTTTGAAACAATGTTTTCGTAGCAAATAGTATTTTTCACTCGAAAGTATGTGTGTTTTTTACGTAGAATTTTTTTTTTACTAGATGTAGTTATACAACTCATTAGAATCGTAATAAGGTTGGCTCTTCATTTTAAGGCGACCAGGTACCTTTAAAATGACTTTTTGCAATTTTCACCTTAGCAATTTGAAATTTCACTCACAATTTTAAAACATTATATTAAATTTCTTTATTAGTTAGGTGGTT
>JAOUZG010051911.1:537612-568615 GCA_026289955.1 Argiope argentata | reverse complement strand
TTTTTTTATGTGTTAAAAATGCACCAACATGAAATTTTATCAATTTTTGAATCATATTAAGATATACTTTTTTATAAAACTGATTAAGATATACTAGTGTGGATTTTTTCCTTCTAACCTTTATTTTGCAGAATAAATTTTTTTTGTTATCACGATAAATTGAACCATTCTTTTTTGACAAATCTCCAAGTTTCAGATCTCACATAGTTATATAAACACATTTTCACAATTGTTTGTCAATCTGTGAATGCGATAACTCAATGCCATTTCGAGCAAAACGAATGAAATGTAGTAATGTATATTTTCCTCAAATCTGGGAATCTACATATTGAGGTTTCGGACAAATTCCATTTAGATCCGTTTCATCAGTATGTCTTTCGGTACTTCTTATTGTGATAACAACTGTAGGCCAGTGGTGATTTGAAGACATAGATGACTCTTTAAATTTTTAAATTCGTTAAATTCCACCACTGGAAGCAGGTATCATGTACAAGCAAAAGCGATGAGCAAGACACAGAACGACACAAAGCGGAATGGCGAAAAGCTGATTAAATTTTATCCCTGCGAATATATACCTTTGGATTTTGATAGGGATCTTTGAAGCATGTCAATCACATGTACAGCTCGTGCAAGGGAGTCATAGGGATCTTTTAATGAAAAGTGCTAAGCTGAACAATTTCTATCCCTACATTTATAGAGTGGGAAAATAGCCGGCGTTTAGCCGATTCAGCAATTTTACAAAGCTTCTGTTAACTAACTAGAACTAGTTGGATCATGGCATAAAAGAATATTTTATAATGAAGATACTATAGCTAACTTAAATTAAAAATTAAGAAATTAATTAAGGTTTAAATTAAGAGTTTAAAATATCATTGCATATATATTTAGATATTCGTGCGATAGATTCAGTAGAAAAATTACATTCACGACAAAGATCTATATTTCAAAGCTATTGTTCGCTAATGTTCGTTATGTTTCATAGCTATTGTTCGCTAATGTTCGTTATGATTCATAGATATTGTTCGCTAATGTTCGTTATGTTTCTTAGTTATTGTTCGCTAATGTACGTTAGGTTTCACAATTATTGCTCGCTAATGTTCAATATGTTTAATAACTATTGTTCGCTAATGTTCGTTAGGTTTCATAGCTATTGCTCATTAATATTCGCTATATTTCATAGTTTTTGTTCGCAAGGTTTCAAAACAATTGAAACCTTGCCCAAGGTTCATAAATTTATGTGGGTTAAAATGAGGAAAGTACATCCTTAAATTAAAAAGTACGCCAGAAATTTTCAGGGAGAACACTACCACTGGTTTAATCTAAATTCCATTTCATGTGATAAAAACTATATCACATGATTTATAGTTAAGATTAGGCTTACTTAACTAACCGAAATGATACATAACGATTGCATATACTTATATAAGCTTTGATAGGTGATTTCTTCAATTAAAATTGACTAGAGGAATTTAATACTGCTATGAATTCTTCGGAGTTCTTTCCGATTTGTTGGTCGATTAAGAAATACCAACTAAAGGCCTCAATAGAGAACAGCGATCTGATTAACACAAAGAAACGAACACACGAACGTAAACAATGCTCAGCAGCAAAGAAACACTTGCAGGGGAGCCTTTTGAGTTTGTTATCCCATATTTAATTGCAAAAATGATTTTTTAAATATATATTTAGTAAGTTTTGAAAAGATATTTCCATAATGTTAGAAACTCTAAGTATACTTATTTCAAATTAATTGCTTTATTCTGCAATTTAGTTTGTTCGAAGACATCTAAATTTAATTACAATGTTTGTTAGAATCCATGGAAATTCGTAATAATATACCATTCTTTTCACATCTAAAAACTCTAAAAAAGTAATTAAAAAAATAAAATCAATTCTTACTTAGGTCGACAAAGAAATTTTTTTATTTTTGTTAATTTTTATTAAATAATAACAATTTATATAAATATCGAAATGTTACGCTTCTCCAAAACAAAATTAATTTCGAATTCCTTTAAATATAAATCCAAACACACCGCGCATTCGTACATTTTTCAAGAACGCAAATGCAGGACCATTATTTTCCGCCATTTTGGGTAACGGGATAGAAATTAGAAATTTTTAATTTCATTTATTCTGTTTTGTTTTAATTTAATACTATTTTAAAATGAACAGCAAAAATAGATTAAATAGCAATGCTTAATTGCATCATTTTTTGAAATAATCGGTTGAAATGTTAACCCTAACATCATTGGCGTGAAAGAACAACAGCAAATTGAAGACTTACTTATTTGGTGGTGGGAAAGACATCAAGTGTCATCCACTACAAGTTAAAAAAATATTTGAGCTTAAGTGGATGAATAAAAAGTATTTTATTGAAGACTGAAAATTTCAACCGGATATATGCATATATTTATATAGAGAAAATGTGAACTAATAATAGGAACTAAAAATGCCTGTCTGTTTTAATGGCACTGAGTTTTGGAGAAAAACTGCAATAAAAGAATAAGAATTTCAGATTGAAAAATATATTTTTTTTATTTTCAAAATATGATTGATTTCCTTTCCGATTGTCTGACAGAAGATCAACCTTTCAAAAAGAATATTTCTTGACATTTTAAAATAAAACAGTAAGTTATCAATATCATAATCTCGTTTGAATCCACCTAGAATAAAAAAAAATAAGCAAACCAAAACATGTTCGTCATCTTTTATAATATCGTCTGCGAGTTTGAACTAAGCCAAATATTTAATCTTTTACATTTACGATGAAAAATTACGTTTGCCATCGAAATTGATGCCCCAACATCGGCAAATATGTTTTAAAAGTTTGCATTTCCGTTTCAATCAAGCGAGGATTAATATATCCTTTCAAGAATATCTATGGGCGTTCAGGAGTTTGAAGCAAGTTGTTAACAGTTAGCCTGCCATATATTCTCTGAGATAAACTCGTTTGTTCATGAGTTTAGAGAAGCTTGTTTATAGAAGTTTGTTTATAGATAGCTTATAATTAATTTCTTGGGAAAATTTTTGACAAGCATGTAGAAAATTCTCTGCATACTGATTAATAAAGGCATTGTTTACTTAAAATTAGAATACTTTTGATCAGTTAAAAATACCTTGCTTGCTGTGTGACATAATTCAAAAAGTTTCTGGAAGATTTGAATGCTGTATTTTTCAGTTTTTCAAATAGATACTTTTCGACAAAAAATATTTGTAAAAGTACGTGAAATAGGTCATCATTTTACAACTTTATAGCAAAAGAACACTTTTTTTAAACTGCTTTTTCTTTGAAAGTAACTTTCGACACCTATCTTTTCTCTTTTTTTTATTAAAAACTAGCCGCCTTTGGCGACCAGTCGGTTCGCCAATATTAATGCCGACTAAAGGGTAAAATCTTTTTATATATAACTTAGTTTCATAATAAGATTCTCAGCAAAACATTTTTAAGCTTCAAATTTCGACAGTCATATAATTCACTTATGCTATTATGTAGGCCTTAAGCAGTCCAATCTTTGAACTCCGCATATCTCTCTGATTTTCTATCAGTGCACGTAAAATTCACTTTTAAATTAAATTGAAAATGATGAAACTTCAATTAATATAAAGACCTCTTAACTCAATCCAAGCCTGTCTTTAAATAAATCTAAGAATTGAAAGCAAAGTAGTCCGGCATTGAAGTTTTATGTTCAATACAGAAATTGAAACATCATAATTTTTTTTAATAATTTATGAGATCTCAAGGAATTATTCAGCAAAAAATTCACAGGTTAATTGAAACCTTCAGTTTTTAATGTTATTTTTAGATGTATATAAATGCTCTCAATAATAAAAAAATTTAGGTTTACAAATATATTTCAGAAAATAATGGTTTAAATTATGGTCTTATAGATTCATATTTGTAAAATATTCTTAATATTTCAACTTCTAAATAAATAAATAAGCAATTCTATCTTCTTCAAATCTGGCTGATTTATTCAGTTCTGAAAATCTGGCTGATTTATTCAGTTCTGAATATTGCAAGTTTAGAGCAATCAGCATTTTCATAATCTAGACCAATTATTCAATTGTAACTCTGATTGGCTTCTTTGATATCTTGATAAAGTGATCTAACATCACCAGTTTATATCGAATAGTTATGTTGAAATTTTCATAGATAGATCAGTTTCGATGATTGATTTAGTTGATTGGAATGCCACTTTTTTATTTAAGGACTTATTGTCTCAAGAATATTTTGTTAAATATGATTCACAGAGCAGATGATGTATGTAAAAAATTAAATCATCAGCATTTTTTCTCTCAAACTACTAATTATATATTTCACTTAGACAATTTGTTAAGAGAGTGTGTCCCTCCCCAAAAAATTAAGAAATTAGATGTTGGGCTCCGATTATAGAAGGTGCCTTGTAGATGTTAAGTTATATTTGCCTTAAATAAAATTGTTTAAATGCATTAGTAATATATGTATAGTAAAATATCATAGAAAACGTTTCCATCCATTTATTTTCCAAAAATTTCATGTTTCATATTTGTTTCATTTTATACAGACACATGTCGAAAATGACAATTTTATATGTTTAATTTAGAATGATAGTTGATTTTTTTTTCTCGTGAGAGAACATGATATTGTTTTGGTAGAAAGTTTTGATGTCGCCGAAATATGCGGGTAAAAATAGTTTTATATGCTTTAACAAATTTTGCATTGTTAATTATTACGTATGCTTGTTTGAAAGAAGATGCGTTTTCAAATAACTGACTTACTTTTACCAGTACAGCTTTAATATTACGTTACTTCGTTGAAAGAATATACGTTTTTATTTCACATGATTCATTAAAATGCGGAGATAAATTACAATCAAGAAGGAGAATTCTTTGATTTGAACAAAATATCTTCTGCACATAAGCAAAAGTAACAATTCAAAACATGCCTTATGGTTTTAAAAATGAAAAAAAAAATTCAAAAATATTTTACTACTACTGATTATCAATTGCTTTTTGTTCGTCATTTCTTTGAAATGACCTCATTTGCAAAGTTCGTCTAAGATTTATCGCTTTTAAATAATTAATCTCGCTCTCAGAAGATTATCGTTTGGTGCTTTTCTAAAAATTCTATTTCAGTTTTAACTGTCGCACTTTTGTAATATATTTTTAATTTGTATTTTTATTTACTTTATTTCTTTAATGGAATTATTAATTTTGATATAGCATACGATCAAGAAATATTTTCTCTTGCATTTATTGTTTAAAAAATATCACATTTCCTATTTGTTTCATTTGATATAATCACGTGATGAAAATTGTATTTTTCTGTTTTATTTTTGGTAGTAATAGTAATTAACTTTTTTTAAAATAAGAACTTCTGAAATTGTGATGGCAACATTTTATTAAAAGCTGAATTTTTTTAGAACCTGGAGAAGATAAAATTGTATTTTTATTTTATTTTTGCGAAATAAATAGTTCAAAAAAAAAACACGATTAAGTTACATGTTAAAAAATTCATTAAAAATAGAGTTTTAATTCATAGGTCAAAACATTAGTATCATTAAAAAGTTAATTTCTTTTGCTTTAATGTGATGCAAAAATCAATTTTGTGCTGTTATATTTTCAGAATTAATGGTGAAAAAACGTTAAAATTTGACTTATTTTTTAATTAATTAAAATTTTAATTATAAATTCAAAAAACGGGCTCCGAAGTGCATATTCCCGGCATTCAAGGTCTACATATACCAAATTTGGTAGCTGTAGGCTGGACGGTCTGGCCTGTACAGCGCCAACACACACACACACACACACACACACTTCGTACTTTATTATAAGTAGAGATAGAGATAGAGATAGAGATAATCAGGTGATGAAAATTGTATTTTTCTGTTTTATTTTTGGTAGTAATTGACTTTTTTTTAAATAAGAACTTTTGAAATTGTGATGGCAACATTTTATTAAAAGCTGATTTTTTTTTTGAGAACCTCGAGAAGATAAAATTGTATTTTTATTTTATTTTTGCGAAATAAATAGTTGAAAAAAAAAACACGATTAAGTTACATGTTAAAAAAATTCATAAAAAATAGAGTTTTAATTCATAGGTCAAAACATTAGTATCATTAAAAAGTTAATTTTTTGCGCTTTAATATGATGCAAAAATCAATTCTGTGCTGTTATATTTTCAGAAGTTATGGCGAAAAAACGTTAAAATGTGACTTATTTTTTAATTAACTAAAATTTTAATTATAAATTCAAAAAACGGGCTCCGAGGTGCATATTCCCGGCATTCAAGGTATACATATACCAAATTTGGTAGCTGTAGGCTGAACGGTCTGGCCTGTACAGCGCCAACACACACACACACACTTCGAACTTTATTATAAGTAGAGAGTAGAGATAGAGATAGAGAAGACGTGATCTTTGTTCTTCTAGGAAAAAGCTTGGCTGACAATAAACTGCCTCCAACTGCGAATTTCAGAGATAGAGATCTGAGGTAAAAAAAATTAAATAAAAAATGTGGATTTCGACCATTATTTTTCAATATAGAAATTTTCAAAAGTGTATTCTATGATAAAAAAATTACAAATAGCTCTTTTTCATGTTCTTAAAAACTTTATTCCATTTCTTAAATTTATTTCTGAGATTTTACAGTTAAAAAAATTCAAAGAAATATTCTGGAAGAGTTAATGAAAATCTCATAATTTCACACCCCCTTTTAGTAACAAGTATTGGAAAGAAAAATAATCAACTGATTGAAGTATTTAATTGCAAATTAAGTTATACATGTTTTTTATTAATTAGTACTTGACGAAAATCTTTCAAAACATCAGATATTTTTAAATATTTTTTTTAATTGGCATTCTTTCTATAAATATTTTTTTATAAAGGAATGATTATATAAAGAATACCATCGCTGATACAATCAAACTATAAGAATGCAACACACACAAAAATGAAATCTATGATCGTGAATTTCAAGTTATCATGTGAGAACATTAATATTTTTAAGTCATTATTTGTCTTAATTAATTTAAGTATTACCAGTTTAAACCGGTTGGAAACAATCACGAGACTTCTCTATCCCTCTACAATCTATCAATCTATATGTATATAATCATTATAATGATACATTTTTAACTTTCATTTTCAATTTTTCTAGCTGGCAAACAAAGTTTTAGAGCTCGACCGATTATGAGATGAAATATCAGCTTTGATGTCGTAGTTCTACGACAATCTTTTAAAAATGCATCCATTGTTCGAATTCGTAATAATAAAGCAATACTGGTAAAAGCGTGTCAAAGTTTTAAAAACGTATCTGCTTTCGAAGAAGCAATCATCATAATAAAGCTATACTGATGAAAGAGGGTCAACTTTTTAAAAAGGCATCTGCTTTCAAATAAGCATGCGTAATAATAATGAGATACTGGTAAAAGCAGGTAACCAAATATATGCGATTAAAAGATGTTGATGAATATTGCCATTTATGCTTTATGCATTTGCCACCACGATTTCAAGCTTCAATTTTCATTAACTTCAATTATTCAAAAGCTTCTAACGAAAACAACATTATGTTCTCACATGATAATGAATCAAATCGAAAATATTATCATGATACCATGTTTAACAATGAAACTTGAATATCCTTTAAAAGTTTTTGCTTCAGGTTGTGAATCTGCAAATCGCATCCGAAATCAAACAAAGTAAATTTCAGTGTTTGAAATGTATAATACCGTCCCGTTGTAGCAACACTAGGGCTATTTTGGGGCTGACCTCGTAATTTTGAATCACAATCAGACGACAAGGATAACAGCTGAGGTGGCACTCCTCTTCACACCACACCATGCCAGAGGGAGGACGTTTGGCCATGAAAAATCTAGCGTGCAACCGACATGGCAGTTCTTCGGGGGAATCGGGTCTCCAACTTGAAACCCTATTGGTCACCAGCCGAGATATTTTCTCTAGGCCACTGCACGCCAGTAAACCTTATATTTTATTAGAAAGACCTTGAAATATGTGAGAATTTTATTTTAATATTGCGTAAATATTAAGAACAATTTTTGTGATAAAATTAATTTTCTTAATGATTTTTATTTTCTCATGTACTTAGTAAAGAAAGGGTACTGTAATCGACAAACAAATTCGAACTCCAGATTTTGTCAAACTTCCTCGTTTCAAAACTTCCCGAGTTCGAAAAACACATTTTCAGAAAATGTCGGTGAGAAGGATAATTTAGAAACGTTTTGAACTAATAACATGAAATTCGGTATATGGTTTTTACACTAAACGTGTATATTTCTATGAAAGTTTCAGCAAACTCCATTCAGTTCCGTCTGAAGGTCCAAATATTGGAATAAAAATTACCATAACAACTATAATACGAAACGAACTAGGTGGATAAAATTCGATGCACATATTTAATATCCATAGTGCAGAATTATATTAAATTTGGAACAAAATTCATTAATTATTTTAATATTCATAGTGTAGAATTATATTAAATTTTGAGCATAATCCAAAAAAAGAGTTGAATGCCCGTCGGTCTGTAATTTCAGAAACATATAAATACGTTAGCTTAAAATGTAGTGATGTAAATATATTGAAATTGGTTTGGGATTTGTTGGTTTTCATATTTTTTTGTCAATCGATTGGTAAAAACGAGTCTAAATCATAAATTTGAGTTACAGAATATCGCATACCAGGGATTAATCGACAAAAACGTCGCCAAGGATGAAATAATAGATTCAATGCAAACGTTGAAATCACCAGAAAAGTTAATATTTTGCAACTATTGCAATTCAATGCAAGAATATACCAGAAACCTTCGGGTGAATTACTCCTATTGATTATTTATAATGAAGATTTTCAATTATCTTTAACCATGATTGCTCCACCCCGGGGGAGCCTAGAAATGAGGATGAGGGGCTTATGACATGATAAGTGAATCTATCCACCCTGGAGTTTACACTTATAAGTGGTGGTAGGATCCTCTCATCGATGATGCTATGTAATTCCTACGGGAAGGGTTGTGCCATCGCCAGTGATGGCTCTTGGGACTCAACCATAGTTCCCACCAGTGTTGCTGTTGCGGTCCGGACATTCAGCTTTATGTTTTAAATTCGTGTGCCTTCGTGGAGAGTCTGAGCTTCTGCTATGACTTAGTAATTATTGCCTTGAATTTTTCAAAGTTGAAAGAAACTCAAAAGAAAAAAATGCATATCGTTCACCATGAAAACGTTTTATATCTTGAGAAAATTACAAAAAATGTGTTTCTGCAATTAAATTGTTTGTTAAAAATACTTTTTAAATATTCTATGCAATTTGATTCCAACTCTTATAACTATTTAGATTAACAAACTTGTTTTGTACTTCATTTGAAGTTTTAAATACATAAATATACAAGCTAATTTGAGAGGTGCTTTAGGCTAGGATAGAATAGGGTAGGACTGAATTTAGAAATGAAGTACTAAACCTGTGATGAATCTCTTCGTCCTGGGTTTGAGACCTAGTTCGTTCATGTTTGTTCTTTATCTGTTCTAGCTGTAATATATTTGAATGTGCCCCCTGTAAAAAAGGCCTATGCTGGCGAATGTGATGCGTAAGTAACTGTTCTGTATGTGATGCCTTTATGTAATGTGTTGTCTACCTCTGTAAACCCCCTGCGATACTTAGTGGTGTAAAGGGATTTCTGAATTTTAAAAAAAAGTATGATAAATGTACAAACAAAGATGATGCCGAAAGGTAAGGGAATATCAAAACTGTATTTTAAACAGAATTTCGGCACTTCTTCTTCCAATGAGCATTTTAAAATCAACGATGTTTCTAGTTTTGTACAATGAACTCTACAAGAAAACAAACATTTGTGTGATCTTCTTCACTGCAAGTAAATCGTTTTTTCAAATTTCATATATTCACAACATTTGCCAAATATTACAAACAAAACGATATTTTGATCAAAATAAAGTTCAATGGGGGCCGTATACTAAGGATAATACGCAGATTCAATTTAGCCTGGTACTCTTTCTGTGGAATTCTTATTCAATATTGGGAAGTGATACTCTTAGTATAGACGATATGTTTTCAGATTAGTTTCTTCTTTCCTTGGGCTATCTTGATCTTGGTCTACTGGATCTCTGTTTTTTAACAGTTACATCTGTTTGCAGTCTAAAACTTTTCTCAAACTTTACATTTGCTTATTGTCAACTTATTCAAAATTTGATTTCTTCGATAATAGTTTAGAGTCGTATCAAGTTTTAAATAAATATCAGAAACCCAAAATTGAAACAAAATGAGAATATAATAACACTCTGTCCCTAGCATTAAATTTGGGAAGTATCAGTTTATCAATAACATTATGTTCCATATTATCCCTTTTAGGTAGTATCAATTTATCGGTAACACTATGTTCTATGGTATCACTTTTTGGAAGCATCAGTTTATAAATACTTTAATGTTCCATAGTATCAGATTTTGGAAATATCAGTTTATCAGTAAAATTATGTTCCATGGTATCAGATTTTGGATTTATCAGTTTATCAGTAAAATTATATTCCATAGCATCAGTTTTGGGAAGTATCAGTTTATCAGTAATTTATCAGTAAAATTATGTTCCATAGTATCATTTTTTGGAAATATCAGTTCATCGGTAACACTATGTTCAATAGTATCTGTTTTTGGAAGTATCAATTCATAGGTAACACTATTCTCCATAGTATCTGTTTTTGGAAGTATCAATTCATCGGTAACACTATGCTCCATAGTATCAGTTTATTAGTAGCATTATGCAACATAGTATCAGTTTTTGGGAGTAACAGTTTATCAGTAACATTATGCTCCATAGCATCAATTTGGGAAGTATCAGTGTATCAGTAACATTGTGTTCCATAGTATCAATTTGGGAAGTATCAGTTCATCGGTAACACTATGCTCCATAGTATCAGTTTTTGAAAGTATAAGTTTATTAGTAACATTATGATATACAGTATCAGTTTTTGAGCTTATCTGCTACCAAGCGATGGTTCCCTTTTCTGCCACGGTGATGCTATGAGGATGCATAATGTTGTTGTTTTTAATTTTACGTAGAAATCTTTTTCCATTAATGCCCTTAACCCAGTGTGATGGCTTACCCTCAACAATTCAATGCTTATTAGCTACTTCTTCTGTACAGCCGACCACCCCGACATCACTGAACGTAGCAGTATCGACAGGATCTGTTGTGGCCGACTGTGGCCTGTAGCAATGTCCTTCCTTACATTGACCGAATCTGTCAAACTGATAACTAAGAGATAAATGGCCCCAAAGTGGTCATAAACTGACCACTTCCTCCTCTACAAACTTTCAAACTGCTGGCAAAAAAATGGCAATTTTAGACATCCTGTCCATCAGAGTCCTATGATTACTTGGGACCATCAGTACTGAACTCAAGTCATTATTTTCAACTTGCAGAGTTTCTCTATGATCAGAGATTCCTGTGCATTACTTTAAATAGTGGTAAGCAGTACCGATTCCTCCACAAATGCATTTATTTTCCAGCATCTTTGGAAATATGCAGGGAATCTTCCATGTCCTGATATAATTTGGATTACCAGTGGATAGTATCTTCTTATTTTTATTTCTGGATTAGGAATAAAATCGTAAGTTACTCTTCCTTTTTTGGACATATACCATTGTAGCTTAATTTCTTCACTCTAATACTTATAATCTACTAACAATAACAGATGATTTTTGTTTTTCTTTTCTCATTCATTCATCAAACACAGTCCACATGATACCCGCAGAGTAGCCTGCTTCGTTCTGACGGAAAAAAGAATAGGTTACCTTCTGTACCAAAGAAAAAAAGTATTATATAAAAATTATGATCTAAATGTATCAGATAACAATATCAAGTACAGTCGAGTATCAAATTTAACCCGTCACCTGTTTCATTTTGACGGTAAAAAATACTTTACTTTCTGTACCAAATAAAAAAAGTATGAGATAAAATTATGAGATATAGGTATCAGATAAAAATATCAGATACGATAGAGTATCAGAATAAATGACTAAGTGAAAGTGCAAACCTAGGTATCATTCCAATTCTAAAATAAATACAAAAAAAGACTTCGAGATCTTTTTTACGCTTTTTCATTGTTGTTTAAATATAAATCTTCTGCTTTAAAATGTAACCATAACGGTACCATTACTTTTTAATTATTAAATCCAAAACAAAACATTACATTCATCGTTTTTCTAGCTAATAAATGTCAATTCTGTTTTTGCTATAATCTTCATTGCAAAATAAGCGTTCCAGAAATATTTAAATAATTTTCCTTAAAGGCATATAGACTCCTCAGTTTCACGCAAGTAAAAAGTTACAAAGTAACTTAGTTTGCTTTTGTTTCTAACTCAAGAAAAAATATTCTTTTCTAAGAGACTGTATAAATATGAAAAACAGCCACTTGTCGTCATTTAAGAGAAAATACTATTTTTCCAAGTCTTTTCAAAAATTCTCCTGGAAACGCCTCATAAGAATTTACCACTCCAACAAAAAAAAAGTACTTGAGGATTTCTTTAAAAGTCGAAAACTTTCCGTGCTTTACAATCTTCTTTAATCTCGAGGCAATAAAGGTGGTCTCGTAAATTCAATTACAACTCGAAAATAACTGAGTCCTTAGTTTAAAATACCTCTCGAAAAATCATTGCAGTTTCTTTATTTTTTTTCCTCGAAAAGTATGTGGCCTTGTTGTGTTTAACCATAATCGCCACTTTTATCTTAAAAAAGGTTGTTGAGACATATTTGATTCTGTTAAACAGAAAATTTCTTTTTGGTGTAAATTGTTTACTTGACTAACCTCGGCTGAACAAATATCACAATTTTGATTATTAATTGATTTTGCTGTAAAATTGACACTCTATGCATCAAAAAGTTAAAACTTTGCTTTTGGCAGCAGTGCTTCATGAAGGTTTTTATCATGTGTGAACAAGATATTGTTTTGGTTAGGAGGTTTTGTTGTCACCAAAATTTACGGACAAAAAATATTTTTACCCGATTTTACCAGTATTGAATTATTATTATGCATTCTTTTTTGATAAGGGTTTATGTATGCATTTTTGAAAGGTTGATCTGCTTTTACCAGTCTTGCTTGATTATTACATATGCTCCTTTGGCAGCAGATGGGTTTTTAAAAAGCTGACGAAGAACAATAACATCCTAGCTGTTATTTCCTCTCAAAATCGGTCGAGATCCAAAATTTTGTTTGCCAGCTAAAAAAATTGAAAATGAAAGCTCAAAAAATTTAATATTGTATGTATATATACCTACATATATTTAGAGAGATAGAAACCGATATAGTAAGTGTCGTAATTGTTTCAAACCGGTTTAAATTGGTGAATGACTTCCATTAATTAAAATAAATAATGACTTAAAAATAATAATGTTCTGACATGATAACTTGAAATTTGCGATCAATGATTTCTTTTTTTTATTTTAAAATGACGTAAGCTCTAATTTATTTATGGGAATTTAAAAGAAATCTTTTCTTATGAAACTAATAAATTATTCATTTTTTCCGACTTTGGAAATTTACGGAATTCCCTGCTGGTGAAAAATTGAAAATGAAAGTTAAAAAAAAATATCATCATATATATAATGTAAAAGCATTTAAATTATTATTTTATGAAAGCAGATAGCAGAGCCGTGGCCGAAATCATGGAGAAAACAGGTTGAATTCTTAAGTTCGTTTTATTCCACCACGGGAGCAGGCATTATGTACAAGCAAAAGCGACGTGCACAATACAGAACGACACAAAACGGAATAACGAAAAAGCTGAATGTAAAAAAAGGACGGGAAATCAATATCCCCGGTCTTAAATAGCAATATTTTTATAGGGAAAATATTTTTTCACAGTTCTTTTTGAATCAGATTTCGATGGGAACTTCCAAAAAAAACGCCTAACAGGCAAGGGAAACACAGGGATCTTTTTAAAGGATTGTGCTTGACTGGACAATTTTCAGCTCTCACACTTAGCCTGAGAATCTGTGGCGTTTAGCCGATTCACCAATTTTACACAACTTCTGTTGAATTAATTAACTAGAACAAGTGGAATGGATCAGGAAATAAGACAATATTTTAGAATGATATTACTATGGACTACATTAAGATAAAGCTTTGGAAATAGTATATATATATATATATATATACAGAGAGAGAAAAGGTTTCTTGATTGTTTCAAACCGGTTGAAACTGTGTAATGACTTCAATTAATTAAAATAAATAATAACTTAAAATTATAAATTTCTTACACGATAACTTGAAATTTACGATCAAAGATTTCATTTTTATTTGACTTTTATTTCATAATGCATGCTTGACTTCGTTCATAATGTATGTGTGGAAGATGTAAGAATCATGCATCTATTTATAGTTTAATTTTGCCTTTTTTTTTAAACCGGGAGTCAAATTTTGAGATAATTCTTAATTGTAATTTGTAAGATTTATCGCCATTTTCTTTTCGAGCAATATGAAAATATATAAAAAAAGAAATCAGGGATTGACTGATTTCTCACATATTTTTTATAGGCTTCCTTTCAGAATTTTAAAATTAAAAAAAAAAAACTTTTCATTGTTTTTCTCTAAGCATGGCATCAATTCCTTCTAATTTCATATTAAAGCATTCTCCGTCTCTAAAGTCTTTATGGAGGCTCATAACGGCATTTAAGGGCAATATGCCATTTAAGGGAGAGTTATTACCCCGACATCTTTCGCCACTCTAAGCACTTACATAACTCCTGAATCCCAGATATCAGTGCTTGATACCCCATAAGCCCTTCACCATAATGGTAAAGCATGGCTACATGGTCATAGCCATATATCAGTGCATATGCCTGATCCTTATTGAGCGTAACGATATGTAATCTGTCATATTTAGAACCCAAGGAATGTATATGCAGATAAATGTTGGAATATTTGAAATCGGATTTATTAATGATAAAACTTTAATATGAATTTACCTTTAAAATTAATCGTGTCGTAAATAAAGTTAATGGGAACAATTTTTAATATTATAAATGCTAAATGATCATTCCTTAAGCTATACATATTTTCTATTAGAGGAAACTCATAATAACAGTACTTTTTTCAAACATATACAATAATTTTAAAAAATAGCCACTCGGAGTATATTTGAAACTACTTGAAGAATAACCAAGTAATAACCACTTGAAACTAACACATTGTGTTATGAGTATATTTATTAATCAATTATTCTAATTCAAATGAATTAATTTAAAAACTTTATTTATTTGTAATGAAGTTTAAGAAATCAGATAGCCTCATTTGTTTTGTTAACTATATATACATTACTTATGATATCTCCCCCCACGCTATTCCTGTTAAATCCCGCTTGCCTCATTGTATTTGTTTAACAGATAACTTCTTATGAGCCATACTCTTTATTTTCTGCCGTTTATTTCGGAAGTTTCAAAAACTCAAACCGAAACGACACCATGCTCTCACATAAGAACAAGCAGTTGCGACAAAACATCCAATTTTGAAAAATATTCGTTAAAAAGGATAAATTTATTTCTTTAATGTCATTTCTATCATTCTTTTGTCCAATTTAATGAATGGCAATGCATAAATCAAAACAAAATAAAAAAATCTAATGAAGGTCGATTATTTAAATACCAAACAACGAGAAATATTTATAGACTTTGCAGGCATAATTAACATCATTGACTTCAAAGGAATTACGTTTTCTTACATAATATGATTAATTAACTGAATAATCAGAGTAATTTCATTTTATTCATTTTCAAGTAATCACCAATTAGCGAAGAAATTCGATGTTAGCCTTTAAGAAATGTCAGTTTCTTTCCAAGAAATAATTATCTCATTTTTTTCGAAGTCCATTACCCCAATAAGTGCAAAGAAATCGTTTGCAAGCCATACTACAATCACACAACATCCACTTAAGAATGGATTCAATGGCTTTTATGATCATCCATCTTGTTATTATTACACCCTCCATCCCATTCCAGCCACACTATCATTCTTGATTATTATCGTCCGCATAATCTTTGCGCGATGACGAAGATGTTTCCCGCCGGATCTCTCCATCGATTGGTCCTTTGCTATTGAAACGTCAGAAGCCGGAACCTGTGGCGCCGTTCTGGTTTCCTACCTCCGGCAACCTGCGGATATCGTCCACGCCCACACACACCATTGTCGTTTGGATGTGATTAATTGGAAGAAATTTTCGCGCGCTTCATTGGGGTTGGTGGATGCATCGTTAAGTAAGTCGTACCTGATGCGAACTTGCATCGATTGACTTTCGAATGTCGCCTTCGCTCGATTTGAGAGCGTGTGAGAGAGAGAGGATGATGGTCGTGGCGAAAATAAATCTTTTGGCGCCAAGGGGGTTGACAGAACATGAAGTAATGACGCGATGAAGAAGCCATTAAACTCGCTTAATAGTCGTTTGGAACACTGTGTTGTCTGGTTTTGTTTTGGAATCTTTAGGAGTACTAAAAAACGGAACAGATGTTTTCGTGTTGGCTTTGTCTGTCTTTGTCATTAGCATAGGGAATTAGGAACTGCAATTTACGCTCAAACGATTTTATCTTGAAAGAATTTTATCACAATAGAAAAAGAAAATGAAATGAATTACTCTGTAAGAATCTATAGAAGTATTTCTCCTAAAAAGTATCCCAAAAAACACGCTTTTTATCTTCAGAATTTGGAAACGGCTAGAGTAATGACAGGATGAAGTGATTATTTTCCAAAATTGAACAAACAGGTACAGTTTAAATTGAATTTAAATTTTCATGACAAAAAAAAGATATTGCAGTATTAAATATTATCGACGAATTTATTAGGTTCACACCTATAAGAATTAGAAGAAAAAACTCTTTGTTGAAATTATGTCTATATATTTGTCTATATATATTATGTCTATATATATATTATATATCAAAAACGGTTTTCAGAAAGAAATTTAGTGATAAATTGATCCAGAGGCAATTTGTGTTTTTGCTCGTATATGAGTTAATAATATAAATGTTTCAAAATGTCAAAGAAAGTAGAATAAAATTTAATGAGCTAACTTAGCGTCAAAAATGTTAGTATGTATTTTTGAACGAAATTTGACAAGAAATTGATTATCTAACGACATTTAATGTTGCTTGCATGGGGGAAGCAATAACTCAAACTATACAACAGCATGGACAAATGATATTTACTATGATGTTTTTATCTTCTAAAGCGTATATTTACATTGAATTTTTTAAATCAAATCTATCAAAGGAATGATAGTTTGATCGTTTTTACTTCCTAACGCATGCAATTACTATAACTCTAAAACACGACTTAATTAAATATTATATGTGGGATAGATTTACTCAAGTAAGTCAGTAATATTTAACTCCCAGTGGGCTATATATACAGCATAGTAATTTTTCAGAATTACTTATTAAACAGAAAAATATTAATTGCAATTCATTAATTAAACCGAAGCCATTTTTTCAGCCTGAAAAACTATGGTTATTTCTAAAGATCTAGAAATGAATTAGTAGGACATGTTTAGAATATGAAACCTGTTGATCAAGTCTTGTGTTACACAACTGAAATGCTTCAGTCTGAAAATGGATGTCAATCTCTAAAGATGTAGAAATGAAGTATTAGTGGATGATTCCAATATATAATCTGTGGAGAAAGTCATGTAATAAGCAAATGAGGCCTTTTTTTTCAGTCAGAAATTACATGTCAGTTTTAAAAGGTCTAGAAATAAAGTATTAGACCGTAATTGGAGTCTATAAGTCATATCAGACTGACCAACCATGAATGCACACGTATTTAAACCAAGAAACTGAAAGACCCAACAGCCGCATCAGCAACACAGGTGAGAACTGTGGTTGAGTACTAAGGGCCATCACCGGACAAAATACAACCCTCCCTGTAGGAAGTACATCCAGTCGTCGATGGGAGTTCAACCCCACCTATTAGTGTACACTCAAGGATGGTGAAATCCAACCACCATGCTTGAAGCAACTCATCCTCATTACCAGGTGCCCCCCGGAGAGGAGATAAGAGTTTATAATCTGCAGTACAAGTCATGTGAAAAAAAAGAATGCCTTACATTGCAGTAAAAAAGAACTAAGTGGATAAATTGTAATTAAAGCGGTTCTGATAAAATGCCACAATAAATCGTTAAAAGAAAAGTCATGGCAGTCTCTCTGACACGCCCTGAGGGACACATATTTAAGCCACTGGGGCTGAGTGATCAGAGCGCCATAACAGTAGATATACCAGGAACTGTGGGTCAGTCCTAATAGCCATCACCAGCCATGGTACAAACCTTCTCGTAGGAAGTAGGTTCCGGCATAGATGGGCGAAGCCAGCCCCCACTTCTAAGGTGGCGAGATCCAACCACCATGCCGGAAGCATCTCATCTTCATTCTGAGCTGGCCTTCCGGGGGATCATTAAAAGAACAATGAAACGTAAACACTGATGTGGAATTATTTAATTTTTAATAAATTCATTGAAAAACTCCTCTTGCATATTTATTTACAACAAAAAAATAATTAATTTCTTTCAGTGAATCGGTGACTATAATTCTGTTTTTATCAAAATCAAATCCTTTCATGCCATTGTTAAAAATATCGCTAGAAAACTACAACACACCACCTGAGCAGCCTTCATTTTCAGCTCGCACAATCGAAGCCCATCTTTTATCCTTTTCTTTACAGTTTTGCGCCAACTTATCGCCATTATTTCTCTCAAATTACTTGTTTCACTACTCGAGTGTGTAATTGATCAATTGCGAGTTTAAAACAAAAATCGCGCCAAAAAAACTCCTCCTCTGTCTAGCATCGAATTGTATCCCGCTCCAAATACCCATCACCATCGATCATGCCTTGTCAGTTAAAAGACCTCGCCAATTATATTTCCTCGCCAGCAAAAATTGGGTTCTTTCGTGTATGTTTAAATACTCAAAACAAAGGGGGATCGAATTTTCAATGGTGTTAAGGTGGGATTCTTCCTGTTTTTGGCGGTTCGTGTTTTCCGAGTTTCCGATCGGATAAATTGTCTTTGATGGGTTTAAAAGACAGCAAAAGGGGTGTTTGT
Organism: Argiope argentata; assembly: GCA_026289955.1. Lineage (NCBI taxonomy): Eukaryota > Metazoa > Arthropoda > Arachnida > Araneae > Araneidae > Argiope > Argiope argentata. The sequence continues at coordinate 549,535 of JAOUZG010051911.1, read as the reverse complement.
GGTTTTAGGGTGAAGGAATTAGTTATTAATGAGGCAGTAAGAAGAAAAGAGTTTTGTTCCTGCCAGGAAGTAGTTCATGGCAGTCGTTGACATCGATTTTTGGATAATGAAATTTCAAATCTCGGTTAATTGACAGTTCAGTGGGGTTATCTCTCCTTTCATCTTTGGCGCAGTTGAAATTGCTTTATGAAAAATGGCGAACAATTACGTACGAGGATGAATTGTATTATTATTGCACTGACCAACATATCATTAAGGACTTATTATTAACCCTCCATTAATCGTAGTTTTTGGTTAAATTTGAGTATGCGGTATGTGTCGTCCACAAGTGCGCAAAAAAAACGCCAATAGTTAAAGTAATCGCCAAATACCCAAAATAAGGGAATTAATAACGAACAAGTGGTATACAAAAAATTAAGTCAATTCCTACTAAGGTCAACAAAGAATTCTTTTATATTAGTAACACTTTAATATATAATTACAATTGTCACTGTTGTTGTTGCTTTTCTTGAATTTTACTTTACAAAGGGAGAAGGAGTGCAGTAGCTTCTGTGCGTATGACCCCTGATCCACCGAAGGCAGAAATCTGATTTTTAGCTCACACCCGTCACACACCCTTTTTACAGTGCAGGCATCATTAATGCAATTCATTTGGTTTGTGGATGAATATCCACAAACCAAAATTTAGATCTGGACACATAACCCCTTATGGCATTATCTTCGATATGGAGGTGATCACCCCCCGATTTAACGTCCACCACACACGAAGAATCTTCAACTGCCAGGTTCGAACTCGCAACCCAATGGAAGCGGAAGAAACTTTAAGAAAATAAACATAATCGTTTAAAATAATCGAGCAAAAACATTTTAAGCCTATCCCCATTGGCGTGGGGAAAACAAACTCAATTCGTTTCTTATTTGGTGGTGAGGAAATGAAGATTTTAGGCTAGAAAGTTAGTTTGAAATTAATTAATGAAAAATTAATGAATATAATATTAAAAAAAAAAGTTTTAACATCAAATGTCATCTTCTAACAGTTTAAAAAACTTAATTTGAACTTATTTTAATAATGATTGAAAATCTGAACTATATATATATATATATATATATATATATATAAACATAAACATATATATATATATATATATATATACGGGAAAATTGTGAGCTTATAGTAGGAATTGAAAAATGAAATATAAATTCCTTACCACTCGGTCAAACCTGTTTTACTTTTCTTTTGAAAATATCTGTTTGATCTGGAAACAACAACTGTAGCAAACATTCTGTTCAAAGTTTTTCATGTTACATTTTTTTGCAGATTATTATATTCAAGATTTTCAAATTATTACATCCGATGACTAAAATATTAACATCATTTTCTTTAATCTCTAAATTTCATTATTTTTTTCTATGATTTCATTAGCAATTTTATCAAGACATTTGGACGTTCAGTATCCCATAGCTTTTTATACGCTTCAAAAATCACAATAATTGCATATTTAAGGTCAAAGTTTCAGAAACATTATAATGTTTCTTGAGCATAGCTTTAGTTTTTTGAAAAAATTTTGCTTTCCATAAAAAGCTTCATTTGATAGATATGATATCCTTTTTTAACTGTCTTCCATATATCATGATATTAATTCGTTTCAACTATGTGACAAGCACATAATTATACAATAATTACTTAAATTATAAAATTACCAAACAAAGAATAGTTAAAGAGATTTCAAAATTAGCAAGAACACAATAATAATATTAGATTTTTTTAAATTAGCAAAAGCACAATAATAATATTAAAATTTTTAAAATTAGTAAAAACTCAATTATTACAGAAATTGCAAAATTAGCAACGACACAATAATTACAGAAATTTCAAAATTAGCAAGCACACACTAATTACAGAAATTTCATCAGATTAGTATATAGTGAGAAATATGACACATTTGATGTTTATTCCATAAAATAAGATAAGCAAACCCCCAAACAAACATGTGGCGTTAAAGAATGACGTTGCTATAAAACAAAAATACCAAACAAAAATAAGCGACACTTGTCGATACCGAAAATCGGCAACCGATATAAACTCGAAAGCCCTCTAGGAGAAGCACGTCAAATATCTTAAGTAGGACAACTTTCAAACCACATAAACATAAAACTCAGACATGTTTTTGGAGATACCTGATTAAACATAGCAACAATATAAACCCTAAAAATAAAACAAAATACGACTCAGAATTATTCTATATTTCTTACTCTATACTGAGTAAGATAGAATCGCTGCACAGTTCGAAAAACACAGCAAAACTATACTTAAATACATCATATGTTAAAATTAACAACACATTTTAGGGTTTAAGTTTATGTTCAAGAACTGAGCATACGAAGATAGCCAAGTTTTAAGAGCCGTAGGATTTGCAAATTTTTGATATTCATTAAAATGTCTGTACATACCTTTTACGCATCGTAAAACTGACTTCAATGGTAAATAATACTACATTTTGTTGATCTATACTTCTATATAAATGAGAAATTTTGGATGAATGGGAGATGTTAGTCAATCACACAAGAGCGACTGAACGAAATTTTATGATATTTAGCACAGAGATTACAGTCAAGATTAAGTCATAGGTTATTATTTATTCCGGTTCATTGGGCGCTTAATTTTTTATTCATTAAAAACTAATTTTTCGGCAAAAATCTTCATTTCTCCACCGCCGAATGAGTAAGACTTCAGTTTGTTTTTTTCCAAGCTAACATGTTTTAAATAAACCGATTATTTCAAACGATTCTGTATATTTTCTTAATGTTTCATGTATTTAAAACCAAGCATTGTTATTTAATCATTTTTTTCGGATTTATTTTGTTTTACTTTTGAATCAAAATAAAACAGAATAAAAGAAATTAAAAATTTGAGATCTTTTATACGTTACCGCAATTGGTGTAGAAAATTCACGCATTTGTGATGCCCCGATTGGCGTTGAAAATTCACGCATGTGAAGGGTGCTGTAATTGTTTACAAATGTATTTTCAATTTAATTAAAAGTTTAAAAATTTCGGATATAATACTGTTGTAGCTATCTCAATCTCGATCGATAAATAGAATATACTTGACTTGATTTGTTTTGATTTATTTCAAGTACACATTCTAAATAAATTGTTTTTTGGCTAGTTTTGGGATTTTCCAGACGTAGACTCGTGGGCAGAAGCCAGTACTAAACGTAATTGAAGATAAACAAGACTAGTTCTCATCGCCAGTTTTTCTGTTCATTTAGTTTAGTCACATTTAGTACAGTTACATTCCGTTTAAAACAATAGGACTATTTTGGAATGGATCTCGTAATTTTAAACCAAGATCAAACGACGAGGACAATATCTGAGCTGACACTCTCTAAACTTCTGCTATATACCAGAATAAGGACAGTTTACCTCGACAAATTTAACGTGAACCCGGCCTGCTTGCACGATGGTTCTTTGGTGCAATCGGGGTTCAAAACCGAGCACTCCAATACAGGTCACCACGACATAGTCAATTTTTCAGTTGATTTTTTAAACAGAATCGTATAAAATATTTTTATCATGTGAGAACATGATGTTTTTTTCATTAGGAGGTTTGTGCAATTGAAGACAACGGAAAATTGAAATTCGAACACGTAGGCAATGAATAAAACATGGATGGCAATATTCATCAACATTTTTAATCGCATATAACTTTTTACCGGAATTGCATTCTTATGATGCATGCTTCTTTGAAAGCAGCAGCGTTTATAAAAAATGGTGGATGTTTTTTTAACAGTGTTGCTTTATTATTACGTGTGATTTTTGACAGCAGATGTGATTTTAACGATTTTTTTAACAAACTTTAAAAAAAAATACTTTTTTTTCTAGAAAACATGTGTTTTTTTTATCAGCTATACATGAACTTCCAAAATCAAAACATTTTTCGTTTTCTCATTTTATAATTTAAAAAGTGATATAAAAATTAAAGCCACTTCCAATTTGGATGAACTAAGATTTTTTTTTATTTTAGTTTCTTTTTATCCAATAATTTTAATTAATATAAATAATTGATCAAAAAAATAATTGAGTTTCGCAAGAATTGAACTCGTTTTCTTCACCTTCACGCGAAAAATACATCTTCGCATTTTACCGATTGAGCTACTGTCTGTCGATTTCAATTTTCATTACAAACTGCTAAAACTCTATTTAAAGTATTAAAAATGTATTAAATTTAATAGATGAGTTAGTATTCAAAAAAAAAATGAAATAACAACAAGTGTCGTCCACTATAAATTTAAAAAAATGTGAACTTGAGTGGATGAATATAAAGTATTTATAATTGATTTAAAATTTGAACAAGATATATCTATGTATAAGGAGAACGTGAACTAACAGTAGGAATTGAAAAAAACTGACTTTTGAAAGTTAATTCATCTGAAAATTTAGAGATATTATTTAATGCAAACCAATACATTTGAAAAAAATATAACATTGTAACTGAAGAAGCAACAATGTCCATTGTTCTCTCAATCAACAATAGTCAGAAATCCATCAGGAAACATACATAATTTGAAACAAGAATTTTAATGAACGTAATCTAAGCCATTCTCAAAAGAAATAATAGAATAAAAAGTTCTTTTTTGATGCATTGAAATAGAATTTGTCAATAATACACGATGCATCCTTTAATTTCTTTTTTCAAATATACCATTTAAACCTTAAGTACGTCAAAAAATTCTGATTACTTGTTTTAATACCACTTTTTCCATCATTTTATTACATTTTCCACGCATATTTTCAATGGGTAAAGTTTCCAAAAGCGCCAAACGATATCTATTTCCAAACATTCCAGAGATTAAGAGCCAAAAACTGCCGAAACAAAATGGAATAATTAGCTACTGTACCACCTTTTCAAAGTCCTCCCTCTTTTCGAAACTTGTATCATTATTTCCAGTTAATGCTTCCGTTGGAATCGCTAAATGCTTGACACATGTTTCTGTCTAAACAAATGTTTTTTTCCGACCCTATTATTGATTCTATTACTTTTTTTTTTGGTTTTTGAAAGTCGATACAAAGGCGATGGACTTATGACATATAAAAGGAAACTGTTGTGTGCTTTCATTGATTTATTTTGATTTCTTTTTCCTAGACTCACATACAGAGACGCCGAGAGAAATGAGACAGTGTTGTAACATGTGACATTGATATTGATATGGTCAATATTTTATTTACTCTAATTTAATTCTTTTTTTCTCAATTACTTTTATAAACTAAGAAATGATTAGCTAGTTCATCTAGTATGTGGTATTAATATTGCAAATTTTCTTTCTAATGCCACTATGTGTATTTTACTTTTAGTTTTGAGCATAACGCGACATAATCGAGGATGGTTCTTGTGCCAATAAGATTCAGAAAAAACCCAAAGTACGAAATTTTAGAAGAATCAGTTCAAAACAAGTGACGATAAAACAGAGAAAGAGTTTTATAAAACAGAGAAAAAATAAGGCTATTTTTAAGTATATAAAATTGTAGCAAAAGTCATATGATATTATTTTCTTTTATTCATATATCTGTTTCAGTCTAATGTTACTTTATTTCCTGCATAAAATTAATTATTTAATTATTTTGAAGTTTATTGATAAATGTTGATAATGAAAAAAAAGTATAAAAACTCAACAAATATGATTTTCAATTATCTAATACAAAAAATAGATCCCAACGACATATTTATTAAAAAAAGAAAAATTGGAAAAAATAACAATAAAAATTGGTAAAACAAATTAATATTAAGAAGTTTTCACGTGAACAATATGAGGTATTCTTATTTTTGAAACATTTATTTATATTTGAGAAATAAATAACACAATGTTGATTGCATTTTCAAGTTTCCACCAAACGATATTTTAAGTCATTTTCAGCAAAGATATTTTAAATCATTTCCAACAAACGACATTTTAAATTATTTCACCAAACGATATTTTAGATCATTTTCACATAGATTTCATTTTTATTTATTTATTTAAATAATTAATATCTTTTACGTGAAAGAGTATCAAATAAGAATAATTTGATTCACAAAACATATTTTAGATTTTGATTTGTTTTTATTTTATTTTATTTACATTGTATAATTTAAGCAAAATATATTGTTTTGATATTTAATTACTTTTAATTAATTACCTTTTTTATCAGATTATAAATTTGCATTTTGAATACAGTCATGTTTTTCTGAATTTTTAAAAATTAATATTATAATTAGCCAATCATATCTATAACTGTAATTGATTCCAATTTGTCCCAAAAGAAATGGAATCTAGTATTTGTGAAATCTGTTAAATGGACTAATTTTTTAAGCTGAAGCAAATTCAATTATGTCAGTATCCATGCTTTGTTATTACTTTTAAAAATGGTTTAAAATCTTGAGATTTAGTCTAGAAGCTTCCTGTTATTTCAAAGCTGACAAGCAACCTAATAAATAAGGCTACAAATATGGATTCGTAACAAAATATTGATTAAATCTGTCCGAGAGTGAAAAAGAAAATTCCAAATCGGAAAGCTATTTAATAAATAATTGCAAATAGATTCACATTGAACAAATTGAATAGATTTGTTTCAGGAAAAATATATAACTATGTTGTTGTTATTGCTAAACTCCATCGCCTGACCAAATCCAAAAATCCGTTGACAAGAAGAAAATCAATGAGTAAGAAGGCAGAAGAATAAATTTTTTCCTCAAAAAAGTCATAAACAGTCTAGAATATATTCAGCAGAGGTCTGATTTTGGCAACATTTTGGGCAAAGGGGGTAAGATTTTTCACCCTGAGAAAAGAAAAAGAAAACATTTAAGGTAGCTACTGTCATGCTGCTACAAATGGACATAATAAAGCAAATAAGAACGATGAGCGGATTGACGCTGAAAGACTAAGTGACTTTGTCTCATAAACATCTTAAACTAATACTAACTAATAACAAATGATTAGTACTTAAAACTAACGAATGAGGTACTGATGACTTGTTCGACTGCATTTGCTTCCAAGTTTGATTTTACGGGATTAATTTTAACACTTTACCGCAAATGAGCCCATATATGATATTGCAGTTTTGATTCAATTTTATTTCCAAATTAAGTATTATATAATAATTCAAATTATTTTAATTCATTAAATATAAACAGTAGCTCAAAAAATTGGGAGTACACCTTACTTTTATTTTATAAATCCAACTTTCAATACAAATAGCACATTAGCGAGGAATCCAAACACAATTTTATTTTTACACATAACGAACTGTATTAAAAGATATTTTACGCTTTCTTCTTGCAACAATTGTTTTAAATAGGATTCTTTTCTAATTTTGTGTTTTTGAACCACTATTTAATTTTCCAACAATACAATGAGCCCAAAAAGAATGCATGTGACGCTAAAATTACGGTGTTTTTTTCATTGTAAACACAATTTAGACAGCTATCAAAGTACTATGATATCAATCTCATTGAATATCTGTGGGCCACATTCAAAATAGTGGTCCAAAAACATAAAATTAGAAACAAATCCAATTTAAACAAACAAGAAGAATGCGTAATATTTTCAAATGCCACCAAAAATGCGTCGAATCAACACTATAACGTCTAAAGGTCCCTATAAAAGCCAAAAGAAATGCAATTAAATGTTTAAACTTTCTTTCTTTGCTCGATATTACAAAAATTTGTTAGCGTACTCTCAATTTTTTAAGGTAAAAATATGCTAATCCTTATTTAAAATGCTTCTGATATTTCTCAGTTTAGAGGTTTTTCTTTGATTTTTCTTTATTTCTACTTTAAATTAAATCATTCGTTATGTGTAAAAGTAAAAATATGTTTACAATTCTAGTTAATGTGTTATTTGTATTGAAAGTCGGATTTATCAAGTAAAAGTAAGGTGTGACCTGAATTGTTTGAGCGACAGTATTTAGCAATAATAAAACGAAAAAAAATTGTCTGTGATTTTATGACCTTTTGAAATAACCTCACTTTTGCGCAAGTGGTCGAAAAAGCAGAATTGAAGAGCGAGGGATTCATTTTCTAAAAAATGATAACAGAGTAAAACGTAAGTACTTTTTGACAAAAAAAAAAAAAAAAGATATTTTAATGGAGCCCGTATACTCATCTATCTCGACGGATAATAACTTTTCCGCTTTTCAACTGTAATGGTTTTTGTGTTAGTGCATACGATCCCATATACGGTCCCATAATAAATAAATAACTTTTTTATTATTTTTCTTTTAATATGTCCTATTGATAATTAAATAAAGCTATTTCCTCCATGAAACAGCTTTTCAAAGCTTTATTAACCCTTCACACTCCGTTGGTGCCTCTGAGGATTCACCATTCAAGAAGGTTCGTCATTTTGACGTTTTATTTATTCATTTTTCAAATTAAATTGTTAAAAACGCCTACATAATGGTTAAGACATGTAGATAAAGTTTTCAAAGAAATTCAACTTAAAAGAATTACATATATTTATTTTTCATACCAATAAACAAATCTTTGTATTAGGGGAATAATTTTGAATCTAATTAATTGTCGGAGTTCGAAGGGTTAATTCATGCAGTAAAGGGTCAATTTCAGATTATATTTGTTTAAAAGAATCAGAAAAAAAGGTTTTTAATTTCTCAATTAATGGGTATATTTTTATTAATTGATATACCATATACTATTATGCTCTATCTATGTAACACAGATTCCTAATATATTTGTATTTTGAGCCAATGACTTATCCAACAAATCAAAATCAATTCAGTACTTTTCTGCTAGCCATGCGCCAGCGAAAAATCGCCCGATAAATTTGGCGGAATTCTACATTATTTGGCGATGTTTCGCTTAAAAGTCGCCGTGAGAAATTTGGCGAAATTCTACATTCGGTGATTTTTTGCTTTAAAATCGTCGTGAGAAATTTGGCGGAATTTTAAATTATTTGGCAAATATCCGCTGGCTTCTATCTAACTGAAAACCGTCATCCATTCTATCAATGCATTAATCAAATAATTCAATTGAAGGTCAAATTTATCGACAAAAAATAGAACAGAATCACTTAGTTCTCAACTATGCAATGTGCAAACCCATATCAATAGAATTAATTAAAACGTATGAGACATAACAATAATTAGTCACCAATTTTCATCAGATCATACGCATAAGTAGCGCAACTGTATTCTAATTACAATTCAGCTTTGAAGTGTTGGGCGGATGCTTCGGCAACACACGAGGATTAATCGAGTGATAGGAGATACGACTCGCGAGTCCTCGCCATTTCGAGTGTTCACTGCACCTGCAAGTTCTCGGGATATTCGAAATTAGGATAGCGCTGTCAAGTATCTAGATACGAAATTGGAATTAAGCGAAATGCATGGAATCTATGGTTGAAGTTTATGCTTACCTCGTCGTTTTTAGGAGAGGAGAGGTAATACATTGGAGATTCTCATTGTTGGTAATTTCATTAATTAATTCTATTAGTTTCTAAAGTGTTTTTCCTCCACTCTAAATTAAGAAAAAGATGATATATACAAGTTTTAATTAGCCGGTATTGGCGCATTTAGGCTAGAAAATTTTAATATGACTTATTGTAGCTAAAAATGGAAAATACATGTAAGCACAAGAGTTCAAATTGGAGGAAAGAGAAATAAAAAAAAATAGCAAGATAAACTCAGACATCTAAAATATAACAAGAGAAAAAATAAAAAGATTAAAATAAAATCTGCTATGCATATTTCAACGTATATCAGAAGATCATTTATTGAGCGACCAAGCACCACGTTGAGTAAGTTATTATTGCAAGTGAAATGATATTTATATTCATTTTAATTCTTTCATTGAATGAGTCACTTCGATATTTCAAACGATCATAAAAAAAAACTTTGTATCGCATTTATTGTTTTAAAAAATATCCCATTTCCAGCTTATTTCATTTCCTACAATCAGGTACTTAAAATGACATTTTTCTAGGTTTTATTTGCTGTAGTCATGAACTTATTTTTAAAAAAAAAAAAACAGAGCCCTTGTAAATGCGATGATAACGCGTTGTTAAAAGCTGCTTTTTTAGATGCTCGTACATATAATAAAATGTTTATTTTTCGCCTGTGGATTTTCGTTGATGCCAGAAAACCTTATTCCCAAAACAATAATTTGTTCTGACATGATAAAAAGTTAAACGCTAACTTAAATTACTTATTTTTGAAAAAAGAAATTTATAAAAGTGTTTAATTGAAAGTATTTTAAAGCTCTTTTATTATTTTTTGTACTTTAGATGAATCGTTTTTTAAATTTATTATAAGTTGATGACAATAGTTATTGTTGTTCTAGTGTTCCATTTTACGACGAACAGAGAGTTGCAGTAGCTTCTGAGGGAAGGACCTCTGATCACCCGAAGTCAGAAGTGTGAAGTAAACGTAATTTATCAAATAAAAATGATGGACGAATTGATATTAAAAAACTACGTGGATTTGCCTTGTAAAAACCTTAATATTCAAACTAATGCTACTTAATAATAACGGGTTGTTATTGTTGTTATTTATGGCATTTTCTAAGCTCGTTGACATGTCAGAGATTTAAACCGCTTGAGCGTCTCTCGTTTATTAGTAGCGACATCTAGGGCCAAGAGTACGCCTTAGCTAAACACACGTCACAACCCCTTTTAGGAGTCGACTTTCATTCATTCATCCACAGATCGTCATTTAGATTTAGAACAGAGAACAATCACCTCTGACCCAGTATCCCCAGTGGTATTACTCTCCACATGGATAATTTTATGTCAACGACAGATTTAACGTGCACCAGCCACCACCATACACGGAGAGTCTTCGACTGGTGGCTTCGAACTCGCATCCCAAGGTATGCGAATCCAATGCCCTATTGAACCGGACTATTCCGGCTAGAAGACATCAGTACAAAATTAAATTAATTTTTAACTCTTAGCTAAATTTTGAAAATAATTAATTAGCTACCTTTATCAAGATACAAAAATAAAATATATTTAAAAGTCTAGCTTATTAGGAAGTTAAAGAAATTCGACATCAAAATTCTATCATGGGCAAGTCAAGCGAAATAAAAGTTTTAAAGAAAATGGGAAAACCAGTATGAGTATTGTTTGTATAGCTTATTTATATATTTCCATAATAGAGTGTTTTTTTAAATCAGCTTATTCTTATATGAAAAATAGAGTACGTATTTCGAAGCTGAAGCTTTTCCATTTGTTCAATTTGGTTGAAAACTCCTTTTTCTTCCCGAACGGAATTGGGTGAAATTTCTTAATTTCCCTGATTTACTTATTTTGAAATTCTTTTGTACCTCTTCTTAATTGGTTTAAATTACTCTGTTCTTTTTCTGAATAGGTTTTTAATTTCTTTGTACCTTCTCTGAATTGGTTTAAATTGCTTTGTATCTTTTCTTAATTGATTTAAATTGTTTGTATCTTTCCTGAATCGGTTAAAATTCACTTCTATCTCAATTAAATTTGTTTAAACCCCTTTTTCTCTACACTTAATCATTTTAAATTCCTCTTTTCTTTTTATAAATTTATTTAAATTCCTTTTATTTAATAAGTTGAAATTCTGTTTACCCTTACTGAACTGATTTCAACAACTTTTGTTCTTCGAAAAATCTGGTTTAAATCAAGTAACTAATCATAAATAGCTTTGATAATCATATTTTTATGATTGCAACTTTTTATGTTACAGCTTTCACAAAGGGAAAATAGCGACAAATTTAAAAATATAAATTTCAGCTAAAAGTAGCAGCAAGATGTAAAGATTCATTAAAATCTTATATTTAGTTAATTAGAGTTATAATTTATAAAAACAAAATTGAATTATTTTGTAAAATGAAAACACAATGGAATTATCTCATAAAATGAAAACACAATGGATTTATCTCATAAAATGAAAACACAATGGA
>JAOUZG010051911.1:499915-514000 GCA_026289955.1 Argiope argentata | reverse complement strand
ACACACACACACACACACACACACACACACACACACACACACACACACACACACACACACGTGCTTTATTATAAGTAAAGATTTACCAGTTTCGCAAGCCAGAGAAAAGTCGCCAAATAATTCGCCAAGAACACATATTCAGTAAAAATTATAAATTTACGCCAGAAATTAATATTTTTAGATATTGCCTGCCAGTGTCATGTACATTATTCTCTGGCATGACCAATTTATTAGAGAATATGTGATCAAGTTCTGGGAAGACATCTAGTTCATGCAAGAATTCATTAACTTCTTTTTATTGGGCTTACGCTTATACATTTAAGAAATAAAAAGGAAAATGATGAATTTAACTCTAAATACTAAAAAAAATCATTAAACAAATGAGTAAAATTACATCTTAATATAAATAAGATCATAGTGGCTATATATGTATACTTATTCGACACGTTTTTCCCAAAAAAGCAGATGAAATCAATTAAAATTTTTACATTTATTGTTAGAAGTCTAGAAAAAGAATATAAAATTTTTACATAAAAAATGTTGGTTAAATTCTCGATCCATTATAACTAACTGAAATTTTGAGATTTAGCTACAATAATAAAACAGTAAAATATTCTACAAGATATATTCTTAAACCCTTTTTAAATTCTAGTTTTTATCTTTCCAGTGATACCAATTCCATTTCCATGCGATGTTTCTTTCAATTTTTCATAATATAATAATTCATTGAATGGATGCAGCAGACGATTTTAAAGAAAGAAAAGTTTTTGATAGTCCGTTGCTAGGCAACGGTGAGACTTTGAAATATTTTATTTGTTTGATTTTTCTGTTGCATATTTTATAAATAGAGGCTTCATATATCTGCATTGAAAGAATTCTGGGACTTATTTATTAAAAATATATTGTAGATGTATTAGGGATCTATGTGTTATAAAATTCTACATAAAATAATACTTTGCATTTATATATTCCTTTAAAAAACTAATTTTTTTTCCCTTCAAAATAAGTTATTTAAGATGCATGTATTTGAAATATATATTGGATTCTCTTCGAGTGTTAATATTAAATAGATTCAGTTTTAACAAAAAAATATTTTTTTTTACATTTAAATACCAGAATATAAGTAAGATGTCGTGTTATGCTATGTTAATGTTGTTTTTTTTTGGAAAATAAAAAACTTCTATGTTTTCATTTGGTAAAATATATTAAGATATTTTCCTTTCTAGTATTCATTAAACCTACTTTAGAGCTCGATTAAGTCTTCCACATGATGCTTAATCCTTTCAATTTAATTATTTTCATATCATCTTTACTGGAATTGAATGAAAATTTCAATAACACTGTAAGCTTTCTTCCCATCATTTCTAATTATATTTTGCAGTTATTTTAATTAGTTAAATAAAGTGTCGAAAAGTATCTATAAAACATTAAATTAATTTGTTGTAAATGTTACAAATGCCATTTACTTATATTTCATTATTGGCATTCAACAATAAATATTAAAAAAGATGCATATGACATATACATTAGCGTTTTATGCGCAACAATATATCGATGTTTTGAAAGTGGTGCGTTTAAAACAGCAAGTAATACTTGTAGGCAATGGATTTATGATTGCAAAAATGAAGTTTCCTTTTCTGATTATGATTTTTTTTGGGTAAATTGTGATAATAACTACTTTTAGAAATCAATTTGGTCGAAAATGAAATGAAACAAATTTGAAAAAGACAAAAAGTCATACGACGCTTTTAATTACAAAAATGCAATGTTATTTTTTAAATTATTTTGAAATTGGATTGATATAAAAGTTGCAATATTAATTTTTTTCGATTTTAAGGACTTTTCGATGGCAGCTCTTATATCAACTTTAAATTACTTTGAAAAATAAAATTTTTAAAAAAGGAAATAAAATCTATAGTTGCAATTTTTAAGTTATCATTTTGAGAACTTCATTATTTTTAAGTCATTTTTTGAAAATTAATTTTAGTCACTAACCAGTTTAAACAGGTTTCAAACAACTACAAGACTTTTCTATCGCCTTAGATATAGATATAGATATAGACATATTATATATATAAATATATATATATATATATATATATTATATATATATATATAAAGATAATAATTCTCAATTTCATTTTTTTCTTACTGGCGAACAAAGTTTTGGAATTCAACCGATATCGAGATGAAAAAACAGCTATGATCTCATAGCTCTACGTCAACCTTTTAATAAAGTATTTGCTGTCAAAGAAGTATACGTGATAATAAAACAATGCTGGTAAAAGCAGGGCAATCTTTTAAACACGTATCTGCTTTCAAAGAGAATAACATAATAGTATTGAAATATAGGTAAAAGCAGGTAAAAAAAGATATGCGATTAAAAGATGTTTATGAATATTGCCATTTGCTCATTACCTACGATTTCGAGCTTCAATTAATCATTGCGTCAATTATTCAAAAACACCTAAAGAAAATATATTCCCATGTGATAAAAATACAAAAAAATATCTTGTGTAGTAATGTATATTATTCAGTCAATGGTAAACGGATACTGAGCTTAAAATTGTTCGCCCTTAATAATTCCGTGTCCATGGCAAAATAAAACACATTTTTTTTTTTTTTTTGCTGAAAAGTTGATACAATGAAGAAATACAGTTAAGATAAAACCTTATTTCGTCAAAAACACATCGAAATAAAGCTAAAGTAAGCTTTTCCAATTGCACTTAGATCAACTTAAAAAAAAAACTGATTTCCTTGTCTTTTTCTAAAGAACAGTGTCAAAACAATTTGAATGATAAATAAGCACCAAAGCGAGAGAAGTCCCAAAGTACTTTCTGATCCCTCTCTACCTTGAGCCATTTTGATCTCGTTCTGCATCGATTACTAATGGCAGTTCCCCTTCCGCATTTCTGGAATTTAAAATTCCAATACCACCTTTTGAGATGGATTTATTGAAATTCGGAAGAAGTGTTTTGCAATGCGAAAGACCCCCCCCCCTTTTTTTGAATTCTCCAGTCGAAACGGCGAACTTTCGAGACTCGAACTAAGTTGTGCATGCTCGACAGCCACGTATCGACTTAAGGGGGGGGGGGAATCTTTTCCGAAATATCACGGTGGAGTTGCAGATCATCAATAAATATGCAAAATTGCCGGTCTTGAAGGGAAGTGCCAAGGCTATTGCAAGGTCATTAAGTATTATTGTTTCGACAGTGAATTTATGCCGCATTTATTGAATATTTTAAAATCTAGACACCTGTGTGTATATGTGTCTGTCAAAATGGGCTTAAATTTTTATTTATTTAATTACAATTATATACATTAAACTATGTGGATCTTGAAGTATTTGGTGAAATGAATTTCATTTGAGAACGTATTGCTAGACAATTAAACATTGTTGTTGTTCTCACTCTCTGGTTTACAACGGAAAGATGAGTGCAGTTGCTTCTGAGGGTAACTCCTAGAACAGACTCTTCGACCCGCCACAAAAGCACACAGATGAAGCATGAGCACTGAATTACCGGACCGTCTCAACAGGAATGAGCGGGAACTGTCGTTGAGTCCTAATAGTCATCACCGGTCACGATACTACCCTCCCCGAAGGAAGTACGTCCCATCATCGGTGGGATGAGCCTATCCCCACCTATTAGTTTACCCACAGGGTTGGAGAGAACCAACCACCATACCATCTCATTCCCAATTACGAGGTGCTCCCGGGGGGTTGCTTCTGAGAGTATGGCATAGGTATACTCCTTCCCGGCCGAAGCCATTCGGATATAACGAGAAGCCGCCACAAAGCAACCCCCCAAATATCACGGAAGTGCAGGTTAATCAACTTAATTTTCCAAAAACTTAATTCAAAGGAACAGATTGAAAAATAAAACGAATTTAGATTCTCAAAAACTGTTACTGTGTCTTCAAGTATAGTAATTACCAAACATTTCAGCAGTTATTAGAGGAACATAAAATTGTAAACAAACGTTAATCAAGAAAAGCTTATGAGGGTAAGGGCCCCTTCCCACCCGAGGGCAGAAGTCTTTATTCTAGCTTACACACGTCACAAACCGTTTTTACGAGGCGGATTTCATTCATGCCTTTCATTCATTCATCCACAGATCGTAATTTAGATCTGGAACAGAAAACGATCACCTGCGAACCAGTACCCCCAGTCGCGTTACTCTCGACATGGAAGACTTTGTGGCCACGACAGACATAAAGTCCAACCCCCACCCATTCACACGCACACACACTCGCGAAGTGTCTTCGGCTGGCGGTTTTGAACTCGCAGCCCAAGGGATGCTAATCCATCACCCTACCAATCAGGTTATCGCAGCCTAATTTTACAATTACTATAAATAATTGATTAAAAATCATACTAGCCTTGAATTTTCAACTCCGATTGAGTCGATGCAAAATGCGTGAATTTTCTATGTCAGTTGGGGTAACACAATACAGATTAGAAATTTTTACTTATCTAATCACTAAAATAGTGTTAACAAAAAATATTTAATGTTTAATTGGGCCGGAATAGATTGGTTGATACAGCGTTGGATTTGAATCCCTTGGGCTGCGAGTTCCACCTCGCCAGCTGAAGACTCACTATATGTGTATGAGTGTCTCTGTGTGTGTGCGTGTCTCTCTCTGCCTCTCTCTCTCTGTGTGTGGGTATTTGTGTTGTGGATGTTACATCTGTCGTGGTTAAAAAGTCCTCTTAGTGTCAATCACTGGAAGTATTGGGTCAAAGGTGATCGTTCTCTGTTCCAGATCTAAATTGCGATCTGTGGATATGAATGAAATGCATGAATGAAGCCCCCACCCCCAGTAAAAAGGGCTTGTGACGAACTCAAGTCAGAAATCTGCCCTCGGGTGCTGAAGGGTCAGAAACTGCTGTACCCCTCCTTCCGTTGTAAAGCGTAACATGAGAACAGCAACAACAATTATTTAATAAAATGTAACTAAAATAAATTTTTCTTTCTTAACCTAAGTAGGAATCGATTTTAAAAAGTTGTTTTTTTTTTATCTTACTTGTTTATTATTAGTACACTTTCTCAATATTATATCTACGAGAAAGTAAACAAGTAATATTTTTTGAACTTTCAAATGAATATGAGATCCAAAGACTATAATAATTTTTTTTTCTTATTCAAATGTTTTTTGATGGGAAATAAGTTCCGTCATCCTGTATATAAATATTGCTTCTGGAATTGTAATTATTCTCCTTCGTAAATTGAATTATTCCAAATCTTGCATGCATTCAAACGGCGCTGTTCATACGAGGCCGATCGTGGTTAACTGCATCTATTGCAAATCCGATACCACCTGCCGTCATGAGGAGCTGCCTTATTAACTAAATGCCTTCCGTGGACATCCTTGACGCGATGGCACGTCTGAAATCTCTTTACTTCCCATCACAATGCCTCATCGACTCCATAATAGAAAGCCCACCCCTCTACACTCAATTTCATTTCCTCGAGGCCTGCAAATGCCCCCCTTTCGCAGCCAATGGGGCACGAGATCGTGATTTCATTGAAAACGACAATCATTCAGCGGTGGGAAAGTCCCCACGTAGGGAATATTTTTGGATGCTCTATTTGTGCCTCTCTTGGGAATAAATGGAATGTGTCTGTCTTGCTGCGGACGGTGGTAGAGAAGAATATATCGTTGTAGAATTTAGAAAGGAGGCTGTTTATCACTTAATAGGATGGTTTCTGTCGGCGAGTGATGGTAATGGGTAAACGGAAATAGACATTTGAGGTTTATAGATTCAGTTTAAAGCATATTGACTTTTCAGAATATCAGTTATTTAGGTTCTTTAACAATAAAATAGTATTTAAATTTTCTTCGAAGAGGGTGCACCGTGCTATTTCAAGCTGTAAATGCATGACATCTTTTAAACATTTCAAATGGGAACGATCTTTTTACACTAATATGAATGTCTTATAAACTTGATTTATCAGAATCCAACCGACACCAATGCGAAAACTGGTCTAAATTGGCTTAGAGGGGAGCTAAAAAGTTTTATTTAACCTAACGCATTTTAACACTCTACGTTCCGTAAATTGTATGGTTAGTATATGTAGTAAGAAATAGAAATCTGGAATGCAAAGAAAATAAAGAATGTATTCTAACAAAAAAATCATAAAGGAAAAGTTAAAATTCAAACTGTTAGGGAATGGTCATCTTTACGGATTCTAAAAGGATGGGTTAGCTGGCATAGGAATAGCGCGTCTGCCCTGATTTGGGCATTCCGGGTTTGAATCCCGGTTCGGGCGGGGTTGTTCTTCTGTGTTCTATCTGTATGGTGTATGAATGATTCCCCTTGAAAAGGAGCTGTGCAAGCGACTGGGGTGAGTGTGTAGCTAAGTGGTACTCTTGGCCCTAGTTGGCCCAACTACAAAACAAGAGACGCTCCTTTCGGCTTAAAACTCACTGATGCCACAGTGTTGCTGGTCCATGGCAAGTGCCACTAATAACAAAAACCACAGGATGTGATTACAAATAACGCAATATTTGGAGAGCTGAGAATGAGATTTTCGATATCGAACATTACCAACTGTAATGCTTCCAAATTGGATTCAATCCTTTCATATTGTTCCCCATTTATAAACTTAGTTGCTGAATTATGATTTAACACTATATATAAAAACATTTCAAAACTGGATGCCATGCATCGCACATCACATGAGTTCTCAACTCTTGTTACTATTATAATCTGACATGGCGAGTTCACTGTTTGTTTATTTTAGTTACATCAACGTTTGCAAAGCTACATTAGGGATATTTTGAGACGGAACTCGTAATTTTTAACCGCAGTCAGACGACCAGGATGACACTAGAGCTGGCAACACGTTTTCCACACCTCACCAGATTTTAAGACGTTTCGACCAGAATAATTTAACATGAACCAAACCCGCTTACACGACCATTCAACGGTGTAATAGGGGCACGAACCTCTATTCATCCGATCCCAAAGTCAAAACCTTACCACCAGGTCATCGCGTATAGTGATATACTGGAAAAGATTCGGAGTTCAGTTAGAGGTAGTTGACCCACCACGCAAGATTCTATGCTTCTTAGATATTTCTCTCTCTCCACACTACACCACACCAATTGGATGTTTGGCTCTGACGGATTTAACCCCTTAACCGGTGTGCCCGTACGCCGTACGTGCATCGATTTATCGAATTTTGATAGTTGTAAATAAAAAATAAATCATTCATAACAATTATAATTCAATAGTAAAATGACTTCGAATACGTAGATAAGCCAAGTATTCCATGGATTTCGATTTGGATCAAAGTAATAAAATGTTCTCAAAATAGAAGGCGTCATCTTATTAGATAGTAAGGAAAATAAACCAGTTAAGGGGTTAAAGTGTAATATACCCTTACACAACGGCTCATCGGTAGAATCGGGTCTCGAACTTGAAACCCTACGCTCCACGAAACTTACACCAGAACCTACGCCACCTTACGAACCTACGCCAGAACCTTACCACCTTACAAGACCATACCATCAGGCCTCAAAATTTCTGAAAGCTCTTGCTTTGTATAAAACTGTTCTTTTACCATGAAGATCCCCGTTATTCACCGCTTTCGAAACTGGAGTTATCACATATATCACTTTGTATGAACTGGCGTACAATAATTACGAAATATCAACATTTGGCATGATTTTAGAATTGCCAATACTATGCTATGCGATCCTTGGCGAGTTATTTGGCGATTTAGCCCTGACATGTAGTTAAAAATATCAGAAAAACGGATTTGTGTTTCTCATTAGTTTTTCTCACCGATTAGAAGAATTTAATACAGAACTGCATTTGTAGTCACAAATTCCCGTACCAAACTTTATTATGTATGTGCCATTGCATTTGTTTAGTTATGTTGTTCAAATATTTTTGAAATTACAAACCTACAAATGATCAATGCTTTGTTATATTCGACTCAAATTTGAAAGACACCTACTCTATAGATGTTAAACCTGTACACTGATTTCTGTTTGTATGGTATTTTTCATTTTTTAACTACCATGCTTACTTATATTCAAATAAATAATCTGTCTATGAATGAATTTTGCTTAAAATTTGAAGAGAAATCTACAAATTTGGTTTCAAGAGCTTATTTAATTAGTCTAATTCAACTCGGTTTTGAGTTATCTTAGTCAAGCAAGACAAACGGGCACTTTCCAAAAGAATTTTTTTTCGAACTCAGGGCAATCTAAAACGTGGAGTTTGTTGAACATTTCGAATTTTTTGTTGTTGTTGAAGATAACAATATTTTTTCTACATTACACGAACGCGTAAAAATAGAAAATTGAAAAAGTATATATATATATATATATATACTTCTTATTTTGCATTCCGATGCGTAAGAGAACACATACTCTATTTATAGGTATAAATAACACACAACGATTTCATCACTCTTCATCCAAAGACATTTCGTTTAAATTTCAGAATTTAATTTGAGGCTCATTTGAAACTTATTTCAGAATACATTTTGATACAGAAATTTTTTTTGTATATATTTCCTAATTAATATGCAAAACATATAGTTATTTTTATCGTTACTTTTCGGAAATCGCATTAAAGTTTAAAAGAAATTTGACCCTCTGATCCGAATCCTTTCACCATTTTCCGAATTCATAGGCTCCAACTTCAAATATATCGAAACGTAAGAGAAAATTCACTCTTATCTTGTCATTCCGGAAACTTCTTAATCAGAATAATCGAGGCATTCCAACTTGGATTAGATCACAAAAACCTCGAAATCATCAATCCAGGTTTCCTCATTTTTATTTGCGATAAGAGGACATAGACACAGATAATTATATACAAATATTTACATATTTGATTTCACGAGAACGTCTTCTTTATATAGCATACAATGATCTTTGGTTACATTCGTACACATTTCATGAACCAAACCCAATCTAAATTGAAACGTGCATCTGTTACTGTGAGATCGTGGGTTTTTTCCTGACGTCACTATTACGCTTGCGCGAAAGGGTTACCATCATGTTATGGTTAAGCCGGAAATTCCAACAATCCTAATAATTTTGAGAGTTTCATTCGTCAGTCAGTCAATAAATTATTTATAAAAGTAATTTATTATTATACATTATAAAACCAATTGCGCACATACAAAAATTGTATTGAAGGTTATAACTCGATAATCTATTTCCCGCTGCAGCTAAAACAATAAAATTATGGTTATAAAATATTGCCGCGAAGACTGAATTAAAGAAAAGGATCGCTAGAAACAATTGCGTTTATTAGCACCAAGCAACTCTCTGGAGAACTGAGCAGAACTCAGCTTTGATACATCTGAGGAACATTCGGGAATCATCTCGCTCGAATGGTAAAGAATATTCTAGAATCATCTCGATCTTAGAGAAATAATAGGAACAATTTTAAATTAAAATTCCAGTCTTTGGATAAAATGCGCTGGCCCGGAATGGAACCAGGGACCATCGGATTAGAAGTCCTGCCAATCGAGCCATGGTGAATCATAACAGTCTTTCTTTTTGTGACAATATGCTTTAAAAACTTTTAAAAATAATTCAAAATAAGAGAAAAAATAACATCAAAATAAAATTTATATCAGAAAAAAGTAAAACTTAAAAATAAGGTTTTAATCTGATTTAATTAATGGGATCAGAATCAACAATTTGAAACCACTCTGAGACATCAAGGTAATTTATATCAATACCCGGAATGCTTCGACCGCATTGGAAAGGAAATATTTGAACCTTCAGGATCATCTTTAGTCTTCCGTAAGCCATCCCGTTCTGCCCTTTGGTAGGGGACTTTAGCGATGGAAAATAAGCACACTGCTTCATCGCCGAAAACCCATAAATTTAATGACTAACATTTAAAGTCCTTTTACTACTTGCTGAAGGAGAAAAAGTACTGCTAGTTGCCATAATCTTTTTAGCAACTGTTACTTACGCCACCAGTAGAAAGTAGCTCCTGTTGCTTGATTTGAGCTTCTGTTGCCAACGCCAAAGGACCCCACAACAATTGTGTCCACCATGACTCTCAAAACTATTCATCAGGCCAGTAGCACTTCATTTCTTTTTTTCATACATTATTTCAGCTGAATAATTTAGAGTAGTTTTTTAGGATATAATGAAAATAAATGAATTTAGCATAAAATATAAATTTGCTCTTGTGCATCGCTTTGTAGGTTGAAAACTTTTTTTAGAAATTTCTTACTCAATCGCTTATAGGCTGGAATGATATTTGCAAATGGATATGGTATGACGTCATAACTTTATAAAATTTTGTTAAACAATCTTCTTAACTGGATCTGGGCTCTAGAACTTCAAGATCTGGAAATTACTTTCTATGTAGGAGGTGTTTTTAAGAAGAGGTACATTAAGTTTCAAAGAAGTGTGAAAATGAATTATGGATAGTAATATGATTAGATATTGTTGATAGCAAATGTTAAATTTGTAATGAAAGAATCAAATCTGTAATCATATTACTTATACCTATCATGATTCATATAAATCACATCCGATATCTGTAAACTACAGGCTCCATTGAAGCTGTGTGAAATGTAACTGCCTCGTCACTCATCATCCGAGTATTAACTCGCGAAGCTTCTGAATAAGTTTTTTACTCTCATTCTTTTCGGAACGCGCACACGCACTGCCTCGGTATAAAAGCGAATAATAAAAATCAAATGTTTAATTTCTTTAATTAAATTGTACATAAAACTATTTTTCTAAAACGTTGCAATGATTGATGTCCCAACAAAATACACTTAACCTTAATTACGAAAAACAAATACTCAATATTTAATTAAGTAAATATTTAATTACAATTATTTTAAGTCTTTGTGTGGTACATTTTCCCTCTGTAAAACCTTTGAATGTAAATTTGACAGCTCTGAAGGTTTTATCTTTTGAGATTTTTGAAAATTTAAAGAATATTCTATTTATGTATGATATATTACGTGATAAACTTTATTAAATTAATCAATGGTAGTTTTCTTACTTCATTTTTTTACCCTACAGGAGGTCCTTTTATAAAATAAAATAGTCAAATGAACATCGCCAACATACATTCCTCACAAAATAGGTTAACATCGTATAAAAAATCCTAAATAAGATGTTTTTATAATATTAAATTTAGCAAAAAAAAAGTTCAAATCTTCCTAAAACCGTTTCTTACAAATTCAAAGATTCTTAAAATATTTGTGTGTGTACTTCATCTTACTTTTAAAATGTAGCCAAGTCTCCAATAATCGCCAAAGCAAATTAAACTGAGCCTCGCTTTCGAGCCAAGAAGTCAAAGAGCGAGCAACATAATCTTCCAGTTGATTGCCCCTTAAATATCACAACAAATACTTTTAGGTACGAAATTTCATGGGGCTCCGGTGCATATTTTGGTCTTCAAGTAAACTTATTCCGGTCTAGAATTCTTGCTGGAGGTAAATTCAATTTGCTCGCTTTCATACAAAGAGGAGCAAGCCCAATCTATTCTGGATGAAGCTGTATGAAGGCGCTTAAAATAGTTTTATGGAAATGGTCGGAGCTCTAAAGCAGTTAAGGTCGGCTAGTAATGGTCGTGATCTAGATGTTATTGCATTCATTCAATATGCCTTGGAATAGAAAATAACGTACTTGGTCTTGGGTTTTAAAATCAGAATAGCAAATAAGAGAATGGTCTCCCTGAAAGTTGTTCTTATATTCTCCAATTAAGGGACTGTGTTTGAAAAATATAATCTAAATACGTCAATAGACATTTAGCAGAGGGCATTTTATAATTGCTACTATTTTTATTGTAATTAAAATATTATTAAAAGATTAAAGCAAACGATTTTTTATTTGATAAACTTATTTTTATTAATATTATTGTTAAATTAATTAAGTTAAGTTATTAATTAATTTGTTTTGTTTAGTATATAGATACTAAACAAAACAACTTCTCAAGAACACGACATTTGATTTTATTTTTCCTTAGAGCCTTTTTTATTTACAACAGCTGACTCCAACAAATATAAACCGTTGCTATGCAACGCCAGAATCAAATCTCAGCGACAGCACGTTTTTCACGAGAAAGTAGGTTATAATAATTGTTAACAGCCAAGATGTTATAAATATGAAAATATTTAAAAGTTACAAAAACATTTTAATAAATTTATGATATATGTTGCAAAATGTAATAATTATTATTTGAATAAATATTATAAAAGACCTTACAATTTACTAATTAATACTTTGATATTATTAAAATTGCCGTTACATTATTTAATTTTTTTAATAATAACTGATGATCAATTATAAACTTTTAAAAATCTGGCAATATTATGTAATATTATATTGTTAAGTTAAAAGAATAAAGAAGCAGGTGCAATTCTAAAATGCTTGGCGTATTATTTTCATGTCAGAACATGATATTATTTTGGGAAGGAACAAAAATCGTTAGGCAAAAAACTGAAAATTTATTATACGCACGATCATCTCAAAACATCTGCTTTTAAGAACGCGTTGCCGTCACATTTACGAAAGCTCTAATTTTTAAAAAAAAAAACATTATTACTGCAAATAAAACCATAAAACATGTCATTTTGAGCATGTGATTTTACGAAATAAAATAAATAGGAAATGCGATATTTTTTAAAGCAATCAATGCGAGGCAATTTTTTTTTTGATCGTTTGCAATACTAAAGTGACTCATTTGATGAAACGATAAAAATGAATTAAAATATAACTTAACTCGCACGAGCACGTGGTGCTTTTCCGTTCAAGAAATTGTGTTCTGACATGATACCTTGAAATATACATAGCATATTTCATTTCAATCTTTATTTTAGTTTATTAAAATTTAAAAAAATTTAGAAGCTATAGTTTGAAGCTTAAGAAAGTTAGTAGTTTTCTGGAAAGCATGCACAAATCTTATATCGGTTCTACTTAGGCATAAAAGCATGACATTGGATTTAAAAAAATCAAATCTCTTTTGTGATATCATAAATAATATTAATGAAATATGCATCTTTGATGTGAAACTAACATTTTTATTGAATATTACATAACATATGAATATATATTTAGAACACATTTTTTTACCAACGAAATCAGCTTAAAAATTGATATGGAACCACATTTGCAATCATAAGATAACATACAAAATTACATTGATTAAACTATCGGATTAATATGCGTTTGAAAGTACAAACGAACAACTTCTCAAAACTTTTGGTTGATTTGAAAGGAATCATATTTATGATCCATGTAAGACATAAACCAAAAATTTGGCTTTATCGTTTGAGTGAATTCAGAAGTTTTGAGCCAAAATTCCCGATATAAAAATATTTGACATACATGTTGGTTTGTGAGCGTATGGACATTGTAATTCAGTTACGTGACTAATGAAATTTGGTGACATTTTTCCGTTAGCCGGGTGCCAACAAAAAAATCACCAAAGAAATTTGGCGAAATTCTACATAGTTTTTTTTGGCTATTTTTCGCTTTAAAATTACTGTAAGAAATTTGGGGAATTTCAGCATCATTTGGCGACTTTCCTCTGAAACCCAGCTAATGGAAAAGTATCAATTTGGCATCCAGTTTTATCGTCAAAATTGTCGGAATGTATTAAATCAGAATAACCTGCATTAATATTCACTGCTGTCCTTTAATAGTTCCGCTATATCTAGGAATATGTAATTTGTATAGTAAAAAAAATAGCTTTTATTCAAAAAAAAGTTTTTACTGGCTATCTAAAAATTCTAAAAAGGAACAGGATTCATTTTTTTTGTATTTGTTTAAGAAGATTTTGTCATTTAAAAAAATACATACAGATGACCGAAAGGCTTTGTATTAGGATTCAACAAATGCTTATTATCATGTGAGAACATGATATTTTTTATGTAAAGAGGTTTTTGATGTCTTCAACATTTCATGGTTAAAAAATATTTTTACCTCCTTTTATCAGTTTCGAATAATTATTATGCATTCTTCTTTGACAAAGATGCATTTTTAAAGGCCTGACGAAAAATTATGACAACATAGTTGTTATTTCAACACAAAATAATTCTAGCTTCAAAACTTTATTTGCGAGCTAGAAAAGTTGAA
>JAOUZG010051911.1:478644-490023 GCA_026289955.1 Argiope argentata | reverse complement strand
CTATTTAATTAACCAACTATTTTAATATATATATATATATATATATATATATATATAAAACTTGTATATTATATATATTAAAATAGTTGGTTAATTAAATAGTATAATACTTATATATATATATTACTTGTTTAGCATTATTTTGAAGTAATCGCATTTCTGTTCAAAATATTTTTATTTCCGTCCACATTGATTGCTTCAAGAAAGATTCATTTAATATCATTTTAAGTCATTTAAACTAAAACTAAAATAATAAAAATTCATTTTATAGTAATTATTTAATAGACTAAAAAGTAAGAAATCTTCGAATGCAAATTGTTTTCCAAAGGCAGCTATCTTTGAATGAAATTAATCAATAGGTTAAGGGTCTGTACTCAGAAAATAAAACTCATAAACCTGAACAGGAAATAATTCGTGAACGTGAAAATTTTAATCATTAAAATTTAGTATGTTATCTTGTAATTACAATTGTAATTTTGTGTCAAGATTTGAGATCAATCTGTTGGAAGAAAGATATTCAAAATACATATTCTTACAAATGATACAGAAATTTTTTTAAATTCATGCTAAATATCTATACATTGTCCATAAATGTTATGTCAGATCTTCGCAAATCTTCGCCCTAATTTTAAAGTCGCCATCACTCTATGTTATAAATTATAATCAGAGATTTCAATTAACAGATGATAAAATAAAACATTCATAAAATCGATTCTTTTCACAAGATGGACTCCATTTATTGTATTTTTGTTTTAATTGGCAGTATATTAATTAAGCAATCATACGGAGTAACATCACTAACAGATCATGGACGCATTGTTTATCCTAACAATCATGTGCTTCATTTATTGAAAACTTTGAATTTTTGTTGAAAGTAAATTTTAACCAAATCTCTGTTTTCTTTACAGTTACTTTAACCCTTTAACGGTTTTTATTGTTTGCCATGCGTGTATAGACTTGTCAAATTTTGATTGTTGAAAGTAAAAACTAAACCATTTTTAACGATTATAAATAAATATTAAAATTATTTCGAATACATATCTAAGTCAAATATTAAATGGATTTCATTTTAATCGAAATAAGAAAATATTTCCAAAATAGAGGGTGTCATTTTATTAAACAGTAAAGAATATAAAACAGTTAAGGGGTTAATTCTCATTGTTTCTGAATCCACAAAATTCCTTTTCTTTAGTGAGAAAATAAGCCTTATAACAAAATAGTAATCTGATTGATTTTTTTAATCTTTAGTAAAGAATACCAAATAAGTTATGTAAACATTTTTAATAAACGTATTAATATTTCCTTCCACTTTTAAATCTTTTTCTTAATATTTAAGTTATTTTCTTCAAGACTTTTAAGTCCTCGGATGTACCTTAATGGAATTAATAAATATTTGGATTGCTAAAACGAAATCTATCAAAAATATTTCTTTTTATCATATTAAATTTTAAAATATATGTGATTAGTTTTTATTAAACGTAGCATAAAATCCTTTTAATGCTCATATTTTATCCATCTGAGATAAAATCAATAATTAAAAAAAATTTTCATGAAATTTATAAACATGTTAAGAACATGGTAGTTACTGTTAAATCTTCGAAACTCTTTTTAATAAAAAATAATTTTTAAAAATACTTAATTCAGTTTTGTCCTTTTTTTTCTTTTGAGAAAAAGAAAATGTATTTAATCTTCTAAAAATATTTATTTTCGATTATTTTCGGAATAAATTAATAATTTTTCAAGAAGAAAATGGAGATGGATAGTTACTAATTCTAGCATGCACTTAATATCTCCGTTTCAGTGGAAAATTGACGGAAAAAAATTCTAATGTTAATGAACATTATTTCGCCATTTGATTTTGAAAAAGAACTTGAGAGTTTAATGAAGTACACAAATTTAATCCCCTTTCAAGATTTTTACTTACATTACTTTATTTTAAAGTTTTGTTATGCACATTTGCAAATTAATTCTGGCTATTTTTTTAGAAATGAAAACGAATACTATAGAGAAGGAATTGTTTATAAATTCTATAACTACGTTTTTAATGTTTCTTTTTCTATAAACGTAAAGAAATCGACAATTTTTTTACAAGCAAATTTTTTTTATGTAACAATTTCTTCAAAAAGTTTTTTTTAAAAAAATATTATTATTTATTATGACTTGTTTTGTGCAATTCCAAAACAACCAATCCAACAGTGGCAAGCTTCCTTTATGCTTGATTTTTATGAAGTTAATTAGATATTGTTCGTTGTTATATCTAATTTAGTTTTTTTTTAACCTTCCAAATATCCAATATATAATATTCCATTTCTCATGTTTATTAATTAAATATATGATTCGTATTTATAAATCCACTTAAATTGATTTGGTTAATATTGTAAGTTATTTTTTAAAAAGTTATAAGAAGTTTCCATTTATTTGACATAAATTTCATGACCCTTGATTCAAAATAGTGAGTGCTTATAACATAAAAGAGTTTGAATTTTCTTCTTACTAGATTTTGAAAGATGATAAAGTAAAGTGGAATTTTTTTTAAATGTATTACGTAAAAATCATACAAATTAATGTTAAATGTTTAAAACCCTTTTAAACTTTTTCAAATTCAATGCAACGACTAATATATTCAAATAAAAGAAATCAGCGACAAACCCACAAATACATTTCTTAAGGCTTTATCTTCCTTGCAAAGTATTATCAGTAAATTTTTTATCTTCCTTTATCCAAATAAAATTATGAACTATGGATAAAGCTTTGGCGAGCTAAAAAAATATCCAATTTTGTAAATATCAAAAGTTTTAATAAAAATACAAGATATCCCAGAAAAAATCATCCGATTTCAAACATTTATATTTTAAAAAATTACACAGAGAAAATTACAATTCAAACACGAATATAACGGGAAAATGTGTGTTGTTGTTTATAAATATTCAATACGACTTCTTTTGGTTAAACGTAAGATATCATTGCGATATGAAAGTTTTTAAAAAACACGGTGTTATGTATATCTGGTAATTGTTTGTACAGCATCACAAATGCGTTTTTTCACTTCATTTACACTTGTAGGTAAAAGTGGTACAAAGACAAGATCCTTCAAAATTTCCCAAAGGAAGAAGTCGCATGGGGTTAGGTCGGGTGATCTCGGAGGACAACTGTGTTTAACCATATTATCGGATGAACTGCGACCAATCCAATCGTTTGGAAGTTCCGTTTTAAGAAAATTCCTACTCCCCAAGGGCCAATGGGGTGGTGCACCATCCTGTTGAAAAATGAAAGTTGGAAGAAAACTGACGATTCAACTGCGAAATTCACGTTGAACAGGGATTACTGTCACATTTCGCTAACGAGAGAACACAAAAAGCCTTTTGTTCCACAGAGGCCTTTTCACGTTCTTTCACAATACAAAAAAAAACAAAACAAGCAAACAGCTAGTGCCACTTATTGAGAAAAACATAATAAAAAGTAAAACTCGATCTTTCCCGTTTTATTCGTGTATGAATTTCAATTTTCTGTATGTAATTTTTTTAAATGTAATTTTTTGGAATCAGATGATATTCTCCCGGAGACCCTGTATTATAAAACTTAGACATGAAGTTAGGTTTTCTACTGAATCGATCTTACTAATAAACTTTTTGGATGATTTTTTAGAGTTAGTCAGATACCAAAATATTAAACGAGACTGAAATTGTAATCAAAAACAGCATATTGAATTTCATAGACATAAGACACGTTTATTACGTGTATATGCATGTGAAAATTCAAACCGGTGGACGATCAATCCCTTCATATATGTGGTTCAAAAATTGATATGAATCCGCATTATTGATGCAGAAGCTGTATAAAAAACTTTATATATATATATATATATATATATATATATATATATATATATATAGATATGCAGTAATCGAATTATCTCCTACTCCAACAGAAAAATGAAAAAAAAAATCTTTGAATTGAATTTCTTTTCCAATATGATAGAAATATACAAATCAAGTCTAAATTACATTATTAAACTACCTGAGCTGGGCGACGAAAGGAAAGATTCAAGAATATCCAGGCGAATAAGAAGGGGATAGGAACAACAACAACTAGAGCGATCTTTTAAAAAATTTTACACCCTACTCAGGAAGCTATTAAATGTAGGAAAATCAAAAGGGTGTCGGTGGTATAGTTAATGAGAGAAGAATTATTTTGTTAAATCCAGAGAAGCACGAGCACCTCATTGAGCTCAAACGATTTGTGGATTGAGATTTTGCATGTGCTGAATCTTGCACTCAAATATTAAAACATCATTTAATCCTGTGCTAAGTAGGCAGAGACATATTAGTGAGTACATGTAAGAAATATCATAGTAATGAATAGCAGACGTTTGGATGAACCATCCTTAATAGTTGTGTGAAATCTCTCCTCTTGTATTCTTCCTGGCCACTTTGCGTGTTACTTGGTTGTTTCCTATCAATTTAATACTTTTGAGCTGTTGTTTGTTGCAAGTGCTGTATTTATTGCTTGTGTGCGTTTCAGCTGCACTTTTGAGGTTTGTGTGTGGTGTCTTCCTATTAATAAACGTTGTTCTTTGTTATTAAGACGTGTTCTAACCATACATTTAATACAGTGAATATGTCAAATTTACGGAATTATAAGTTATACTGCCAACAATAGGTTATACTGTGCCAGACTAGTTTATATCTCATTCAAAGCCCAACAAAAACTGTTTCTATAAAATTGACACGAAAAAACCATTAGTAAAACGATGAAAAAACATGAAAAGTCAATAACGAAGCTCTAATAGTGAGTTCAAGTTAAACCAATAGACTCTAACCCTTTAACCGGTTTGCCCGTAGACCGTTCGTGCATCGATTTATCGAATTTTGATAATTGTATACAAAAGAAAAACACTTCATAGCAAGGATAACTCAATAGTAAAATGACTTCGAATACATTGATAAGCCAAGTATTCCATGGATTTTCATTTGAATCAAAATAAGAATATATTCCCAAAATAGAAGGTGTCATCTTATTAGATAGTAAGGAAAATAAACCAGTTAAGGGGTTAAAAAGACAAAAAGGCTCACATGTGTAACTCTGCCAAGCAACAATGGCGAAGTCACTGGAAATGTTTTGATGTAAAACAAACGCTGAGCATTAAAATATGGGAATTGTATAAGGACATGATAAATTGTTGTTCCACAGTCAAAATGTGGACATATTGACAACTGATCATTTAATAATAGATGTTTAAGTGCGAATCTAGTGTGATCGATTCTCAGACGAGTAAAAATTGTATCGTGTTTTCGATAATTTAGGGGGCCAGTTTTCTATAATGGGCTGTCAAGAGTTTGTTTACAGTTTCCAAATCCCATTGAGTTTGGTAGTTTTTTACCTGTTTCTTGCCAGAGTTTTACGTGTTTCTTGAATTTTCCAATACAATGCCCCGTAACAATATTTTCTCAATATTTTAGATACGGAAAAGTAAAAACTCTTTTTGTTGAAAATGAAATTTTCTTTACTTCATACTTTCAACGATAAATGATGTACAAAATTTTAAATTAATGTAATATTAATCTTAAAATTTATATTTAACTGATTTTACCATAATGCTCTCAACTTACGACGAAAACTCAAAAGCATTTGTAGTAACTTCCATTTTTAGGATCGAATAAAATCCTTTTATTTCTTAAAGGAAAAAGAAAAATCTGAACGGAATTCCATTTTATGAGTATTCATAAAACCGGAAACTTGTGCATTTCTTTCCATTTTATGCTCAATGTCGAAGAACATATTCTAGACTTTAAAATAAATCCTTCTTGTCCCCTGTAACATCGGAAAGCAGTCGTTTCTTATGAAGACCAACGACGACAATCAGTCACAGCTTTTCTTTCCATTTATCGTGATAATCGTGATTTATCGTGATAAAATACATTTTATTTCTGTCATAAGTTTTCATACCGATTTGAGTGATTTGTCTTATAATGTTTATGGAACTTAGATTTTTTTATGAATATCTATAAAATTTTTGGAGAAATGATATATTTTGTTCGATGCATTACAACAGAATTTGTTTTTAAAATAGCGCAATTTTTAAAGGATTTTAATTTTTTTAAACACTTTATTTTCTAAATGGGTAGGTTTAATGATATTGTTTGGAAAGTTTTAATATTTTATTGTTGGTTGATTGATGAAATGCAAACTTCGGAACCTACCAAGTATTTTAATTGACATAAATTCCAATAGTTATAATACTTTGATCGATGAATATTGCTATTATTAAATTACTTTAAAGGTTTCTGGCTCAGAGGTAGCGCGTCTTCCACATGTTCTGGGAGTCCCGGTTGGGCATAGTAGTTCTTCTGTGTGCTATCTGTGAGATGTGTGACTGTGCCTCCCTGTAAAAAGTGACTGAGCAAGTGACTGTGGTGAGTGAGTAGCAAAAGTCGTACTCTTGGCCCTAGATGGCGCTACTTCAAAAAAAGAGAAGCTCATTCGGCTTAAATCTGCTGCTGTATCAGCGAGTGACTTGTCCATAGCGAGTGCCATAAATAACAACTTTAAAAGTAACGTAATGTTTGAAAAAAAAACATTTAACAAATAATAAATTCAAAAATTTAATGACATTTTTAAAAAACTCGTCTGCTAATATTTTTCCTGGTATATTTTTCATTGTTATATTAAATTAATAGATTAGAAATGCATAGAATGCGCTTTTTTCTAAAAATATCTTATTCAATAAAGAAATACAAAATATTTACTGTAGATTCTAGAAGCAGTAATCTTATAAGTATATGAACTTTATCCTTTATATAAATAGATAAGGTAAGCATATACTTAAAGTTTTAAATATAGTCGGCAAGATGTATTGATCCGCTGTTCGATTCAATAAAACGAGACTACCAATTTTTGGTGATTCTACTTTGGTAAGAGGAGATTGGCAGAAGAATATTTCATGCATTCGTTTTCATTCTTTGAACCCTATGACATCCGAGTGTGGAAGTTTGCAGATTTAGTGTCAACTCAGGGGTTATCCTCTGTGTTGATTCAAATCAGGGGTTATCCTACTGTGATTCAAAATTTCGAGGTTCAACCCAAAATAACCCTGGTGTTTCTTTAAAACGGAGCGTTAACGTAGCTAAATTAACTTTTTATTCTTTGACTTTGATTTCTGCATCTTCAGATACTGTTTCGTTCCATTTTTTCCCAAATTTTTCCCAATGTCTTATTTTTTCTCACCATACTGTTTCATTTTAGCTCAAAATTATGTACTTATTCTTTAGATAGCTAGTTCAAACGGCAAAAAGGATTCCAGAAATAGCGAGAAGAATATTTTGTCTCATTAAAAGGGACCCAGATTACCTACAGTTGCTAATTTCGAATGTTCGAATAAAAAATTGAATTAACAAAAGTACTGTTATCTTCCAATTATTCATCATAGTTTAATGTTTACAACCCTTACACTAAATACGAATTGCTCGAATGCATTTCACTGCGAATTAATATATTTTTCACTATAATATTAAGACTTAATGTGGCTATTTTTACACTACCTGAATCCCCATGTAATCCGAATTCACTTTAATTTTAAATGTAAGCCTTTCTTGCACTTAACTTTCCTTTAGCTCCCGATTTAACGAAATAAACACATGCGTAAAATCTCGGAAAATCTGAGAATCCGAGAAGGAGCAGTATTTAGGATTTTATTACCTCGTATAAAAAGAGAAAATATTGCAATAGTAAAATTAATTCGAATCTGAGATCTCGACACCTCTCAGAACCCCCCCCCCTCCAAAAAAAACATTTTTTTTTTTTTCAAATCGTATCTGACTATCGTTTTATCTATTTGTTAACACATTAACTCAGAAACGTTTTGAGATAGAATATGTTTCATAAGAATGTCTGTATGTCTAACTATCTAAATACAAATTAAAACAACTATCAAAACGAAATAAGCTTGGTGAATACAATTTGATGAATGGAC
Organism: Argiope argentata; assembly: GCA_026289955.1. Taxonomy (NCBI): domain Eukaryota; kingdom Metazoa; phylum Arthropoda; class Arachnida; order Araneae; family Araneidae; genus Argiope; species Argiope argentata. Next base: position 482,054 of record JAOUZG010051911.1, on the reverse strand, counting down.
TTTACCATATTAAGTGCAGATTTTCTGCAAATTTCCAAAACTCAAAGGGAAAATAGAATAAAGAGATTCAGTTCATGGCACTATTTTTATTTGAATTAATGAACAATAAATACATTTAGTCAAGCAGCAGTATCTCTATTGCTGTTTTTACCAGTTAAAATGTTAAAATCTATTGGTGAAGAGTGTTAGATCAAAACCGTTTTAGCAATCATAAAAAAGATCACGTCTTTGTACTAGTTGTTAGTATAAGATATAGATTAAAGAAAATTCCCCATCAATAGTTTTAAATACATGGGATGATCCTTACAAATCAAGTTCCATTTCCATTATAGTATCCGTCGAGTGTAATTTAACAATTTTATCAATAACCTAAAAATTTGTGTAGGGACTGATGTAAAGCAAATTAATTTCAGTCTGTAGGTATCCAATATGCGTTCCCAGTTTTTTCAGTTATCATTAGGGTCATTACATATATGCTGCAATTATATCAACCATTATTTCAACTGGCCCTTAATTTTAACTGTTATTAGATTATTATTTGATCATCTTTACAGTACTGGTGAGATTAAGAAATATCTGTAGCAGTGTTTAAGAAATAGAAAATGTTATGTCTAACAATACATTTGCTTAATGTTGTTAAATGATCCTGCTCCTTCTTACCATGACAAATTGCAGTTGCGTTTATTTAGTCTTTCAGTATATATAATCAAATAAGAAAAAAGCATGCCTGCTAAGTTTCATTAATATCGCCCTATCCATGAAAAAGAGAATCTGTTGTTAAACCTATATATGTAAATAAAAGGAGAATTTAAATTTTTAAAAAAGATTCAAATGAAATCCGCTATGCACATTTCAATAAATCATTTCAGAAGAGAATTCCTTGACCTGCCAAGCACCGCGTGCTCGTGTGAGTGAAATTGTATTTTTATTCATTATAATGTTTTCATCGAATGAGCCACTTGAGTATTGCAAACGATCCAAGAAACATTATTTGGTATTAATTGTTTGAAAAAATATCACATTTCCCATTTATTTCATTTCCTATAACCACGCGCTCAAAATGACATTTTTCAAGGTTTTATTTGCGGTAGTAATTAACTTATTTGTTTTAAATTAGATCTTTTGTAAATGCATTGAAAACGCGTTATTAAAAGTTGATTTTTTAAAGAAACTCCCGCAGATAAAATTTTATTTTATTTGAAATAAATTGTTAAAAGATACAATTAAATGACATTTTAAAAAAATCATTAAAATGATCTCCAGAATTCTTTGCAACGCGTTATTAAAAGCTGATTTTTTGAGAGGTCCGTGCAGATAACAAGATTTTTAATAACGGATTTTTATTAAAATTTTTATTACGGATTAAAATGTTTATTTTTGGTTTACGTATTTTTCTTGACTCCAGAAAACCTAATTCCAAAACAAAATCATGTTCTGACATGATAAAAATAAAAACAAAAATGAAGCAAAATAAAAGCCAAAACTAACCTAATGTTATAAAGGAAGGTGCCGAAACATACATACAAAAGGGAGATATAAGTTAAGAAATAAGCGCATAAAAATATAGAAGATATAAATACCCAAAAGGCAAGGGTCTAATTGAGGAAATAAATATGAAATATAGATTTAAAAGATGTAACGAAAAAATTGTACAAATCAATCAAAATAATAATTGCTTAATCAGGGAGTTTAATAAATTTAGATCACAAATGGGATTAAAGCAATTTTTACAAATACTGTTTTTAATTTTGTGCAAATTAGATGTATATACTGTAAATATTTATGAATTATTGTGTAAATATTATAAATATTTGTAAATACTTTAATTCTACAAAATTAATTGTAACGCCAGCGAGAAAAGACCGTTCTAAGCGGATTTACAACAGAATATCGCCATATTTGAACAATTTGGTGACGTAGGTGTGTCCGGGACGTAATGAAGTCGCTAACGGTTTTTACTGCAGGCTAATATGTGCAGTAGAAGTTAATAAATAAAAAAATATTCATAAGAATGTTGGAGAAATTTGTTGAGGTCTGAGGACAAGTTAAGTTGGTTGGCTTAGCTTGAGAGAGCGTGTTTTCTCTTTTTGTTGTGCGATCTTTAGCTTTGCTGTTAACCGAAATTAGCGCATTCAGTAGAGTTTATATGCTGTGAATTTGTAGCTTGTGTGTCGTTTTCCTAAACAATAAAGTCTACATATTAGTATCACTGTTGTGTGAGAATTATATTCTTAACAATATCGAACAATAGAAAAAATATTGCTTCATATTGCTTTAATCTTTTCACATTGCTCCATTACAATATTTGAAATTAAGATAGTATCTTTCTGCTTAAGTATTAGATACTGTATACAATTAATATTTATTTCGCCTTCTGATTGTTAATTTATATGTTAATCACCTGGTTTTACATATTATTTTAATCTTTATTACTTACTTTATTTCTTGCACTTACATACACACACCTTGAGTTACACTCAACTAATGCACAAAAGGTGAAACATCTAAAGATTCTAAAATAAAATATCAATGCACTGAAAAAAAGAAAAATCCACAATAGTCGTTTTTAGGAGATTTGCTTTACATCTGAAGAAAATCACTGAATTTCGATCAATTTTTATGAATTCGCAATATTCCAAGAAAAATATTGGAAATTAGTATACATACATCTGAAAGTCTAATTCCATTATCTTTTTGGAAGTCTATGATTCCATAACTCAAACATTGATTTCTGATTTAAAGTCCGAACATGAAAAATATATTTATTGGTTTATGATTACTTTTTTATCTAATGAGATCAAAGATTTTTATCGCTTATCAGCTGTGAGAATTTTACTTTTTTTTCACTGATTCGGAAAGATGCCAAATTAAGGTATCGAAAATAATGAAAATTATTTTTATAAAATATACATTTTTGAATCGTTTCCAGAAAATATTTCATTATTATTATTTTTTAATTATTATTTTTTTTATTTTTAATTACTGATTTCTTAATTATCATGTGGGATGACGTTATGTTGGTGTGATTAGGAGCTTTTGATGCATCCGAACTTTATGGGCAAAAAATAATTTTCCCTGCTTTTACCAGTAATACATTATTATTACGCGTGCTTCTTTGACAGCAAATTCGTTTTTGATAGGTTGACCCGCTTTTATCAGTATTGCTTTATTATTACGCAGGTTTCTTTGACAATCGATGCGTTTTTAAAAGGCTGACGAAGACGATGGCAACATAGCTGTTATTTCATCTCAAAAACAATCGAGCTGTAAAACTTTGTTTGCCAACTAGAAAAATGAAAATAGATGTTTAAAAATGTATATATATATATATATATATATATATATATATATATATATATATATAGAGAGAGAGAGAGAGAGAGAGAGAGAGAGAGAGAGAGAGAGAGAGA
>JAOUZG010051911.1:467790-478544 GCA_026289955.1 Argiope argentata | reverse complement strand
GAGAGAGAGAGAGAGAGAGAGAGAGAGAGAGAGAGAGAGAGAGAGAAGTCTCGTGATTGTTTAAAGCCGGTTTAAATTGGTTAACAACTTAAATTAATTAAGATAAATAATGACTTAAAATAATAATGTTTTTACATGATAACTTGGAATTTAAGATAGAATATTTCGTTATTTTTACTACTAGTATCAATTTTTTAAATGATAAAAATAAGAACAAATTTTTATGGACTGAATTTCATTAGACTATACTATCACTATAAAAGAGAAATAAACGAATAAAATCGATAAATGTTTTCTACTTTTATTTTATTGTTTCATTTCTCATTAAAACGATTTTGATTTCACTTGCTTTCATTATATCACAAGCCACAGGCTGTGTGGGTTGATTATATTTTTTTGTCTTTATAACAAATCCTGCTGACGTAAAAAAGTCAATTACACAAAAGAATTAAATTAGAACATCCGTTTTTCACGACTTCTTCAAAAATCAACTCAACGCAATTACATATGAGCATTTTGTTTTTCTCCTGAATCTTAATCTTATTTTCGCCTCTTTTCTTAATATTTTAAAGGAAAAAAAAAGGTCATATGGAAACTATCATTGATTGCTTTTATGAATATTTGATATCAATAAAATAATATAACATATGAGAATAATAAAAAAGAGAAAAAAATCTAATCAGGGATATTCTAATGAATATATTTTTCATTATAGATTCGAACTCATTAATAATTTTTTCAAGAAAATGCAAAAATCGGGAATTTTTTAATGTAATAAGTTAGTACGTTAATGATATTTGAATATATATTATTAAAGTTGGATTTTAAAAATTATGAAAACATATGGATTATTCTTAAATCATTATTATCATTCTTCTTCAGGGTTTTGATCTATTAATTCGAGACTACTTCAAAACTTTTAAAATATTATATAAAGTGGATAAAATATTAAAGGTTAAATATTAAGTGGTTTAAAATATTATATAAAGTAATATTCGTATAACGCAGTGTAAGGCATAATTACACAGAATTGTCCCAGAGGGTCAATAATGTTAATCGATGGTCTTATCGAATTTAGTAAGGTCATTGTTATTCCAGGGGTAAAAGGAGTTTGGTATCCAGTGGTAAAGGAGTTTGGTAGCATGTTGCACAATAATAGTATAGTATAATATAGTTATACATTTTTGTTAGAATATTGAATAATATAACGTATAAGTCGAACATTATCTATTGTATTATTCAATATTCTACAATAAACAATAATTTAGTACTTTTAAACATTATGCAATATCTAAATGTAAATGATGCGCTACTAAAGGTAGAAAATAGTCATCAAATTTTTAACTAAGGAATTAATCCATTTTAACATCTGAAATTGAAGAGTTTCAAAACATATTTTTGTGCATAAGCCTATTTACATAAACTGAATTTTTTTAAAGTAAGTTTTTTTTAAGGAAATCTTTATATTTTCGATCAGTTTTTCTTTATTTTTTCTTATACTTTATGACAATTTTCCTTTTTTTTTCTTTAATTTTTACAACGTTTGTTGCGATAATATTGATTGAATTCTTTGTGTTCACATTATCGCAGCTGTGCCTTAAAAATTAAATTTTTGCAATAAAATGAAACGATCAAAACCAAACTTCAGACTATATTACGCTACTATGTATCCAACTAGAGATTCAAATCTTCATTCATTTATTTCATCTGCTTTTTGACTATGCTTTGTTCACCAAAACTCTTTGATGATTTTTCCACTGCTCCTTTGGATTTTTCGATTTGTTCGAAGAATCTATTGAAAACGTTTGTATAAAAAATATTTTTTAAATTTGAATATATTTTGAGAATAAAAAAGAATATATTGAAAATATAAGCACTTAACGTTTTTTTTACAATTCCAAAATCTCAAATCAGTGGTTCTTGACAAAATATAAGAAGTGCCAAGGGTTTGTACAGACGTAAATATTTTCAGTTATTTATACTCAATTCTTTTAGTTTATTTTTTGGACAAAAGTGTATATGACAATTTAATATGAAGAGCTTACATTAGTTTTTATTGAGCTTTATCATAAATATATAAATATATATATATATCATCGTCAAAATATTTAAATTCTATCTTTTGATGAGACTTCAATTTGTAGATATCTTTGAATTATTAGCTTCCTTTTTCGAAAGTATATCTATTTGTCTGTTTTGAAATATATAAGAATTCAATAAGAATATTTTAAATTTTATAAGCATTTTAAAAAATCAAAAAAATATTAAATTAATACGACGATAATAATAATTAAATTAATTAAGGCGAGTGAATAATACATAACACAAGCTTCACGGCTATGACGCAAATGCTATGATCTAGTCAGGAATCTATGTGCGAGCTGTTTCGTTTTCGCCTACACCATAAATAGATGTGTCCTTTGAAACACTTGCTTATCTCCAGAAAATCATTAATCGCAACCGATTTGATGCAGGAACTTTATGGGAAATTTGACCGTTTCTACAGCGCTTTCAGAAGGTAATTTTGTGTTTCATTAAGAAAATCCTAAAATCGGAACTGATACGATTTGGGAATCGCACGGAAAGTTTGACCTTCTCTAAAACACGTTTAGTTGGCAATTTTGTCTTTCTTTAAGGAAAACGTGAATTAGAGCCGATAGGATGTGGGAATCTTACGGGAAGTATTACCTTCCCTATCGTATGTCTAGAACATGTTTAAACTATTTAAAAATGGGAGATATGAATGTTTTTCTTCCATTTAGACCTCAGAGCTTATGTTAAAATCATCGGTACTCAAGATTTGTTAAAAAAAGGGACATTTGCAAATGACTTTTCAAAATATTTTTTGATTTTAGAATTGTTTTAAGTTTTCCATATATAGCACGATTTTTAACGTATCATGTTGTATTTGTCATGACAAATATATTTTTTTTGTAGAAGGGGTCATTTTTTTATCTTTCTGATTTTTAAGTAATTATCAAATTTTGGATACATATGTCGAAATTGGGTGAAATATTTTCATTTATAACAAGAGAATCTATCCTTAATGCTAGTGAATAGTGTTAAAACGCGAGTGGAATAATTTATTTGTCTTCATTCTAAAATTAATTATCAGTTTAATCTTATTCTCTTAACAAAAACATTTTAAAGGCATCTGAATAATATATACCAATACGGTTTCAATTTACTCATATTTAATCTAAAGCCAATAAATACTGCTTGAAATTTGTTGAAAACGGCCCAAAAATAATATTTAATGTTTAGAAGTATTTTGATCTACAAAGTTATATTGAGATGACCGCAAGTAATAATCATGATTAAAGCTACAGTCCTAATAGCAATACAAGTTTAATTCTACTTTACAAGAACATATGTACTGAAATGTAATTATAACTATGTGAGGGAAAATTAACTTTAATAACATGAATGGAATACTAATACCATCTCCAATTATTTCAGTTGTGTCTGTACTAAACTTTTTGTCTTACGTAAAGAGCCCAAGAATGAGTATCTAGACGATCAACTTTTATATATGGATGACATAGCGTAATTATTTTATCTAACGTCAAGTTTCAAAAATAACGGGATTATTTAGAAATGTTTCATTGTAATCATCATAAAATTTAAAAATCAATTCATTTATTTTTATCATGTTAGAACATGACAAAGTTTTGTTTCTGAGTTATTGTTGTTTTCGAAATTTAAGGACAAAAAATTAAGATTATTTGAAACAGCAAATTATCAGGTGAAGATTTTTTTACCTGATTTTATCAGCATTGCTTTATTATTTAGAATGTTTCTTTGACAGCAGATGCGTTTTTAAAAGGCTGACGTAGAACTATGACAACATAGCTGTTATTTCATCTCAAAATGGGTAGAGTTCCAAAACGTTATTTGCCAGCAAGAAAAATGGAAAATGAAAGTTTAAAAACTTTTCATCATGTATATATACGTTATAGAGGAATAGAGACAGATTGAGAAGCATTGTGATTATTTCAAACCGGTTTAAACTGGTTAATGGCTTGAATCAATTCAGACAAATATTGAGTTGAAAATTAATAATGTTATTACATGATAACTTGAAATTTGCGGTCGTAGATTTAATTTTTATAAAAAAATTTATTTCGATTTTAAGCGTCATCTAAGAAGCTACCCAATTATTCAAATTTATGAGAATCAATGACGCAACTTCCAATCTAAAAAAGTATTTTATTGTCATAGACAAATACATGTTCTGCAAAGATTCAATTCACATTTTGCTGTAAACCGCATTGTTTTCTTTCCGTCTTATTGGTTTGAATTATAATTAAGAATGACCGCATGTAAATCTTATCTACTGCTTATTAATCTAAATCACAAATGGAAGATTGTAAAAATCTTGTCGATTTAATAAGAACGATAATAGGTTCAACATATTTATAATTTTTAAATTATGAATTCAATATTTCAAAGATATTCTGCATGGTAATGGAATTTGTCCTATAATAACTTCATTTTTTTCTAATTAATTAATTAATTAATAGCATAAAATTTTGATAATTCATCATTATATTTCATGTTTTGATCATAAAGTATAATTCATCTAAAGTGCTAAAAATCTGGGTTTAAACAGAAATTTCGTTTTCCAGCAGGACAACGACCCTAAACTCACTACATGTAACATCAAAATGTGATGCCTCTCCTTATAATCAGCAGGCACATACAGCAATCGCCACAGAGCCCCAGACATCACTGTTATCAAAAATCTACTAGACGAACTCGAAAAGCGGTCCAAAAATAGAAAATCAGAAACAAAACCTATTTAAAATGTCTTACACGTAAAATAGATTCAGATACCACTACACAGTCGTCGAATCGGTACCACGACATTTAGAAACAATTATAAAAGTCAAAAGACATACAACTTAATATTGATGATTTCTTTTTATGAGATATATTACAAAAATTTCATTGATGTATTCTCAATTATTTGAGACAAAAATGTGTGTATGTTCATTTAAAAAGCTTCTAAAACTTTCAAATTAAAAGATTTTCGTTGATTTTTCTTTATTCTTACTTGAAAATAAACCATTTGTTATATTTAAAAATTAAAACATTTCTGCACTTCTACTTAATGTGTTATTTCGATTGGAAGTTGGATTTATTAAGTAAAAGTAAGTTATATTCTCAATTGTTTGAGCCACTGTATATATATTTAATTTCACTCATTTGTAGCTAGTAAACGTAAATAAAATTATAAAAAATAACACGGATAAAATAAGAACAAAAGGAAACAAATACTAGTGTAATACGTTATATTACTATCAATTTCAGATACACAAAATTATCATAATTATTTAATTTCAAGATTATCGACAAATGTTAAAAAAATTATCATTTAATCTAAAGTACAAAAGAGCCAATTTTGGCATTAACAAATAAACTTTATGTTTATTATATATCTTTAAATATATCGTCTGCAAAAATCTTTCTTAATCTCAAAACAATCGTTTGGTCGTCATTTAAAAATTGATTTTTATAATACATTAAGTAATAATTTTAATATAGAAATTAGTATTTATTTCTGAATTAAAAATAAACTCATATTATAGCTTAAAGGTATTCTATTTCATAATATATTTATTAAGAATACAGTAAAGATCTATTATCTTTAAATAAATCGCGTTTTAATTTCATTTTTTTTTCTTGAAAAAGAATCGCGTGATATAACTCTTTTCTGTTTCTTTCTTCTCATTTTGCTTCGATGGCTTTCCGATTTGTTCGTAATAATATATTCAAAACCTTGCGTGTCAAACCGACATTTTTTGCCGCCACTGTATCATAGCAGTTTGAAAAGGGAAATTGAAAATCTAGACGCATGGTGTTTTCGTTTTTTTTTTTTTTTTTTTCTTCTCTTTTCAGAAATCAATCATTTTTGGTGTAGAATATCGAAAATGAAAGAAAATTCTGTGATTTATGCTTAGATAAGTGTACTGACAAACCGGTTGATTTTTTTTTCTGAATGTTTTCAAAGTCGCGAGTTTATTGAATTTGCTCCCGAAAATGTATCGAATGTTTTTAGATGGTATATCAAGGCATAACATATTTGCCTTTTTTCTCTTCTGAATAAACCGAATAAAAAATACATTTTGTTTGAACAGTAATCAATATTTACTTTTTTATACAACATATTTGCAGATTTTGTGAATAGATTTTCACCCACTTTTTTCAAAATTCTAATATTTACAAGTTGTGTTTAAAAATTTCCAGGAATTATTTAATACACTTCCTGATGCTTTAATGGTTTGAAATTTTTACACTAACGCACATTCTATGGTGATATTCAATTTAATTTTTTAATTAATTTAATTAGTGATTAATATTAATTAAATTAATTATTTCTTTATTACCTATGGACATATAAGTATATACATATCAAACATGTATAGTTTTACCTTCTGCGTTAACAATACAATATTTTATTATTTTGAAAACTGAATTACTAATTAATTTTTATAATTCGAATTTTAATGAAAAATAAATGAATTGATTGTATTCTTCTAGATTCATATGAATATTGTTCCGATAGAAAAAAATAATTGTCAAAGATAGAAGCACTCATTTTCTGATGATCGCAATTATTCATTTTTATCATTTCTATCTTAAATTATTCCATGTTAATTTCATTCTAAAAAGGTCTCCTATTTCCTGATCTAATTCTAACGTTTTATTTAATTATCATGCTAAAAGTGCTTTGGAAAAATGGTTACTGTATTTTCACACTCCGAGTGAAAGGATAAAAATTTCTTATGCTTACAACGTTCTTTTAAATATACCCAAGATCCCCTTTAGTCTATTCGAGTCAAAGGTATCCCTACCAGAATTTCATAGTAAAATTACTGAAGGGACACATTTCGGTTCAATTTGCACTTGTATCGTAATGTAAACAGACGTTAGTTTTATCCACGATTCCTGTACATATAATAGCTCTCTTAATGAAATAAGTTGAAGTTAAAATTTAAAAAGTATCTTTTTCTTTGTAATCCATCTCTTCAAATTCTATATAATTAAAAACTAGAAATATTCATTCGTAAAGAGTGCTCTTCGCAGGTACCTCAACTTGAAAAACGGTGAAAAATAAAATAGAGAAACAATAATAAAAGGAAATTCGCTTGAGAAAAAAACAACCATTCTTTGTTTTGCAGAGCGAGAATCCAATTTATACATGAAACTCATTTATAAGATATTATGATTGACCAAAAATAATCTTTAAGTATATTCTCTTTAAGAAAAAGAAATCTAATTTATATCTCTTATTAAAGATCTAATTATTAACCCTTTGGAGTCCAAAAATAATTAGATGCAAAGTCATTCCCCTAATCCAAAGATTTGCTTATTGCTATGAAAAATAAATATACATAATTGTTTTAAGTCGAACTTCTTTGAAAAATGAATCTACATCTCTTAATCCTTATGTAGGTGTTTTTAACAATTAAATTTGAAAAAAAAAATAAAATGCCAAAATGATGCACACTCTTGAATGGCGAGTCAGAGGTCATCGGACTGCAATACTTAAAAAGGTTAAGTGATATTTTTTCCAAAGAATAAAACCGAAAGACTGAAATGTATCTGATGAACCTTACACTATATTTTTATTTGACTTCTTGTAAATTAATTAATGTAATAGTAATCTTTTTATCTATCCATAGCTTAAAATGAAATCTCCTGAAAACGTCTGTATGTTGGAATCACAAAAACTCAAAAAATAATTAACGGATATTCGAGATATTTATACCATTTTGTAGAGCATCTATTGGGAAAAGTTTTAGTACGTAGAATTCTTTCCAAAATAAAAAAGTTTTATAATTGCTATTTTAATTTATGTATGACAATTTTAAATAAAGCAAGAGCTGTGGTATGCATATGCGTTACATTTTTTATTTGTTTGTTTACGTCTGATTTTAAAAAGCGATTAAATTTTCATTTTACCGAAAAGAAAGAAATCTAATCTCGACATGATCGCCTGTGTTTTGTCTTCGGGCATATCATAATTTTACCTTTGAAACAGTGTAAATATTTCTGAATGTATGCTATAAAAATTGTTTTCTACCTATTTTTGAATAATTTCTAAACATATTTTTACGTTTGTTTGGTGTTGCGTAACATGCCCGTGTCATATCGATGTGGAGGCAAGACTTAAGATTAAAGCTCATTTTTCTTCTTGGATGCTATGCCACGGACAATGCCGTGCGGGTGCTGCTAGTATACATATTCTAAAAGGAAAATTACCGATTCTGTAAAACAAATATTTCATATCTTCCTAAAACAATCGTCATATTTTGAAGCAATCAGCATATGCTAGAACAGAGGATACCAAGGATGTCTGTCCGAGCAGATGCGCAATTCAATCCCAGAAAAAGCACTCTAGGTATTCACAGTTTATCCATTTACGCTCGAAAACTAGCAGCTGCCTTTCTAAAAATAACCCCACCCAACGCCGAAATTGTTTTCGAAAGGCATCGGAGATCACCTTTGTTTCATCTTACAACGCCTAACCACTCTTTTCGGTTTACCTAAAGAGAAGGAAAACTCGTCAAACAGAAGGTTGATTCTTGTGAAACAATTTTCCGAATTGTTTCCTTGCGCCTGAATTAGGCTAATAGGGCGTCGTGTCTGAATGAATTGAAGATGGATAGTGATTTGTTTGGCATGCAATGATATGTTATTGGGCTTATGATATTAATGTTATTTTGCACGACAAATGCGAAATGGCTTTCTTTCTTTATTAGAATTAACAATAACTAAAATAAGATATGAGCATCATAGAAGATAATATCAAATTAACTTTCTATCAAAAGTTCTGCCAGCCAAAGGAGTAATATTTTTAATGAGTTATTTGAGGCCTTATTTAGGACATAGGATAACATCTCTTTTAACAGTAAAGGAAATATATGTATTGAACTTAAAACGGGACGTTTTTCAGGATAGTCTATTGAACTTAAAGCTTACGTATTTGGAACACATATATTTTGAAAAATAACAATGTGCACTTCAATGCATTCTTGAAATTTTATTTAATAAAATATTTAATAAAAATTTCAATGTTTTTGGCCATTACTTTCAGAGATTATAGCTCAGAAATTATTTTTAAAACCTTTTTACAATTATACATTCTTTCAAAGATACCAAAATAGATTACCATAAAATGAGTGGGTCGATACATTTCAAAGAAGTTTTTTTAATTATACTTTTCTAATATATTTTCTTTATCCTAATGGCAAGATAATCGATTTTATTCCAAGCACATGCAGTGCTCATTGTTGCCATTTCCTGGAATTTTTTCCCTTTGTTTATGAACAAAATATCGTTTCTTCATTTTCAGTATATTCCATTCAAATTATTCCCCATATTTAGAAAATTCAACTAAATAATTTGAGCTTTGTATAATAAAACGTGTTTAAAAAATTTCTTTCGTGATTACTTCTAAATCTTTTTCATTTTTCAGCTACATTTATCATTCGTATAATGCCAATTTAACACATATAATAATCATTGTAGTTATGTATTATGTAATATATAATTGTCTAAAAAATTGGACCGTGAAAATTTAACTGAATACAAATTATTTAAGAGAAAAAAATTATATCGACCAATTTAAGTGAAAAATTAAATAGTCAATTAAAGATTATATAGCAATTTGAAAATTTTCTGTTTAACTTCGGTGTTCATTATCCAATAAGAAATGTTTTTATATCATTCAAAATTCAAACTTTTAGCTTTTCAATAATTTACATTTTCTTCCAATTTATTTTCACTTTTATTTATATTTCAAAAACTTTTTTTATAATAGATTGTATGCAGACGATTTAAAAAATTATTTTAAGTTATTTATCAAAAATTATTCATCACAAAGAATCGTCGCTTGTCTTCCATTCCAACCCCGCACATGGCTCAATTCACCCTAGAACTTAACACTGCCGGCCCATTTTATAGCTCCCAGGAGACGGGCCGTGAACCTTCTAGACTCATAACGGCACATATCAGTTTCTATTGGATGCACCGTGAAAATTTTCGAAATTTCCAGCAATATCGATTTTGTCAAAGTCGCCAGCTCGCCAAATAGTCGCCAAATTCAGAGACCCCCCCCTCTCAGGCTGATAATAAGGCTGATCGTAAAACAATCTTTTCTATAATGGCACTGTCCGTGCTGGGAAGCGAGATTATAGGTTTGTAACTATAAATTTTTGTTTCGATTTATAAAAAATAATAATTTCCCAAAAATTATTTTGACAAAGTTATATTTTGCTTTCTCGAATAAAATATCTAAAAATTAAGTTGGTTCTTTTACAAAATGACTGGTTTATTTACAACGTCGACATGACATTTTTGTTAAAAATTATAAATAATCTGTTAATATATACATTTTACGATTCGTAAATTTAAAAAGGCCACACCAACTACAGTTTATTTTTACAGTTGTATCAGTAGCTTTCCGTAAAGCAGAATAATATGAAACAGCCCTTCGTTTATAATTACCCTCATTAAACAAATGAGCTCTCGTCTAGACGTTCACTTTTTTTGGCTTTTCGGCATTTAAATTTCACTTCTGAATTCCGCTCATCTTGCATCTGAAATAAGGCTTTGTCTTCATGGACTGTTTCGTTGGAAAACTCTACTTAATGACTGTAAAATAATTAGTTTAAATATTGCACAGATTTTTCATGGTTATACGAAACTAGTGTTTTTAATTATTTGAAGGATCGTGATTTGTAATA
>JAOUZG010051911.1:394208-412790 GCA_026289955.1 Argiope argentata | reverse complement strand
TAATAACGATTATCCGAAGTAAAACAAAACAGCAAAACAATAGTTTAGTCTCCGTTTAAATAAAGCTCTCAACAAAATGCGCATGCGTTAAACTTCATCAACAGAAAAGGCATTTTTTTTCCCACATGAGTTGGGCAGGTTAGAAATTTTGAATTTCCTTTATTCTGTTTTATTTTAACTTAAAAGTACTTCAGAATGAACCTGAAAGGTCTATTAATTAACGATGCTTAATTTTAAATGCAATAAATGCAATGAAAATAAAAAAATCGTTTGAAATAATCGATCGGAAACATGTTAAGCCTAACCTCATCACTGTTAGAAAAAAAACCTAAAACCTTACTCATTTCGCGATGGGGGAAGGAAGTTATTTTGGCGGGAAAGTTAGTTTTTAATTAATAATTAAAATTCTACAATTTGTAGCGGACTGAATTGTGAATCTAAACCATTCTCGAATCCACTTGAACACACACAAAAAATTTCATCAAAATCGGACCAGTCGTTTAGGAGGAGTTCCGTAACATACACACGCACAGAAGAATTTTATATATAAATATATATATATATATATATATATATATAATGTTCTCCCATGTTAACTTGAAATTTGCGATCGTGGATTTCATTTTGTCTTTTATATTTACTTTTTTATTAATTCAGACTTTATTTACAGTGAAAAAATATATTTTGACCCATTTATATTATTTTGTGTACAACAAAAAATGATTATTCTCGATTTCAAACAATATTTTTTTTAACTCTTTATGAATATATTCTTGATAATTCATTTTCAGAAAATATTTAATATTTTTTTACCTTGTGAGAACATGATGTTGTTTTGGTTAGGGAGTTTGGAATAACTGAAGACAACGAATAAATGAAGATCGAAATCCCGTACGCTATGATTGAAGCATAAATGATACTATTCATCAGCATATTTTAATAGTTTTTACCTGTTTTCACCAGTATTGCATTATTATTATGTATGCTTCTTTGAAAGCAGATGCGGTTTTAAAAGATTCACCTGCTTTTGCCAGTATTGCTATTTCAAGCTCATTTAACCTAATTAAGAAATAAACTAATTAAGAGAAAAAATGGCTTAAAATAATAATGTTCTTACATGATAACTTGAAATTTTCGATTGTAGATATCACTTTTCTTTTTTTCTTTATTTTAATTTTCCTTTCCTTATTTTTAGGTAGAATTACTGGTTCTCGGATCTTAACTACCCAACATAACTCGCTGAAAATTCCAGTAGGTAAGTTAAAACTCAATACTAAATACATTTTACTAAAAATATGACAGAACTCGTTCACATATTTATGCGAATGAGAGCTCTCATATTGATGAGTGCTTTCATGATACTGAATGTATGGATGCTAAATTAAAGCTCACGCTGCTTCTAACTGACCCTAAATATCGACAGCAAAAATACTTCGAAATTAGTTCTACATTTCTTTGCATCACACTTTTCAAAAATTATAATGAAGGAACAAAATTTTGAGAATTTATACACCAACACTAAAATTTGTAAAAATTAAAATATCAGATCGCAAATTTCATGTCATCATGGTAGAACAATATCATCTCATGACCAGATTAAAATTAGAACCAAATATACTGCCACTGCCATTCAAATATTTGCTAATTGCTAATGAGGCTTAATTATTTTAATGAGCTCATTTTTAAACAGCATAAATTCTAAATGTTTAGATATTTCTTATGCCTTTGCATATCTTTTAGAAGATTTCTCTTCTTTTATATTCTTTATATCTACTTATTTACTACATTCTTTTATATCTACTTATATTATTCTGAAGTATACAAATGTGTGTGTGTGCATGTGTGTGTGTGTGTGTGTGCGTACGTGCGTGCGTGTATGTGTGTGTGTGTGTGAAACATATGTCTGAAATGTTAGAAATGTTTTTCATTATGTCAGAACATAATGTTGTTTTGGGAATGAAGTTTCTGGCGTCAATAAGTATTTGTAGACGAAAAATAAAAATTTCATTATCTGCTCGAGCATCTCAAAAAATCAGCTTTTGCATTTACAAAAACTCTGATTAAAAAAAATTAATTACTAAAATCTACAGAAGTGTCATTCTGAGCACTTGATTACATGAAATGAAATAAATAGGAAAAGGTATATTCTTTTAAACAATCAATGCGAGACAAAGTTTTTTTAATCGTTTGCAATAAAGCGACTTACTTAACGAAACCCTTAAAATGAATATAAATTTAATTTAACTTGCACGAGCACGTGGTGCTTGGCCGTTCGAGAAATGATGTTCTGACATGATACGTTGAAATATGCATAGCGGATTTCGTTTTAATCTTCATTTTTTTGTGAATAAATATATGAACATTGGGGGCACCTGTTCTCAACTTCATTTCGATCTCTTAGCGCGTGAATTTCCGTTGCTGTTTTTTTAATGTACAAAATTTAGCTCCAAATATGTAAACAAGCACTTAATTAGTGGGCAAAATGAAGGACAGCTCCTACGCAAATCTCTTAAGAGGATTCATATTATAATAGCGTTTTAGTGACAAAACAAAAATATGAATCCATAATTGCAGATGTAAAGATAATAGAAGTTTCAAAGAAGGAAGGGAAAATCTCAGGATTATCGAATAAATCAAACGCATGAGGTGTTGATTGTGCAAAATTGTAAAAATCTCTTTGAACCGTTGTCTGATGTACCAGAAAATGTGAAAAGGTTTGTTCTTGCCGAATAATTAATTGACACATTGGCATATTCCAGATTAACCAGTGCGCAGAATGTGGTGTGCATATTATTTAGTTAATTTGAAAAATGAAACAATTTTTTCCTACTATTGTTACACTGGTTTCATAATTTTCTTAACAGCCTCCTGATATTGATTATTCTTTTTTGTATAGTGGTTATGTTACATAGCTACGACCCCTAGCGTCAAGGAATTGAACCTCGACAATTCAGTCACCATATTAGGGACCCGAAAATACCCGACTCACTGGTGGGGGAATATTTTGACGTTAGCTTCATAAGACAACTAACAGCCTTCGGTCATCGCTGATCCCTTTTATCGAATGGCTATGTTACGTGCCTACTAACCATAGTATGGCAGGTTCGATTCTTGGTAATTTAATCACCAAATTGGTGACCCGAACATGATGGTTGGTCTCTCAGCCGGCTCACTGGAGAGGAAGTATTGTGAGGCTATCTCCATTATACAGTTAACAGAATTCGAACCTTTTTTATCCATTTTGTCTAGTAGTTATGTTATTCGGCTGCAAACCATAACGTCTGGGAGTCGAAAACTGGCAATTCAATCACCACATTGGTGACCCGAACGTGATGGTTCGTCTCCCCACAGACTCAATGGTGAGGAAGTATTGTGGCATTAACTTCATAATACTGTTAACAGCTTCTGGACATTGATAATCACTCTTGTCTGGTGATGATGCAGTTGTGAACTACACCGTCGAGGGTTCGATTCTTGGTAATTTAATCACCAAATTGATATCCCGGACATGATGATTTGTCTCTCCGCCGACTCACTGGCAAGGAAATATTGTGTAGCTAGCTTCATAATTCAGCTAACAGTCTCCCGACATAGGAGATCATTTTTGTCTAGTGGTTATGTTATGCGACCACGAACAAAAGCTTCGTGGGCTCGATCCTTGGCACTTTAACCGTCCCATTGGTGACCCGGACGGAATGGTTCGTTTCTCTGCCGATTCAATGGTGGAGGAGTATTCTGGCACTAGCTTTATGAGTCAGTTATCAGCTCCCGATCATTGGTAATCACTTTTGTCCAGTGATTATATTACGCGGCTACGAATCATAGCGTTTTAGAATCGACCCTTGGCAATGCAACCACTACACTCTATCCTATTGTCTTAGTTTTTGTGCAGATTAGCTGGATAATCTGCATATTAACTGAATTCTGCCTTTTAAAGCAAATAAACGCATGAGGAGATAGATTAACAGCTACTAGTACATTATAATCTTAGAAAATATCCAAAGGATTAATCAAAAATGCTTTTAAATATAGGAAAAACGCCAGCGTCCTGGCATAAGCGTAGAGTGATCTGGAAATTCCAAGTTTAAATCCCGGTTAGAGCATGGTTGCTCTTCTTCTGTTTTTCTGTAATTTGAGTAAATGTGCCATCCTTTAAAAAACGTTTGTGCGAGTGAATCTGACGAGTAAGTAGCTAAATGGTACTCTTGGCCCCAGCTGGCTTCCACTTCAAACAAGAGACATTCATTTTGTTTTAAAAACGCTGATGCATCGGCGAGTTGGTGCATGACAAGTGCCAATAGAAACAACAACAAATAAAAAAAATGAAAGCAGGGGAACTTCACCACATGATTTAGTCTATGTAGATAAAAATAATTATAATGTTTTAATGAATCGTTTTCCATCTTGAAAGTGAATTAAAAAATAAAAACAATTTTTTCCATCTTTTTACTTAAAAAATTATAAATATTAAATAATTAAAACAAAATTGAACAGAAACTGCTTTTGTTGTTACTAATGGCACTTGTTAAGGACAAGAATGCCATCTACCATAATCGATTTTTAAGTCAAATGAGTGTCTCTTGTTGAAGTAGCCCCAACTAGACAAAGAGTACGATTTAGTTATACACTCTTCAAATTCACTGGCACAGCCCTTTTTTACAGGGGGGGGCACATTCACACCCCTCACAGTTAGTAAACAGAAGAGCAACCGTGAACAAACCGGGACTCAAACCCGGATCTCCCAGCTCTCGATAAAGACACGCTACCTCTGAGTAAGCACACTAGCTTACAGAAACTTATTTTCCCTGTCAAGTTTTCTTTCAGACAATTAATTTTGAAAAAACCGGGATTATTTTTTTGAGTAAAAAAAGGGACAGAATTAAGATTGAAGTATTTATGCCGAAAATAAACTTTCCTGAATAGGAAATGGGAACAGATTATCGAAGTTGAGCCAAATTATACTTCAGGTTCCTTCCAGAAATTTGATTTACGGAAGCGATCATTCACCAAAGTATAAAAAGCTGTCAAGCAATGAAGAGTTTCCTTTATAAATTCATGGAGTTTACTCCAAGTCTTCAACTATCTTTATTTCAGAGGAGGAGGAGGAGAAAGGAAGTAAATTACTTTCCAAAATGGCCAGAGACACTTTCATTTTGGCCATTTTATTCATTTATTTCTGGCATTTTCTTGTTTGGTAAAATCTTTAGTAGAAAAGTGTTACAATCTTTTCTTGCTCGGAATTTATGAAGAAGTTAATAAAGATCTCTACAGTCAAGAGATGTACGTTAATAAGCTGTGCTACAAAGACTCATATTTGTTTTAAAAACATTTTTAAGAAGCATCATATAAATATTAAAGGACTTATTTTATTCTGAAATAAAAATGAAATTTTCAAGGTAAAGGATAAAACTTTTACGGACTTAAAATTTTTTATGAATTTTCATCTGCTGATAATAAAGCTCGCATATTGGAATAAAAATAAATTCAATGATTTTATTTGTGAAAATTTTTTTTTGTTTTTAAATCATATTTTCTTTTAAAGAGTAAGAGTTTTTAAAGAGTAAACGTTAAAAATTCAAGAAATTCTTACAAAAAATGTTCATATAAACTTTCTTTTATATTTAATAAAAATAAATTCAATACTTTTTGTAAAAAAAAAATTTGAATCATATTTATTTTTAAAATATTCTTTTAAAGAGAATCATTTATGTATTAAGAAATTTCATTTTTTCATATGAAATCTCTTTTACATATAATAAAAATACATTTTGTAGTAAAAAATAAATATATAATTGTTTTTTTTCGCGAAATTTTTAAAAATCATACTTGTTTTTGAAGCTTTCTTTTAAAGGCTATCAGTTAAATATTACAGACTGCATTTCAATTTTTTTTCATTTTAACTTTCTTTTGAATTTTTGCATTTTCAAATGTAAGTAAATTTAATAGTGTTGTTCTTTTTTTCTTTTTTTCGGTGTTGGGGGAGGGGCATATTTCAGATGAAGCGTTAAAAACAGTCTCTCATAAATAACTCGTTTCTTTGAACAAATATATTTAAGATTTCACAAATAGTTAAATACTGTGCTGGACACTTTTATTTGAAATTAGAAATTTAATGAAGTTATTAAGTATATGACAAAATTGATGCGCAAACACATTTACTTTTACTATATTCCTTTGTTAATTATACTTTACGTTGTCTTTTCTAATACCATAAATTCAAAGGGTTACTATGCCAGCGTCTTGGCACTGAGGGAGAGCATCTTTCTCATGATCTAGGTGCCCCGGATTCGAGTCCCTGTCAGGGCATGGTGGTTCTTCTGTGTTCTATTTGGGAGATGAATGAATGTGCTCCCCTCCCAGGTAGCACATCCTGTATCATAATATTGTACAATATTGTGCGATATTATATGATATTAAACTATATTCTACAATATTAAACAATATTGTGAATATTGATCAATATTGTACAATATCGGTAAGCTACTAGGACTGTAAAATGAGGGTTGTGCGCTTAAATCAATGTATGTCATCTTTATATAATCTAGAAATTATACTTCTGCCCTTGGGTGCTGAGGGTTCCATACCCTCAAAAGCTACTGCACTCTTCCGCCCGTTGTAAAATGAGCACATTATCATCATCAAAGGTTTATTATAACTACAAACTCTTAGTGAAAACATTCAAATGACATTTTGTTCTAATGAAAAGTGAAATGCTGATTATGTAAAATTCTACTCAATAAAATGTTTCTTTACACTATTTTTAAAATTTGGAAAATATACTTAGAGTATCCCAGTAAGACTGGGTAAACTCTGTAAAGTCAGATTCGTTGTTTGGAAGACATAAAAAATTCCCAGAGATCTGTACCTTTACAACCCATGGTTTCCAAGAAAAATGTGAGAGAAAAGGCATGACGTCCTATCCGGTTTACGAAAAAACCTTTATTTGGTCTCTGGATTGGGCGTCCGGGCACTGTTTCATGGCCACTACAATCTCCAGATCTGCCCCCTTTAGGCTGCTTATTGGGGCCATTTGAAGAAATTGGTTTATCTAGACCCAGCTACTTCAAAAAAAATGGTCTTAATCCATTCGTCTTTACAGTTTGTTTGCACGAAGCGCACATACATGCCTCCATATGTGTGGGGAATTTATCGAATATCTTCCTATTTAATATTATGCAAGTACTGAGTAACATGTTTCGAATAAAGGTTTTTTTTCGCAAACCAGATATGGCGGCATATATTTTCACTCGCATCCGGGGGCTCTGGACTTTTATGTCTTCCAAACAACGAATCTGACTGTGCAGAGTTTATCCTGTCTTCCTGGGATACCCAGTGTTTCTTTAAACAATTTTTTTTCTAAAGTTCAGTCACCCTTTTAGGGAAGGAGAGACAAATGTAAATTCTCTATTAAAAACGGATTTTTTTCATTATTTATATTTCCTTTGTATCCCATATCTAACTATTTTACCCTTAAACTTATACAGTAGATAATTCACCGATTCTATCACTTTTAACTTTATGAATAGAGTCAACTTTCAAGACTTGTCTTTGACAGAAAACATATATCGATGTTTTAATAAACTCCCAAAACCGGAAATATATACAAAGAAAGATAATATTATTTCCGATATATCGGAATATACTTTCTTGATCGCAGTGGGTGTTATTTAAATGTAAAAGTAACTATGTCATCACACAGCCATAATAATATGTCGTTCACAATACGAAATTCCAAATCAGTCCCAGTTTGCATGCATCATGAAACTCAAGACTTTGAAAGGAAACATGATGATTAAAAAAGCTTAAAAATCGATGTTATGTTACATATTGCAGGAACATTTCTTCAATCTTTTGGATGACAAAAATACGTGCAAACTAATTATCATATAGTCCATATTATTATCATTCATGTATAAATGATCAATATCATCCATTTGTAAATGATCAATATCGTTAACATTCACGTACTTATGAATGATCAATAGCGTTAACATCCACGTTTAAAGGATCAATATAATTAATACTTATGCACTTATGAATGATTAATATCATTAACATTTATTCAATTATGGATGGGCAATATCATTACCATTAATGCAATTATGAATGATCAATATTATTCGTAAATATGATCAATATCATAATGATATTAATAATCAATATGATCATGTATATATATCAATAAATATGATCAATATAAGTAACACTCATGTATTAATGACAAAGGAGATCATTATTGAAATCGAAATAGTTTATAAGTTTATTTTATTATCTATTTGACGATTAGTTCCAATTCTAATGACATATTCCCTTCGGTTTTTTGCCTAAGGTGTAATGGTTTCAATACTCGCGATGTCTTCTAAAAAGGTGGAATACATAATATTTTAGAAATTATTTAAAAATGGTTGAACTGAGGTATTTTTTTAAACTGAGAAGGAAAATAAAGTACAGATAGACAGACGGAAGGGTAACTCTTTAATAAGGGTTGTTCAAAATTTAATGCAGATTTATATTTTAGATGTTAAAAATAGTGAATCAAATTTCATTTACCAAAGCTGATACGTTTTTCCCTTATCAAGTGTATATGCATGTAAAAGTTCAGACAGACGAATTATATTCTAAATTTGGTACATATCTTCATTGCAAATATTATATTGCTAAAGATTTAATTCCTCTCATGCCTTGCCAGTGGCCACCTTAAATGCCTTGTCTTTTCTCAGGGTGAAAACTCTTACCCTCTTGACCCGAAATGCCACCAACATTAAGCCTCTGAAGAACATATTCTAAATTGCTTGGGAGTTCTTTTGGAAGAAATTTATTCTTCTGCTTTCCTCATTATTGATTTTCTTCTTGGATTTGGTCTGATTATTCAAGGCCATGGAGATTTGCAACGACAACAAAAAGTGTTTAAGCTTTGTTGCATCAATATCATTAACATAATTCAAGATTATATATTTTAGAATTCACAACGAATTGAAACAGATTTTCCAAAATCTCGAGTTCGAATTTTTGTTAACGATTGCAATACATTAACTTATACCTCGTATATGAATAACTTTAAAATTGTCAGAAATATATGCAGTTGAATCTTTTTTATTTTTATTTTACCTGTTGACGATGCAATAATATTTGGGATAAGTTAGGATTTCGGCTTTTATTAGCATCAATGTATACTGAATTTAATATATCTTGAAAAAGTCATTCATCAATCATCAAAAAATGATTTCCTATTTGAAACTTGTTACTTAATCCACTTACAGAACTTCTATAATTCTTAAGAAGTTATTACAATTACTGTTACAGTGTCATCTTTTTAAAAAATACTTTCCAAATAAAAAAAACTAATTTTAAATTATTCATTTTCTTTTAGTACGTCACTTCATTTTTCAGGAATGTTTTTTTCTCTAAAGAAATAAAAAAAAATTATTGAAGAAAAAATTTTAGCCATTTTGTTCAAATTGAGGAAGTCTATAATATTTTATTAGTGGACAGTTTGTTTTTGAATCAACAGATGACACCACGAAAATTCTGCACATTTTTTTAAAAAAATTACTATTATTAGCTCACACTCCCTTTATATATATCTTGTTCAAACTTCCAATTGTTAAAAAAATTCTTTTTGATCATCCTCTTCAGTTCAAGTAATTTTTTAAAAATTATAGTGGATGACATTCAATCTTAAAACATTTTTTTTCAAATATTCATTCATTGAAATAAATTTAAGGATGTTTATAATATTTAAACAGTTCGGTTTCGAACTAACAGATGCCATCCCGAAAATTCTGATTATTTTTTTAATTCCTATTATTAGATGGTAATACATTCATTTAAAATATTGATTCATTAATTAAATTTAATTCCTTTTAATACGTTGAATAGAGTTTTAGCCTTTTGTAATGAAAAACTAAATCAACAGGCAGTAGCTCAACCGGTGAAATGCGAGGGTTTTTCATCTGAGGGTGAAAAATGCGATTTCGATTTGCAATCATTTTCTGATAAATCATTTAAAATAATTTTAATTATTTAACAAAAAGTGACATAAAGTTATCCTTGTTGAATTAAGTAAGAATTGATTTTAATTTTTTTAATACTATTTGTTTATACTGATAAAAAAAACTTTCCTAAAAAACTCCAGTCAAAACTTTTTGGTTCACAGATTCTACAGAATTTCTTAAAAGCAGAGAAAACCTGTATTCTTAACTGTGTTTTCCAAAATTTTGTTTTATTTCCCCAAGATACTCTTACTGTAGTCGTTTCCCTACTGACTAAACGCACTTTGCGAAAAAAGTCGTCGTTTCCGTTTTTTGCCATCTGCCTTAATTCTGTGCAACTTCCGTTAACTGTTTATTCTTTTTATTTATTCAGCTGCTCTGACTTCTTTCGTTTCGCTGATGTATACCTTTGAGAAAGTCCACAGTTTCCGTTTTTCTAAAAATTGCTGAGGTCGACTCTTTTTTTATAATGTTTCTGCTATCTAAACGTTAAAAGATTTTGATCTGAATTGCAAAACGATCTATTTTGAAAAGGAATAAAGTTTTCGCATTTAAACGTGAATTCTTTAGCGGACCGTTAATATTTTTATGAACTTTTTATTGTACAGAATTGCTATGGAAATGATGGATATCTAGATTAAGGAGTCAAAGATGAAATTTGTTAAAAATTTTTAAATGCTATAAAAGAATTTCAAACAGGCATTCAGTGCAATAATCATTCTTCTCCTTCTATTAGCTCTCTCTCTCTCTCTCTCTCTCTCTCTCTCACACACACACACACACACACGCATCTGCATATACATACATGCATACATATGCATACTAAAAGCACTTACATACATCTGCATATGCATATACATACATATGCATATACATCCATACATCTGCATACACACACGTACATACATATGCATATACATGCATACATACATACATATGCATACACACATACATATGCATATACATATGAATATATATTTGCATAGATATGTGTATACATATACATACATACGTATATACATATACATGCATATGTATATACATATACACCGACAAGATATATGTATATACATACATATGTATATACATATAGATGCATATGTATATACATATACATCTACAAGATATATGTATATACATATTCATGCATATGCATATATACACACACAAATATATATACATATATCTTGTTTAAATTTTCACTCGTTAATAAAATACTATGCATTCATCCAATCAAGTTCAAGTAGATTTTTTTAATTACAACTACTTAAATTAGTGGATGAAATTTAATGTTAATACAGTTTTGTCACATATTAATTCATTATTTTTTTAGTTAATTAGAAACTAACTTTCCCACCAGAAATCTTCAATTCCTCACCGACAAATCAGTTTGATTTCAGTTTGTTTTCCTCACACGCTAATGAGGTAGGCTTAACATATTTTTGACGGATTATTTCAAACGATTCCGTTTATTTTCTTAATGTTTGGAGCACTTAAAATTAAACATCGCTATAATGAATCGATGTTTTAGATTCATTTTAAAGTACTTTTGACTTAAATTACAGAATAAAGATAATTCAATATTTATAATCTGTATTACGTTACCCACACTGGTATAGAAAATTTACGTATTTTGAGTTTCCACAACCGACATTGATTCCTCAATTGGCCTAAAAATTCAATGCTAGTATAATTTTTGATCAATTATTTATTGTAACTACAATTGTTAGTCTTGGATAGCCTGGTTGTTAAGGCGCTGCATTGGGCTGCGAGTTCGAACCTGACAGTTGAAAAGTCTCAGTGTGTGTTGGACGTTAAATCTATACTAGTCAGAAAGCTCTCCAATTGGAGAGTAATACCTTAGTGGGTGGGCTTTAAATTACAATTTGTGGATAAATAACTGTAATGCATGAATGAAGTCCGCCTCGTATAAAGGATTTGTGATGAATGTGAGCTACCTGTCAGACTTCGCATGATCAGAGGTCATATTCTCAGAAACTTCTGCACTCCTTCTTCCGTTGTAAAGTGAAACATGAGAAGGTCAACAACAAAAATTGTAATTATTTAATAAAAAGTAACTAAAACAAAAAAAATCTTAACCCCTTAACCGGTTCATCCGTATGCCGTGCGAGCATCGATTTACCGAATTTTTATAGTTATGAATGATTTATATTTTGTTTACAACAACTACTATTAAATAGTAAAATTACTTCGAATACGTAGATAAGCCAAGTATTCCATGAATTTCCATTTGAATCCAAATAAAAAAAATATTCTCAAAATAGATGGTGTCATCTTATTAGATAGTAAAGAAAATAAAACAGCTAAGGGGTTCAATTTTTATTGATAACCTAAGTAGGAATTGATTTTAAATAATGGTTTTTTTATATTACTTGTCACAGAGTGGTATTAGATGATGAGGCATTTGGCTATTAAAATCTTTTATTTGAACCAACAAAAGATACATTAGCGGTTTGACGATAACCACTGAACAACAGGAAACATGACAAACAAAAATATCAAAAAGGATTAAAAGAACATTTCCATACAAAACATGTTAAAATATCTTCGAAGGAAGAATTGTTTCAAGTTGCAAAAGATGCCAACAGTTGTCCCCGACCTCACTGGACCAAAACGCTGATAAGTTGAAAGCAGTAAAGAAGGTAAATGCTCCTAATAGTCCGTTTCTCGAAACGACTGGAGTGTCCTTATTGGAGAGCATCTTCCAACAGTACATCAGGTCGGTCAGAGAGTGGGCAGCCCACACACATCGGAATTTCAGTGTTAGATTTGAGAAATAAATATAGATTTTATTTTAATGGGATGAAATCTCCTGAACCAGCCTAACAATCTCTCCATAATCGATAACCCTTCTGACGATATGCTCTGGCACGATCAATCATATAGTCAACCACCTGGGTGTCAATAACAAATATTTTCTCACCCAAGATGGCGACGATATCCGCTTTTCTCCAGTCAGAAGGTGTTTCAAATATTAGTTCCTGGTGTACCGCAAAACCCCGCCTTTCAAAGGCTCTGATTAAGTAATTACTTCATTATGTATAGCTATTCTTTTATGGGGAATTCTTGGACACGGTTAAAAAATGTGATTCAGAGTCTCTTTCTTACCACAACCAATCCAACAGAACTTATCTTTACTTGGAAGGCTCCTGTTGCATCTAGATGCAGTAGGCAAGCAATTTATTCTGGTTTTTATTAAGTTGATAACGTCTCTTCTGGATTAGACTGCACCCAGTCATACTGAGGGGAACCGAATGGCTAACTCTAAGTGGGTCCCATCAACCGATCTATAGGTTTTATCTGAAAACTGAGTTCGGGTAGCTGGCGAAATGTGAACGCTCCTCACTCGATACTGTAGCCGCTGCAAGTAATTCCCGGCAGACCATCCCCGTGACAATCCCAGGACAGAACTGTACCAAGCCAGCTCAGCCTCGACAGCCGTCAGGAGGGAAAAAATCCAGAGACATGGTTCATCAAGCCCACCATTCACAACAGACGAACATAGTTAGTACAGGGGGGTCAATATCCAGCGAGATGCAAGACCCCCACTAACTGCCTTGCACAGATGCAAGAATCGATCTTGGAGTCTCCCGGCACATACAGAATTCAAAACCAATTGGTGAAAAAGTTTTGGTAATAGATTTGTTCTCATTATCCAAAGGTTTTAGGGGTGCTTCCTTTAAAATGTATAGACAATTAGTTTGGGTTGGGGCGACATCCGCTGGGAAAAGCCAATTTGCCTATTAATTGACAAACATATACTTAAAAGTATCTGAGATTTTTAAAACCGGGATGGGAGATGCAAAACCCGTGATGAAATATTTTGTATTATTATTGTTTAAATTTAAGGGGATTAAAAGTTGGCTTGCCTGGTCTAGAACACAATATAACCCAGGGGTGGTAGATGAAAATAGGATTAAGTCACCTGCATAAGCAGGAATAGTGAGCTTGATGTTATCAACTTATATGCCAACAAGCTCGTTTTTACTCCCTGCAAGAATTTCGTCAATTGCCAAGTTGCAAAGTATCGGGGACAGCTGACTGCCTTGCCTAACACCAGAAGTCGGCTTGAAGGAGTGCCTTGGATAAGGGGCGCACGCTGTACTGGAGTTTGCATATAGGTTCTGGAAAACGTCAATCAAGTCAGAGTCTATATTCTTCTTCTATGAGGCATTAAGAAAGTCAAAGGCATTCCTCTGGTCAATAGAGGGAAAGAAGGCTTGTTTGACTCGCGTGGATACATGTCGCAACACGAAATCTATCATAAAGATACTCTGAGTAATGCCGTCCGAGTGGATCAAGCCTTTTTGATCGTCATAGTATGGAATCACTTCTTCCAATCACCGGACTGGAATCCCCGAGAGAAGCCTGAAAGACAGCGGAGTTAAGGAGATGGGACGGAAGTCACCAGACGCCACACTATTCTTCTTTTTCACGTTAAACATTGTTCTGGAATGATGACAGGTCTCCAGAAACCTTCTAAAAATAAAAATACATTGGTTAATTTTGCCAGATCCAGATGAGGAAGGACCTTCAGAAATTTCCCAGATACCCCACCCGGACCTGCCTCTGCGCTATTAATGGATAAGCCACGCCCCAGTTCATTTAAAGAAACAGGTGTTATTAAGGGTGTAGAAGCACCACCCATGGCCTTTTGGACTGGTGGAATCGGATGATGAGACGTCTCAGTAAGGGGCCATCAGGGATTCACCATTGACCTTGAAGGCAATCGTCAAAGAGAAAGAGTTACCTTATAGCGGAAGGGATTTCTTCTGGAGCACAGTTGGGTCTTGACATATTCAATTCGCCTCTTCTTGCGGTTGGAAACTTCCTTTCTTGGATTATTGGACTTCTTGCTGAGAGGGTGGTCTGACGGAACTAGGTGGATCCGATAAAATCCTGGCGAAGACAAAGGACACCTTGTAAAATAGGGTATTTTTATCCGGTCGATCCTTGAATTCAAATAATATCTTATTTAGCACTTCGGTATTCCTTAGTTTTAACCCAAGCAAAAACCTGAGAGACCTTCAAACCAGAACCTACCGCCACTTTATAATTGCTTTGTAACAACGGCCTCTGATTTTATGATAGAGGTTCTGCGTAAGAGAGAACACATAGGCCGCTTGGTGAACTGGTTTCTGTGGACATCAGAGCAAAGGTTCCTGTATCGCACCTGCAACTCGGATGCTGATGACTCTCTCACGACGCTCTCAGTAACCGATTCGATGTGTCCGGGGAATGCTTTCTTTGGAGAGTCTTTTCTTAATTTTAATATTATTTTCACAGAGAAGAACACTCTTTACTGCGCAAGACAGCATTTAACATAGCATAGGTAAGATCTTACAGCTCCTGTTCATCTGTCCTACATGGTCCACGAAAAGACTCTATAGAGATAAGACGTATTTCGGGCTGATCATGAGGTCCTGTGAAGTGCGAGTTCGTAGGGGTGGAAGTGGGAGGAGCTACTGCATTTCTATCATTCTGAGTTTGGGTCGATGGAGAGGGGAGTGCTTTGGACTGCACTCTAGGAAGTAGGAGGGGTAGGCCCACAATTTTTTGTCTACCACGAAGGTCGGCTGAATAGTTCTGGGTGAAGGCACTGGCTGAACAAATAATACAACTCCTGGGGTCCTGTGGAGAAGTGGATTTTGTTAGTTTTTGTATTAGTAAGGCCATCTTTCACCTCCGATGAATATTCAACGAAAGAAGGGGTTGTTCCTCCCCTGAACTGTTAACTACAGCCGGTGCTGTTAAGACTTCCAATGCTCATTGCTCGGTACTACCACGTGGAGGTGACTCAGAGACTGATGACCCATAAAGGTATAACCCCTTCCCAACTCTGGGCCAGTACCAAATATGAGAATCATAGTTACAATAGACTTTTACCAGCACTTGGTTGATTTTCTTCACTTTGACATTCATAGCATGGGGTAGAAATCACACTGCGTACCTCCATCCTGGCATAGTGGCAGTGCGTCTTCTCCGTGGCCTGGGCGTCCCGGTTCGGGCATGGTTTTTCTTCTGGGTTTCTTATCTGTAATGTGTGTGAATGTGCCACCCTGGAAAAAAGGGAAAAGAATGTGATGAGTGAATAGCAAAAGTCAGACTATTGGCCCTAGTTTGGTGCTGCCAGAAAACAAAAGACTCTGATTAGGCTTAAATCGCTGACTACCTCAGCGAGCATGTCCGTATCAAGTGCTTCAAGAACCAACAACACAACATAGTAATATGAGATTTTCAGGTCAATATTCGGAAGAAATATTTAGTATTTAGTTCCTCGTGTATGAAGTAAAAAAAGCACAAATCATAATAATTATCAAAGAATTCGATGTCTACATTTTTTGAGAATCTCAAGATTTTAGAACTTTGCGTCTAAAATATACTCGTCCGGGATTATACCAGTTTATATTATAGTTCTGTTCGTCTGTCTGCAATATACGATAACTCAACAAAGTTTTGAGATTTACTAATGAATTTTTAAACATAGATTTTTTTTAAAAAAATTAAAACTTTTTCTCAAACTAAGAGTTATATCATTTGAAGAAAAGTCTGTCCGTCCGACTGTGTGTGTACAAATAAACAAGGTAAATATTAACATCAATAAATAAATAAAGAAATAAAATAAGGTGCACATATTTATCACCTAGAATTTTGATCATCATCAAATATTCAACCAAACACATTGAAATATTGACTGTCTATCCGCCTACATTTTTGTATGCATGTAATAAAAGTAATTTAAAGACGAATTATTTAAAATCTATATATCAAATTCGGCATATATTTTGAAGATATTTCCCGTGAGTACAATTGTAGCTTTATATCAAACTTCAGTTTTATTCGAACAGAACAAAAGTCGTTAAAATTATATATTCGACATCCTGGTATTTGTTTATTAACCCCATTTCTGCTGCAAGAAAGATAATTATAAGGTAAATTCAAGAAAGATAAATAAAAGATAAATATTAATCATAAGAAAGTCTGTATAAACTTGAGATGCACATCAAAACTCAATGTCACTAAACTTTTGTTCATCAATGTCAATTAATGTGATAATGTCATTAATGTCATTTAATGTGATAATGTCATTAATGTAATATAATGTGATAATGTCATTAATGTCATTTAATGTGATAATGTCATTAATGTAATATAATGTGATAATGTCATTAATGTCATTTAATGTGATAATTTTATCAATGTCAATTAATGTGATAATACCATTAATGTGAATTAATGTCATTTAATTTGTTCAATGTCAATGTGTTCATTAATGTCATTCAATGTGTTCAATGTCATTCAATGTCAATGTGTCCATTAATGTGTTCAATGTCATTCAATGTCAATGTGT
Organism: Argiope argentata; assembly: GCA_026289955.1. Classification (NCBI taxonomy): domain Eukaryota; kingdom Metazoa; phylum Arthropoda; class Arachnida; order Araneae; family Araneidae; genus Argiope; species Argiope argentata. The sequence goes on along the minus strand of JAOUZG010051911.1, from coordinate 395,426 downwards.
TCATTAATGTGTTCAATGTCATCCAATGTCAATGTGTTCATTAATGTGTTCAATGTCATTCAATGTCAATGTGTTCATTAATGTGTTCAATGTCATTCAATGTCAATGTGTTTATTAATGTGTTCAATGTCATTCAATGTCAATGTGTTCATTAATGTCATTCAATGTCAATGTGTTCATTAATGTCATTCAATGTGTTCAATGTCATTCAAAGTCAATGTGTTCATTAATGTCATTAATATCAATTTGTGGGTTAAAGTCACAATTAATATACAATTACCAGTTTTCTTTTCAACATTCGGAGACACCTATCTCTCGGGTATGAAAAAAATGCCTCAGCTACTAAAACTTTGGTCAAGGTTTCAATTTGTACACGAAGGGGACCCTTAATTACAGATTACGAGAGAAAGCTTGGAGAGACCCTTTCCATTTATTCTTCTTTTCAACTGAGGTAAGGAAACGAAACCCTAATTAATCACTGAGAGTGATCCCTTCAAATTCTTTCTTTAACCCATTCGCTGCCAAGCCCAAATTGTATGAGGTTATTGCCATTGCCATTTCTGTTTTGAATGTTCAAGTTTATCTAAGTTTTATTATTTCCAAATAAATACACATATTTTGTCATAAATAATCATTCACATGCATAAAAATCAAACACGGGTATACTCATGGTTGGCAATGGAAATAACCTCATACAATTTAGGTTTGACAGCGAATTGGTTAAATAAAGTAGAATTTTTGTAAAAACAATTTATTTGCAGCTTTTTTTTCAAGTTTTTACACTTGTATACTTATGTTTGTGACCATAAAATGTTTGCAAGTTTGACAAGTTATGCGTTATAACCTATTGAAATTATCACGAGTACATTCGTGCTGGCAATGAATGAAACCCTGCCAATCACTAGTATATTCCTGGTTGGAAGCGAAGGGGCTAGTATTTTTTCATGCCAGAGAAGCCCTTTCATGGCATTGGTACACAATTATTACAAAAAATTAACTTTTGGCTGGAATTTAGCATTTTTAATGAATCTATCGTGTTATCCTTGGCATGTTTTTGGCGATTAATCCCTGACATGCATTAATGATTATGCAAAAAGCGAAATGGTATTTTAGGCACATTTTCTAAAAAAAAATATTTGACACAAAACTGCTTTTGTAGTAACAATTACAATTAAATTACTGCACTTGTAATCATAAAATCCCAAATATATTTAAATT
>JAOUZG010051911.1:344959-392822 GCA_026289955.1 Argiope argentata | reverse complement strand
CTACTGCCCCACTAAAATGTATGCATGCTACTGCCCCACTAAAATGTATGCATGCTACTGCCCCACTAAAATGTATACATACTGTCCAATGCAGTATGTTTTATATAAAAGTTCCCGATAATGATAGAGTTCTTATCCCTAAAGTTAGAAAAATTTACAGTCAAAGTATTTATCATTAAAAAAGGTGACAGACGTTAAAGGTGTTTAAAGGCTTATCACTCCAAAAGATCTCAATACAATGAATTTAAAGATCTGAAATTTGATCTGCAGGAATATCTTTGCTTTGGTACTTGTCCTCCTTTATAAAGAAGGCTAAACCTCCACCAATGTTTTGGTTTGTATCTTTTTTAAAAGTGTAATATCATCTATACTTTAAAATTGTAGTTACCTTCAATTTGGTGTCTTGCAAAGCAAATACTTGAGCATTATTAAGGTAAGCAAATTTTAATAACTCCCCTAATTTGGCCCCAGGAGCTAAAGCATTTAGACCGTTAATGTTACACTACAACATTTTTAATGTCTTCAGACAAAAAAAGGAGACTTGCTTCTCCTCCTCCTTAGGGTCAATAAGCCGGGCCACTTCTTAGTTCTCGCTTGTGAAAGAAAAACCAGAACTTGTCATTGGCTACCTTAAATTTCTTTTCTTTTCTTTTCTCAGAGTGAAAAACCTCACCCACTTTTCCCGTAATGCCTCCAACGTCATGCCTATGATGAACATATTCTAGACTGCTTAGGACTTCTTTGGGGAGAAATTTATTCTTCTCCCTTCCTCGTCACTGACTTTTTTCTTGTAAACGGGCTTTTGGATTTGATCTGACTCTGTCAAGCCACGTAAATTAGCTACAACAACAATAAACGTATATACTGAGTTATATATTTCAACCACTACGATTATTTCTTCAACTCAAGTATCAACTAAATATCAGACCATTTATTAAAATTTTATTAATTTTCAAATAACATAATAAAGAAAGTATATTTTTGAAATTAAACTATATTATATATATATATATATATATATATATATATATAATAGTTGTAGCGTTAGCCTTATTAGCCAGATAACATCTACGATACCAAAGTATACTTTTGAATTATGGCCACGTTACTCGGCTACACGCTCTAGCGTCGCAGGTTCGTACCGCGACCTTCAATCGCTACATTGGTGACCTTGACAACGCAACCATCCGCAACAGTTGTGGCGCCATCTACCCGCAGCAAAAATCGTCAGACTCACTTTACGTGAAACAAGCAAAAGAACAAAAAACAGCGTCAGACTCACTTGACGAGCAATCATCAACTCGGAGTACTGTAGCGTTAGCTTTATAAGCCTGATAACATTTACGGTACCAAAATCAACTTTTGTATTATTTTCATGTAACTCGGCTACAGGCTCCCTTCACTCGCTATAAAGTCAATACTCAGATCAAATAATGTGCTGTTAGAAATGTAAGGTCTTAGTAACGAATGTGATGCTTTCTTCAAAAAGAAATTATTAGATAAGGTAACAAAACACGCACACAATCTAACATAAAATCATAACAGACTCTCCAACCGACTCGGAGGCACACGAAATGAACCATAAAACTGAATGAACCGAACCGCTGCAACAACAGTACTGGCGGTAACTGTGATTGAGTCCTAAAGGTCATCACCGGCTGTGGCATAATCCTTTCCGTAGAAAGTAAGTTTCTCCATCGATGGTAGGAGTCACCCCCCCCCTTTTGTAATTTCCAGTAGCGATAAACGCTGCGGCAACTAAACGGAAATCTAGAAAAAAATCAATAAATGCAAAAAAAATGTAACTGAAAATAAAGAGAGGCAGAACTGGTACGTACAGCAGGAAAAAAAATCAAGGGAAATGAACGGGAAGGATCTAATTACATTAACGAAAAAAAATGACGACAATGTAAACCCAAACAATACGCCGCTGTAAAATCGCCAACCTCGCAAAATCAAAAATGGTTGTATGTCCAAGCTTTGCGGTAACTAACAGAAATAAAAAAACAGCATACCAATTATTCAAAATCGTTTTGATAATTAGTCTGGGAAGACCAAATCGTCTGAATGCGTGCCGACAAATTGAACAGAGTGCACATGCGTTAATTTTCAACTCCAATTGAGGCAACGCAAATGCTTACATTTTCAACGCCAGTTAGAATAACGCAATACAGAGTTAGCAATTTTTAATTTCCTTTATTCTGTTTTATTTGAATTCAAAAGCACTTCAGAATGAAAATAAAAAAAAATGTCTAAGCAGCAATGTTTAATTTTTAATTTTTTTAAATGTCTGGAACACTAAGAAAATAAACAGAATCATTTGAAATAATCGGTAGAAAACAAGTTAAGCCTAATCTCATTGGTGTGAGGGCGTTTACAAACAGAAATCATTTGGTGGTGGTGAAATAAAAACATTTGGCGAATATAACATGAAATAAAAACTTTTTTAAATTAATAAAAATTAACCACTCAATGAATCGGAATAAATAGTAGCCTATTTCGTATTCTAGACTATCATATATATCTGTGCTAAATTTCATTCAATTTCCTTCAGCCGTTCTGGCTTGATTGGCTTACATCATACATCCAACCAAACCTTCACATAACGGTAGTATAGATTATAGATTAAAGAAAAGTGTTATAATTTAGATTAATATAAGATTATTTATAAAGCAAATAGTAATTTCAAAAACATTTTCTTAGTGAAACCTAACTTGAAAATACATGGTAATTCTGATTCCCCGTTAACGTACCTACAGTACAAGATAATTACTCTACAGAATGCTTAGTATGAAAATTTTGATTCATGATTTCACCACCTGATAACAGTTAATAATCATCCGATCTACTATATTTCATTCTTTCAGAATTTTTCTATGCGTGTGGTGCATAATCTACCTGCCAACCTAAAAGTACTCCACCAAAACTTTAATTCTCTTGCGTTCTGAAAAAAAGTAAGCCATTTTTAATTCGCAAACGGCTGTAAAAATTCTCGAAACTCACTAACTGGCCAGCTAACGGCAGAAAAGAGTTTTATCCAATCAGCATAGAGAGTCATCGGTGCGCAAGAGAGTTAACTACCTTAAGGGAAAAGGGGGTGGGAGTAGAATCATTTTTCATCATTATGGTCCTATAACGAGCCCGAACTTGGCGAGAGAAACCCACATTACTAATTCAGTTCGTTCCACTTGAAGGGATTGGGTCTTGTCTCAATATGTTCACTCTTTTTCGATGATTAAGCGCCGCTCGCAAGTGATCCTTGATCGAAAAGGTCTTTTTTAAAAGGTGGATGATTTATCTGCGAGATGATGATTGGGTTTTCGAGAGAAGGTTTTGAGTCCTCCAAAGTGCTATTTTTAAAGATTGAATCTGAATATATTTATTTGAATTTAGAAAACATGTATCTAGATCACAACGATTTTTTTATTTTTAGATGTAAATTAGAATATATTGTGTGTTGATTATCGTATAAATTGAAACGTTGTCTAACTGTACATAATTTTTATTTTTATTAATATATATTTAAAATACGCATATTTCCATGATGATAAAAGTTAATTTTTTTAAAATTATTTATGAGCTTTATTTATGTGTATTTCGCCTGCCAATCATAGTAACTAGGCATTTTTTCGTTAGCCGGGCGCAAACGAAAAATCGGCGAATGAATTTGGAGAGATTCTAAATTATTTGTCGATTTTTCAATTTAAAATAGCTTTAAGAAATATGGCAGAGTTTTACATTATTTGGAAATTTTTTCTTTGCGCCCGGCTTACGAGAACATACCGAATATTAAAGGATAGAAAACTATTTATATCTATTTCTTTTAATTTAAATTCATTACAATTTTTGTATAAATATTTTTCCTAATTTTCAGTATTTGCTTACTTTCATTTTACAGCTGGTTTATTTTATGATTTACCGATTACGGAAGAATGTTTAAACTCAATTATATTTAAGATACTAAGTTTTCCATAAGGTGGTTGTATTCCAGATTATATTTGGGGATTTTCAGACTACGCCAAGATAACGAGTTTACTTACCAATTTTCAGAACCCACCAAAGTTACATTTGTGTCCATTGCTTCTGTTGGCGATAGTTTATAATTCTGGCGATTTATCGTGGGAGACATAATAATAATAAAGTATCTAATTCATCAGTAAAATTCTGAGTATCTAGACATTTCATATGCATTTACATATTTTGTAGAAGGAAAATCTTTAACTTTTAAAATTATCATTTATCGTTGTGTTCTTGTATTTCTGCTTATACTATTCTGAAGAGTAAAAATGTGTGTGTGTGTGTTCGTGCGTGCGTGTGTGTGTGTGTGTGTGTGTTTATGCGCGCGTGTGTGTGTGCGTGAACAATTTTGCTTTATTTTTGATAGAATGTCACTGTAATGTTTGGATGGTTAAATAGTTTTGTTATGGAAACTAAGCAAATGAAAATCTCATTGGGTTGGTTTATTTGAAATTAAATAAACAATATTTCTGGTATATCAGGGAGGCGACAAAAGGCGTCTAGTAATAAATATGCGTTCTAGCTTTTAGACCATTTTTTCTTTAAAAGTATTTGTAAAACTTAATTTTCTAACCCAAAGAAATATTAACTTACTCTCTTTATTATTATTATTATCATTACAGTAAAAGGAATAAACTGTTATACATTACTAAAGAAAGTATAATACCAGTAGAAATAAAAAAATCTTTAAATCTTGTGAAATAATAAATGCCAATATACATGTACGTTTTATTTTTTTATGTAAAAAAATGCATTTAAAATTTCCCAATTATTTTTTTCGAAGCAACATTTCTGATAAATCGAATGTAAGGAGGATAGGCATCTAATAACAAACCAGGTTAAATAACTACCTAATTCACTAATAATATGAGAAGGGAAACAGCAACGTTGGGAAGAAAAGTTATGCTATATAGTAGTGAAATTAAAAGAAAATTATTCAATTAATTCTTAAAAAGAAAAGAAAGGAATTTATGTTTATGCTTTTTTTAATCCTAAAGACATTTTTATTGGGTTTTTTTTTCTATCGATCCGAACTTTTTTTTTCTTTCTGATATAACTGTAAATTTTTTTTGGAAAGTATAACTCAGTAACATTATCTTGTACGAAAACGATATTGACTTTCGCAAAAATTTAATTCCCATTCTTCACCTTCACGTGAAAAATACTGAAATCCCCGCATTTTACCGATTGAGATACTACCTGTTGATTTCAATTTTCATTACAAACTGCTAAAACTCTATTTAACGAATTAAAAATGAATTACATTTAATGAATGAATTAATATTTGAAAAAAAAAACTGTATTCCTATCGAGTGTCATCCACTGCAAGTTTTAAAAAATGTATTTGAACTCGAGTGGATGAATTTAAAGTATTTCATTAAAGAAGGAAAATTTGAACATGATATAAATAGGAAGAGTGTGAAATAATAATAGGAATTTAAAAAAAGGTTGTTGAGCTAAACGTGTGAAATCCGGCATATGAATTTCTTGAGAGAAGCTCTACCTATATCATTATCCAAGTACAAGTGAGAACCATCTCTGATTACAAGTGAATAATAATAAATTGAATCATACATAGATTAACGTATGAAATTTGATAAGCAAATTTAACTTTTAAAATATAGATCCGTACAAAACTTTGAAGAAATCTCCCAAAAAGTTTCACATTCAATCGATCGATCTTTTCTTCTGCACGCATATAATCAGAAAGATAATAAAGATATCAACGTAGGTAAACAAAATATGATCATATGATTTTTTTAATTTAATCAAATTTTAAACAAAATATTTCGAATAATTAAAATTCATCAGTTTTACTTTCAAAATTCATGTAAATATGATAGTTAATAAAACCAGACTAAAATTGATGAAATATTCTACGTTATTTTGTGGCTATATTTGAAGATTTATGAAAAAGTTTGGTTTTATTCGCTTAAAAAAGACGTCCTAAATAAATATTTGAATTTTTAGAAACTTGTGTATTAATTTCTTTTCAGAGACCTGTCCCCTTAGATCGTAAGCTAAATTGAATAAAGATGTAATTTGCGTCACAGAGCGATCGTTCATAAGTATTGTTCATCAATGAAATGCAAATAAAGAATGAGTACAAATTTTATATACACTAAGGTCCTTGTTCTTATGGGTGTAAATAAAAATCCAAGCCCCCGTGTAGATTTTATTTTCACGGGGTATATTTTATTTACGAGCCCCCTGAACAAAGCCATGCACAATGTTCAGAATTTTATGTGTCTATATGAGAATACCACCTTTCATGTTGCGAGACAGTTTTGAAAATACCATTCCCACTTTCCCTTGACATGATAACGTTTTATACAATTTCTAGAAAATCACAATTAATAAATGCTTTTATTTCTACTTATAAAAATAAATAAATTATCAGAAAATAAATGTCGTAAAATGTTTCAGAGTAAAAAATAATCTTTAACTTTGAAGTGATTGCAACTAGACAGTTTCAAAGATTGACACTCATTGAAAATAAACGAAATTCGATCTGACAAGCCTTTATATAGCATTTCTTTTCAAATACTAATTTTTATATTAGGAAAGTTGTTCAAATCTATCTGATGATCACAATCAATAAAATTTCTGTTATCTTTAATTAATTTATTAATAAATCCGAATTGTAAATGACGCTTAGAAAACCATGAATAATTTACGAATAAACGAATTTTAACAAACCATTGTAGTTAATTTTCCTACAATCGTAGTTTTAAGATCGATGAAATTTTCTATATTTTAATCACAATTATAGATTTAACCCTTTCACGACGGCGCGCCTGTGCCACTCTTCGCTATTTTTCGCAACAGAGTGACTGACTATACTTCGCCACGTTTCGCCACGTTTTCGCCGCCGTATCTAGATGACGTCAGCCTCTGTGGACGAAAAAGTGGCTGCCGTATATATACGGCGTCAGCCTCTGTGGACCAAAAAGTGGCTGCCGTATATATATACGGCGTCAGCCGCTGTGGACGAAAAAGTGGCTGCCGTATATATACGGCGTCAGCCGCTGTGATGCATCAAGTGACTGCCGTATATATACGGCAACCGTCGCGAAAGGGTTAAGTAAGCAATTAACTAATTAAAGGAATAATTGCTGGATATTTCACAGATACAGAATTCGGATACTGGTAGAAAAATGCCGAAGTTTGGAGATTTCAACAATCCGTGAAATTTGAAGCTATTTAATGAACGTCCTCTAATTTCCCGACAAAGAGGAAACTGATTTGTTGGCCAGGGCTCTAAATCCAAAAATTGAGCGAAAGTTTTGAAAACTGATAATAGGGACAGCCGATAATGAAGCTGAGTCTCTGATGAAAAGCTCAAATTCTAGTTACAGTTTGCTAATGGAAGTTAATTTTAATTAACATCGCCAAATTTCAATTTGCACTTAATTTATAAAGACACTTTTATTCTTCAATTTATTCCTCTCTAGAAGATATTCTCATCTAGATTAAATATTTCACTGTTAACAATATCCTAGATTTCCAACATTTATGAGTTAATATATTGTTAAAAATATCCTATATTTTAATTGCAAATGAGTTGCATTTTTAAAAATATCCTACATTTTCAATGAAGATTAGTCGTTGTATATTAACAATAGCCAAATGTCCAACATTTATGAGTTAATGTATTGTTAAAAATATCCTATATTTTTATTGCAAATTAGTTGTATTATTAAAAATATCCTAGATGTCCAATGTAGATGAGTAGTTGTATCATTAACAATATCCTAGATTTCCAGCTTGGGTGAGTTGTGTTTTACTGTTAACAATATCCGAGATAGGATTATATTAATTGACGAAATTTGTAGAACAAAATCTCATGAATATCGGCAGAGAACTTAAAAAATAAAAATTAATAATTTTACACACTTTTAATGTTATTATATGTTTAGATCATAAGTAAAAATATAAAGACCGAGAAATCTAAGCAAATGAAATTTCTCGAACACTCGAATTATAGCTAATTGTTAAAAATAAATGGAAACAAATATTGATTTACTATTAGAGAAAAAGCATTGTTATACAATTTTTGTTTTTTTTTCAAAAAATGAAACAAAACAAAAATATCTCCCAATATTCCTATGGAATGTCAAAAGTGTGAGTTAATAGAACTCAACTTGATTATCTTTGATACAATCCAGAATTATAAAAATATACACAGAACGGGAATTTTACAGTCTTGTAACAACAAAAAAGTATCCATTCAATACTTGAGGGATTGGCCATGCATTTATGATAAATTGGGGCAAGATATTGTTGCCGAATTGGCTACGTTGTCCCAGGTAGGTTCTGTGTGCTTGCAATGGATTCCCTCTCATGTTGGTATACATGGCAATGATGTGCCGTGGAATGTAGTAAACTCTCTACTCCTCCATCATCTGTTTTAAAGGTCTCAGAGATCCATTCCATGTTTATTGACAAAGTAAAATCAATTTGGAGGATTCCTCCTGAACACGATTGGTACGCCGCTGAGCGCCCTGGTTTATCTTTGCAGAACACCCGCTCGAGACTTTCCCAATCTGCCTTAGCGAGGCTAAGGTCTGGCCACATCAGAAGTGTGATCTTCGACGGTCCTAACAGGACCTTTTCTACTTGCCCTTGCTTGGCTATTGCCTCCCCCTCTCATATTATGTCTTGTATCGGTGCCTCTGTGAGGCAACTGTCGGATGAGAGCGAAAGTGTTTTTGACCTTTTGGTGCGATACGATCTTTTGGACTTGGTCTAGGAGTCTAGACCAAGGTTATCAGCAACAACAGCAGCACACAAAAAGTATTTTACGATGATTTTGTGAACAAATTAAGAATTTTCTTTGCACGTCGTGTCCTGTGCGCATTTTCTAGAAAGCCGATTCTAATCCAGTATTGCTATACAAAAAAAATGCATGTTTTAGTGTTGCACCGCTCTTCAAAATTCGTCCCTTAACCATAAAATCATATTGCCAACTACTTTTTCAACTTCCTTCTTATTATAAGTGAGGAATATAGAATGTTTTTGACCAGTTGGCGGCTGATCTCTGATAGACGAGTCTATTTATTGAGAGGGAATAACGTATAAAACATGAAGAAATTTGTGATTAAATGTTTGAGTTACATTAAATTCTATCAAGTGGAACTCCGCGTATTTTTCTTTCCCGTCTCCCATTGCAAATCATAGTGGTCTAAGTGGTTTGTTTTACAGAGGAGCAAAGCTTTACCGAGATATGGCAAGTTTCTCTTATCATCTATATTCTCATTTATTAAGATTGAGGCATTTGAAATTAGACACTTCTTTCCTTAAATCTGTCAGTTTCTTAGAGTCGAGTTATGATGACTCAGATGTTCTCATTATTAAAAAGGGTTCAAAATTAAAGACTGACTTTTAAAAGATAAATTGAAAAAAAATGATCTCCGTAGTGTTAACTTTCCCTTTAAAAAACTATTTGGGTATGGACTTTGTAAATTCGAGCCTGATGGCGAGGACGTAACCTGTGCTTCCACTCCCTCCCTCTCCAAATCCTTACCACACTATTGGCAAAACATTTGAAAATAATGATACAAATGATTGAGTTCCGTGCTACTAACGTCCCGTTTTAGAGGGCCTATTTTAAAATGGGTAGCGTAAATTCGAACCATTTTCAGATAACAAGGATGATACCAGAGCTTTCACCCCCACTCTCTAAAAATTCCGTTACCACACCAGTGGCCAGACATTTGGTCCTGTTATATTTAGCATACATCAGACTCGATTAAACAATGGTTTTTTTGATGGAATCATGTCTTGAATCTGAAACCGAGAACCACTTCCTTATTCAAAATGATTGAAGAAAAAAATATCTTGCAACTAGTTATTTCAGTATACTTTTTTACAAAGAATATAGCAGGACATAGTTATTTTCTAGTTAAAAAACTTTTTCCATTATAAATTCGCCATTTAAAATATTTTCAAAACAATCTCGTATTGGGAAAAAATCCACTAGGAATACAGAATAATCTAATTACTAGCCAACGAAAACAATTAAGGAAATTATTTCTCTCTACGTGTGTAGAAAAAAGGGAAAAAAAGCTAATAAAAAGAAAAAGAAAAACATGATACAAAGGTCCTGATTTTATTCTCTTACAATCATTGAAAATGGAAAAAATATGTACAACGGTTTTTGTACATATTTTTACAACTATTTAATTATGTGTTCTCAGACTTCCAAAACATGTTTCTCCATTTTTACAACCGAAATAAACTGATATCTTATCGGGAATACAGAATTTGGTTATATTTAAATGCAAAATTTAATTAAAATGGTGGTATGTATGCACCATTTTTTTTTTCGCATTTTCTTTGAAGGCATTGAAAGAGGCGACAAAACAAAGTTCTTGTTTTCCAGTTGAATTTAGTTTAACAAAAGGTGAATTCTTTAATCCCAAAACAGATCATCTTGTATCTCGCTGTTTTCTTATTTCGTTACGATGTTGTTTATGTCATTTTAATCTAATTATTTAAATCTAATTATACACAGCAATCAATATTAGCAAATTTAATTTTACATTGGGTTATTTTCAAAACATTTTTATCTAGATCTTAACAGCAAAATCAATTTATCTACCTTGCTATATCCCTAACTCGTAATACTTTTATTTTAAATTTCATCTTTCTAATAAGGAAATATGGGAAAATTAATAAAAGATTAAAATGGAAACTGTTATGCATATTTCAATGTATCATGTCAGGACATCATTTCTTGAACGGCCAAGCACCACGTTCGTGAGAGTTAAATTATATTTTTATTCATTTTATATGTTTCATGGAATGAGTCACTTTAGTATTGCGAACGATCCAAAAATCTTCGTCTCGCACTGATTGTTTTAAAAAAATATCACATTTTCTATTTTTTTTTCCTTTCGTACAATCACATGCTTAAAATGACATTTTTCTAGGTTCTATTTGCGATAGTCATTAACTTATTTTTTTAAAACAGAGCTTTCGTAAATACAATGTCAATACGCTATTAAAGGCTGACTTTTTGAGATGCTCGTGCAGATAATAAAATTTTTGAAGGGGCTGGGATAGCCTGGTTGGTAGAACTTTGGTTTCATATTTAAGTTACGAGTTCGAAACCCAGATACAAAAGATTCCTCGATGCTTGTGGCGGCTAACGCTCGTTAAATCTATTTGTGGTCGCAAAATCCTCCATGTCGACAGTAATACCACTGGTGGTACTGGTCAGAGGTGATCGTTCTCTGTTCTAGGTCTAAATTATGATATGAGATGAATGAATGAAAGAATATGCATGAATGAAGTCCACCCCCTAAAAGGGTTATGGCGTGTGTGTAGCTAAGTCATACTCTTGACCCTAGAAGTGCGTTGATTGTAAAACAAGAGACGTATTTCTTAGACTTAAAATCTGCTGATGTACCAGCGGGTCTTGTCCATGGCAAGTGCCATAAGTAACAACAACATAAAATTTTAATTTTTCGCCTAAGTTTTTTTGTTGACGCCAAAAACATCATTTACAAAATAATATCATGCTCTGACGTGATAATAATACATTTTTGGATTTTACATAACATAAGTTGTGACGCTTGTCACGCTACTTATAATGCATATGCATACTTGTTACAAACGCCTTATTTTGCTTGCCAACACAAATAATGTCATCCTAATAAAGACAGTTTTACGATAAGCCATCTTGTGCGCTGAGCGGGGACATTGTTAATGATCTAGGAGCTTGGTGATCAATTTGGCGACTCTGGAGACAAAATGGATAATGCTGGAAGCTTCAGGAATTTTCCTGATTTGTATAGTAGAAACCGAAGTGTGCCATAGGTGATCTAAAAGGTTATCAGCCCGCCTCTCAGGAGGAATCAAATCCGTCAGTCTCAAGCTCCGGGAGGTGTGCATGGAATTGAACCGGAAGCGGAGCTGGAGTAAAAGAAAAATAGCGAGTCTTTGAGAGAATAGCGAAACAACTGCGTAGTACTTGCGTTGTGTGGAGTTCGAGAAAGTGTTGTATGCCCAGTTCTGTTTTGTAATGTAGAAGCAGCTTCATGTAATGTGTGGAGTAGCCTGTCGTGTGTTAGAGAGTCGGTAGCTAAAGCGAGGAGTCAGTGAGAAGTTCAGCCGTTTGGTGAAAGCTACGAGGAATCCCTCTCTTACTGGATTCCGCCTGGCTGCTTTGAGTGCTATGGTCGATTACAACTCGTGGGTTAATGTTTGTTTTAGTGCGATGCATTGTTTTTGCCGTCCGTGTATTTGCCGTCTTTTGTTATTGTCTTCGTGTCAAATAAACGTTCTTGTTATCATCTACTGAGGACGGATGATTGGGTTTTCACACCATACACACACTATAGAAACAAACCGAGTGAGATTCGTAACAATATCTATTTAAAATTTTCTTAAAAATAAACAAGTCAAGTGTCTTTTCTAACTATTGCCTTTTAATTATCTGGTGTATTATTTTTCCAAGGTGCTTTGACAGGATTGAATAAATGATCCTTTGTAGCTGCATTTTATTTAGGAAAATTATTTTTAAATTATTAAAATTATTTTTTGTGAAATTAAAAAAAAAATTAAACTGTGGTAAAGGACTGTAGCGTTAATTAAACAGTATTCCTGAGGTAAAAATCATTTTATAACTATTCTTCAATGAAAATAAAAATTTTAATCTATTTTACCAGCATATTTTTTTCAATGCGATTTAATAGACGTTTTGATGAAATTTTTAATGGTAGAGTTATTTATTCAACAACAGTCTTGGCATTCTTCTGTGTTTACAATTTAAAATTAATTTTAGTGCCATTATTGCCATAAGTAAGTCTTTTCTGCAAATGTTTATCAAAAAGCATTTTTAAAATACGGTTTCCAAACGCCTATTGCCGTTTTTCACAGCCATGTGAACTTATACATGGAAAGTGATATCACTGTCTTTCCGCCCCACCAACGGCTCTCATGACATTGGACATAGGGATAAATAATACTGAATGACAAGACCGCCTTGTAAATAAGTCATAAAACTTTTCTCCCTTTCTCAGAGACACATGTTTGAACATTATTACATCTGGCGAGTGGTGAGACGATTCCTTGTCGCGTCTTTGTAATCCCCCTTTTAATGTTACTCTCTGGACTTGAATAAGGGTCAAGACTCAAGTCAAGACTCGGTCAGACTCAGTCAAGACAAGCCAAGACTCAGATAAGGGACCACACATACGTTTCCCATCCATCTGTAGAGAGAAATCATGTAGGAACGTCCAGATGCAAATATATCTCTATGGGAACATCTGAACTTGAATATCCAGATAATGAACCACACATGCATTAACGGTCCTCTGAAGAAAGAAGTACTAAAACCTCCAGATGTGAATATTTTGATATTGTGGGGGGTCTGCTGAGAGGGTGGATGATTAGCAAATATCTCTATGGTCAACTGCTGACTGCTGGGAGTATTTCTGAAGAATTATTGGATGATCGGCATCTCCAGCGCACCAATACGAGAACGAGAGGCGGAGTTTGATCGAGTTTAAAATGGAAGGTTTTGAAACGAAGAAATGAGACGAGAAGAGCTGAGATCTGAGGAGCTGAGTTGAGTTGAAGAACTAGACAGCTGAAGAGTTACCACGTGATCTCTAATTTTGATTAAAGATCTACCGGTTATAATTGTAGATTCCCTGAGCTACTACTGCAGTAGCTAACAGCTCGCTAGTTATCCTTGTATTAGTTGTGGAACTGTTAACCAAAATGTAAATATTTCCCAGCATATTAACCTAGATGAGGACGAGTTATTTTTTATTGTATATAAGCTGTAAATAAATTATTTGTATTTAAACGCTATCCGTTTATTTGATCGAATAGGATCAAGTCATTACAGCATCAACAGAAACACTGGCGGCAACTGTGGTTGAGTATTAAGGATCATCACCGGTTGTGGTGCAACCCTTCCCGTAGCATTTGATTTAATAAGTGATAACTTAACCTTTTCTATAAATATATTTCCTTCTTGAATATGTGTCACAAATACTGAGCAACTGATTTTTTAGTTATGTTTTTAAAATTGATTTTCATTCTAAAGAGATAAAAAAAATATTGCAGTTCTAATAAAGCTGGATATATATTACTGCTTTTTAAACAACCTTTAATCATCTAAACAAAAACATATTTTTATAATTTTTCCTTCAATGTATGTTAACGTGATGTTAATTTTATAACTTAATAACGTAATGATTTATAACTTAATGACTTGACTCTCCGATCCACCTGAAGGTACACGGATAAACCATAAAACCATAAACAATACTGGTGGAAACTGTGGTTGAGTAATAAGGACTATCACCGGCCACGGCACAACTCATACCTAAGGAAATATGTTCCGTCATCGATGGAAGGAGCCTACTCCCACATTTTCTTGCATCTCCAGGGTGGTGAGATCCAACCACCATGCCGGAAGCATATAATATTCATTTCGTGGAGCCCCCGGGAGGATATTATAAATGAAAATAAAAACTTGCAGGCCAGTTGTTTTCATAATACACTGTAGGATTAAATTAATAGGAATTTTAATTTTTTTCCACTTACCTTTCAGCAGTAAAAAAAAAAGCAGAGATACATTAAAAAAAATAGAGCTTTCTTCAACCATCTTTCTTAAATATCCTTTATTAAACTCTTTCTTTATGCTAACTTATTAATCTCATTTACTTAATTAAGGAAATAATTATTTCAAAACAATATAATCTACAAACTAATAGGTGGATAGAATCAAATCCTGTATAGCTCCGCTTTTACAATCGGAATTTCAACGCACTCTTATTAATCAAAACGATGGGTTTAGACTACGCTTAATTTAATTTTGTCTTTAATAGATAATTAAATAACAATTTCCAATGAATACAGGATTTTGATTATGGATGAAGATTGTTTAAAGAAGTAGAAAAACAGAAATCGGTGTTCAATGAATATTCGAAGAGGTTTAATTAGAATGATCCAGATTTCCCCCAAACTAGAAATTTATTTTCTACTAATGTTACAATTTAATTGGAAGAAATGTGCCGAGAATCCCTAATTTGCGGACATGAAAGTAATTACAAAATTATTTTTTAAAAAATAAATTTTAAAATGTAATCAGTTTAAAAGTTAACATAATTATTTTAATTTAAGTTATTAACTTTGAATAAGAAATATTGTCTAGATATTTCCAAATTTTTCAGCTTTATAGCAGTCAACTCATTGAATTCATCTACTCATATGTTTCAAAATATATATTTTCAATTTTTAAAAAATTAAAAAAGTTTAAAAGACACTATAATAATTTTTGATCATATCAGAAAATGATGTTATTTTGGGAATGAGCGTCAACAAAAATACGAAAAACCGTAGTCAAACAATTTAAATTTTACTATCTGCACGAGCATTTTAAAACATCAGTTTCAATAATGCATCGCCATTTCATTTACAAAAGCTCCGATTTTAAAAAAAAAAAAATAAGTTAGAGACTACGGCAAATAAAACCTAGAAAAATGTCGTTTTGAGCATGTACTTATTGTGAAATTTAATAAATAGGAAATGCTATATTTTTTTTTAAACAAAAAATGTGAGAAAGTTTTTTTTATCGTTTGCGATACTAAAGTGACTCATTTAATGAAACGATTAAAATGAATAGAAATATAATTTAACTCGCACGAGCACGTGGTGCTTGGTCCTTGAAGAAATGATGTTCTGAGTGGATACACTAAAACATGCATGACAGATTTTATTTTAATCTTTTAAATTTAAATTGTCCGGAAATTTCCAAATATGTCCCTTTCAAGGCAATCAGCTTATTGAATTCATCTTTTATAACGTCCCTTCCATATATCTAATTATTATATTCTTCTAATAAGGTCAATAACTTATTGAACATGTCAAAGCTAACAACGAATCAGAGAATCACTTTTAAGCACAATCTTGTCCTCTTTGTAAAATTAATCGCTGGAATTTCCAGCGTTTTAATTTCGGAGACAGATTTAATTTAACCGGATCTTTAATATTTGATTAGAAATGGCATCGTTGCCGGAGATACCGAGCTCTGATAGCGGCGGAAAATTACTGAGTACAGTAGAATTCTCCAATCAACTAGATGCGGAGATTTTTAATTAGGATATCCTTATTGAGTTTCAAAGAGGAAACTGACTCTCAAGGTCATATTCTAATTGGAAGAAAGATTGGGGAAACTGTTTTTGAGTTCGCTTTTAATGGAGATCTTTTGTGTCTGAATGTTTTTTTTTTTTTTTACAAAAAGGAGTAGGTTTGTTGAGAAAAATAGAATTTGATTTACATTTTATTTAGTTTTTATATATTTTATGCAGAATGGTACGTTCAAAATGGTCCAATTACTAGTTTCTTAACAATCAGAGATAAGAAAAAACATGAATCTAAAAGGAAAAAGGGTTCAAATTGAGCTAAAAAAACTTTAAGGTATCCGATTAAATTCAAAACAAAAAATTGGATGCAAGTTCAAATTTCTGCTTTTTATCATGCGAGAACATGAAGTTTTTCTTAGGAGATTTTGATGTCTCCTAGGTAATTTAAAGGCAAAAACAATATTTTTACTCGCTTTTACCAGTATTGCATAATTATTAAGTATGCTTCTTAATAATATTCTCACATGATAACTTGAAAGTTATGATTGAACATTTCATTCTCTTTTTACACTTATTAAAATTTTAGTTTCAAAAAATAAATAAATAAGTAGAATTCTATTTTCGGTTATAACTTTATTTCGTCTGTATGTTGATTATAAGCCAAGCTATAGAAATGTACTGACATTTAAGCGATGTTTATTTATAAGCATTTAAAAACTTAAATTCATTTTCTGAAGACCGTGTTTTTTCATTATTCTAATATACGAGTATCTTCATACTTCCAAAACTAATCAAGATATCTTAGTGAAATTTATAATTAGTCTCGTCCTATTATACAGAATTTAACTTTGGATTTGATATTGAATGTTTTAGAAGTGATTGTTTAATGTAAATATTGAAAAATGAACTCAAAATTTTCATAGAGAAGTTAAATTATTACATTCAAAAGCCTTCTTGTTTAGTACAATCCTTAGATAATAGTTACACTCTAAGATATATTAAACATAAAATGTTACAAAGAAAATGAAGAGTCATTACATTCCTCCTCTTTAAACCAATCTGAATTCAATTCCTATTATTAGTTTCCACTCTTCCTATATATCTTGTTTTAATATTAAATCCTTAGTAAAATACTTTTTTATTTATTCCTTCAAGCTCAAATGCATTTTTTAAGCTTGAAGTGAATGACATTTGAATTTTAATACAACTTTTTCAAATATTAAATCATTAATTAAATTGATTCTTAATACATTAATTAAGAGTTTTAACAGTTTGCAATGAAAATCAAAATCAACTGGCAGTAGCTCAATCGGTAAAATACAAGGATTTCTGTTATGTTAATATACAATGTTCTTAATAATACTCAGTTGTACCAGAATATATGCTTAATGATTAAATGAAAATGGCAAAGAGAGGTGTATGCTTTTTTAAGATGATTTAATAGAATTGATAACCTTTGACTGAAATTATTATTTTTGTAGGTATTACCAATTCGATTAGAAATTTTTAATGGCCTTTATTCTGTTTTATTTTTATTCGAAAGTACTTCTAAATGAACCTAAAAAAATCAATTAATTAACGATGTTTGATTTTAAATTCCTCAAACATTAAGAAAATAAACAGAATCGTTTGAAATAATCGGCCCAAAACATGTCAAGCCTAACCTCATTGGCGTGGTGGTGGTGGTGGGGGGGGAATTGAATTCTTTACTAATTTGGCGGTGAGGAAATGAAGATTTTTGGTGAGGAAGTTAGTTTTTTTTATTTAAATAATAAAAATTAAAGAATTAATATTTGAAAAAATTGTATTAACATCAAATGTCATCCACTACAAGTTTTTTAAAATGTACCTGAACGTTAGTGGACGAATAAGAAGTATTTTATTAACTAAACTATATATATATAGATATAGATATATAGATATATATAGATATATATATAGATATAGATATATATATATAGATATATAGATATATATAGATATAGATATGAGAGAGAGAGAGAGTGCTTAGCTAATTGTAGGAATTGAAAAAAGTTTTAATCTAAATTTTTAAACAAATCATCTTCAATTTACAAAAAAAAAAAGGATCGATTCTTCGATAGTCTTTTGAAAATTACTCTGGTTTTAAATAATATTCATTTCACAGAAATTATCCATAATAATAAAATAATATTTCAATTCGATAAATAAACCGTTCATTTGAAGAAAAAAATGCAAAACATTTTTTAATAACTGATAGCATTCGTAATGCCTTTTTAGAGCATTATAGCAGAGCTGAAATGGATGCTATTCAGAATTTAAATCACGAATTTCCCATCTCAGATTCGCAATCCTTCTCAAATATTCAATCTGCGAATGAGATCTTTTTTGATGTCCTCTTGCTCTGGGCAGATACGAAAAATCTCTTTCATTCTCTGATGCGAGAGACTGAAAGTTCTAAGAAAGGGGGAGGGAGAATTCCGGCTGCTTCCAGTGGGGGTGCTTGATGTGGGGTTGACCCCTGACCTTTCGATTGCCGCGATTCGTTTCTTTGTTGTGAGAAATGGCTCTTTCATTTGGTTTTGTATCTTGTTACGAGTTGTAAAAATGAAATTGAAGTGTATTGTTTTCGATTTTTGAAATGAAGAAATAGTTTCAAAGACATCTAGAGGAACGGTTCATACAATCGAGAATATTTGGAAGAGTTTCGTAAAATTATTCGAAAAGTGGGTTCTTAATTAAATAGAACATAATTTAAGTTCATTTAACATACATTTAAAGTTCAAGAAAAACTCTGATTCTCTAAATAATAAGAGATCTAGCTAAATATATATATAATTCCTGAATAATTTTGAAACCACAGTGAATGAGAAACATCATAAACAAATAAAAACTAGTTGCATTTTCTTACTGTTTATTCGAATGCGAAAAAAAAATTAACATTTCAAATCTTTACCAACATAAACATCTTTTGGTAAATGTGAGAAAATAATAGGGTAGAGTGTTCATAATATTTATAATAATTCTGTGCAAATGAGGAAAAATATTAGGAGATTGATAAAACATTTAATTATTTACTTTTCAATACACTAATACTTACGGTTTAAAAAAAAAGATTAAATGTGTTTTTTCAGGTTAACACTAAACTTACCGGCGATTCATCTATCCATTGGAATTACCATTGGAAACGGGTCATTTGACCCGCTCGTGGTAACTTTAGTTTTAAATTTATTTATCTGCAAAAAAGTAACACACAAAAACACTGTTTTGAAAAAGTATTTTTTAAAGTGGTTTTTTTTTATTTACGGCATAACAATGGAAAATATAGGAATTTATTTAAAGCTTAAGATCTCTATACAAATAAAGTGTATATTTTATTAGTTAAAATGAAATTAAGAAATAATTAATACTTCAAATATACCTCAATTATTAAATTATAATTTCAATATTGCATATTCAATTATTAATGTGTGAATCATTTATTTCTAATTTTAATCAAATATACATCAATTCTTATGCTATTCCTTTTTCAGAAAAAAAATGCTAGCTAAAAATTGATACATATTTTTGAGCAGATCATTTTTCTCACATCTTCAAATTCTCATAGAAAGGCAAAAAAGTCCAGGCTGTATAAAGTGCCTTTTATCTAATCAAATATTTCTCCTGAAAATTATCTCACCAGTTAAAATCTACTTTTCTTAGCCAAGACCTTGCATAAATTCATTTTAATGAAATATGACAAAATTGTTCAAGAAGAGCTATTGCCGGGTGACTAATTATTATCATTTAAAGATCGATCTCATCCAGTAACGTGCGAGAATCATTTAAAAGAAGATAGCCTCAATTTTTACCCACTTTGAACATTGACACGTTCCGTAAAGCGACACCTGGTGGTGAAACGGATCAAATTAGAATGGCACAAAGTAATTTTTTCTTATTCCTATTTTTCTTTTTGAATGGCCCCGTAAATCGCAAGTTAATTCCTGAGATTTCTCCTTTTCTTTTTTCCATCTTCTTCAGCAATTGAATTATTGAGCACTTTAACTAAATTTCCTGAACTTAAGTCGAAAATTGTTTTAAAATGAGTTTCCGTGAATTATTTTTTATGTGTGACCTTTGGGAAATTTTGATACAGATCTTCACCGAGCTTATAGAAGTATCAGTCTTACTCTGCAAAAGTCTTGATAATGCAATAGAAAAAGTGAAACTATCTTAATGCTTAGTTATTTTAAGAGAAAATAATACCATTGTAAATATAAAAGGATCTTTTAGAGAGAGATATCGATAAAAATAATAAATTACAAAAACATAAAAAAATAAATCTTTCTAAAGAATTTTTTTCTGTATCTATTGATTATAATCTACATTCGGGGCGTTATTATGTGAGAATATGTGTTGTTTTCGTTGGAGATTTTTAAAGCCTTAAAATGCGCAGACAACAAATTGGCAATTTATTACTTTTGAGGCATAAATTTTCTGCTTTTAGAGTTATTGGAAAATAATGCAGAAAGCTGTCACATTTGGAATTTATCGTCCAAAAATTATATAAAAATATAAATTTAATTTGGAATTCAAAAAAGAAAGTCAATGACAAAGCTGTTTCATTTTTTGTTGTTATTAAAATGTTTTTATGATGGGGAAAACATGATGTATTGGTTTGAGGCTTTTAAAGCCACAAAATGAATAGACAGAAAATTGGCGATGTATCGATTTTAGGGCATCAATTTCCCACTATTAGTTTTATTTAAAAAATAGTTCTTATTTTTGGCGATTTATCACCGACAAAAAGTTACAACTTGCCAAGAATGTCCGCCATGTACCTGCTTCTGCAAATATCGAATCATATGTACTCTGATAGTCACGTGATTGTTTCAAACCTTTTGAAATTGTTTAACGACTTAAGACGCACAGTAATTTAAAAATAATAATGTTCTCATATTATAACATGAAATTTGAAATAAATTTCAATGATTCTTTCCATATCTGTTTCACATATATTCAATTTATCATTTTACACTAATCTTGGTCCTACAACTAATGTAGACCGCTAGAGATATTTACATAATGTTACGTTGTTAAAGATACTTAGATAATTTTATGTTGTTTAAATCAATATATATTCATGAAAAAAGTTTTAAAATCACGCATTTCCCCATAATATTTAGTAAAACATATTTAGATCAATAGAAATTCATACGAAAATATTCATCATTTTGTGACTAAAATTTATCGAGTTTGAAATATTAAAAATATCTACTTTAGACGATTTTTATGGCTGAAATAGTGATCTTCGGAGAAATCTTAAAAGACTGTTTGTAATTTGAAATTATTAATTTTTGTAATATTATTTTATATCGATTCTGAAAATTAATTTTATATGCCCCATAGTTAAACTATAATAGGACAAACTGAAGTATAAAATAATGGTATTTTTAAGCCCACGTTTAGGATTTTAAAAAATCTTAATATTGGTCATATGATAGGGGCTCATATAAAAGGTTAGAACTCATTAATTTCCCGAAATATTGTTTGCCAACGGATTGTAAAACCCTCCCCGCTTTTGCGCATGCGTCAGGAGGGGCTTAATTCCTCACAATAGGGGTGAGAGGAAAGATAAAAGGTGGGAATGTTTACAATTACATATAAAATAACCTCGGATTACTCGAAAGCAATTAAAATATGGTGAGAGACGGTACGAAATTCACATACACGGGAAAATTAATAGAACAAAAATGCATCTGATAGGATAAAAGTCAAAGTCAAATTTTGGCGAATAATTCCGGAAATGCGCTCATCCTTAAGCGTATCCCCACTTAAAGATACAGAATCGTCGAAAAGTGGTCGTCTCAGAGTACTGAAGCGAACAGTCCATTGGATGACATGTTACTTCAATCATAAATAAAATATAATACTGTTGTTGTTTTTAATAGCATTTCCCATGGGTAAGCATGCTGAGAGCCGCCAACCATTTTAAGCCGAATGAGAGTCTCTTGTCGCTCAACTAGCGCCTAGTTATACACTCAATTTGGCTTGTACAGCCCCTTTTTACAGGGGGCACATTTATGTCCCTCATAGATAGTTCGCAGAAGAACAACCATGTCCAAACCGGGACTCGAACCCGTGTCGCCCAGATTACGAGAAAGACGCTGTACCTCTATGCCAGGACACAGGCAAAAAGTATTCCTTATTTCATATAAAGTATTATTTCCAATTGGAACCTTATGATGTCCATAATGTTCTAGAAATTAGTTATTGGACTCTTTCCTTATATAAATATTAAAAAGCAAAATATGCAATAATTTAATACGGCTTATGATTTTTTTAAATTTGTATATTCAACTCCTTAAATATTATTTAATATTCTTAAAAATAATATAAATAATATCAATGTAGAAAATTCTGCAAATTCATTAAATCTTGAAAAATCATAAGCAGGAAAATGAATCTTATATCAGTATGGAACTATTATTATAACCCTTAATAGGAAAAGTATGGTATCTTCGACCGTTCAAGATGGATTTTCAGTTCACCCCTATTCTATTTTTAGCTTAATCGAATAGACCGACCCTGTATTTTCTCGTTTCGTGACCTTCACTAAACGTGAATTTTTCAACCGGTTTCAGTGGATATTTCAGCTATTTGCTTGAGATCTGTGAGAGCGCACCTCCCTTTAGGACTAAGACTTGGTCCTCAAAAAATCTCGCAAGATACTGATCCTCCTATAAAGCGGCTCCGGAGACTTTTAAATGAAGCAGAAAATGATTTGTGATTAGAACAATTGTACGGGGGAAAAAATTCCGATGAAAGTTCGCATTTGACTGATTTTCACAAGTATTTTCGAATATAATTAATTTTTCTAGTGATAATGTGTGTTTTGAAAAATATCTAAACTATATTAACATACCAAGAGAAATATCTAAAGAATTCACAAGGATATTTTCGTTCTAATACACACCCTATATTTAAAATCATTTCTGAAATCGATGATGAAAATAAACAGGGTCAATTTTACCCCATTGTCTTTTTCATTGTTCATAAAACTGTTGAATTTTCCATTATATTGTTTTCTATATGCTTCTGTATACTGTAAAAATATATATGATTTAAAAAATCAAATTAATTTTTTTCCATGAACATTATTTGTGGCAACAAGTAGTTTAAGAAGATAATGTTCGTCCAAACATAATTACTCTTTGCTATTATGATTTATTTTGACAAATTTCTATAACATATTTACATCAAGAAAATATCTGCATATGCTTTTGTATATTATAAAAATATGTATGATTTAAAAAGTAAAATTATTTTTTTCCATGAACATTATTTGTGGCAACATGTAGTTTAAGAAAAAAGTGTTCGTCCAAACATACTTACTTTTTGCTATTATGATTTATTTTGACAAATTTCTATAACATATTTACATCAAGAAAAACATCTGCAGAATATATTGGCCGATTTTCACACTAATACTTTCATTAGAAAATTTAATTTGAGTATAAAGAAAATGTCCACACTTCCCCAATTAAGGGTTATTTTTATAATTAGAGTGGTTTCTTTTTTTCAGTCATGAATTTTAAGGTATTCGAAGATGTTCGGAGTATTTTTTTT
The DNA here is from genome assembly GCA_026289955.1 of Argiope argentata. Lineage (NCBI taxonomy): Eukaryota > Metazoa > Arthropoda > Arachnida > Araneae > Araneidae > Argiope > Argiope argentata. The sequence goes on along the minus strand of JAOUZG010051911.1, from coordinate 369,111 downwards.
AAAAAACATTGTGTAGACATACTTTAACAATATTTCTTGATTTAAGGTTATTCAAAATTACAAATAGAATGTCAATATTTCAAATAAACATTAAATCATTTTGAAAATTAGCATATAATAGTAGAAATTAAAGTAAATTCTTTAAAAACTTCAAACTGGCTACACCAAAATCTATTACTCTCATCAAAAAAAAACTTATACCGAAATAAATTAAGGGTTGAACAAAAGTCGTATAGTTATAAATAAAATTTTAGAAAAAATTATAGATTTTTCATGAAATTTTTAGTAAATTCAGGACGTTATTATTCAAATCATAGACTATAAATCAAGAAACAATCAATATAAATTTTTTATAAATTCATTCCTTAGAAAACAGAATAAAGGCCAAGTCCACCAAATTACATAGTGATATGTTTATTATATTTTGAGTTATTTGATTTGAAATGAGTAAAAATCAATATTCAGAAAAACGCAATAAAAAGTAAGCAATAAACTATTTTATTAATGAATTATATGTGTATGTAAGTAAATTTCGTTGCATTTAATGGTAACACCTTCTTTCTTCTCAGCTTTTTTTATGATTTTTTAAATCATTTTTTTTCAAGCCATTTTTATATTAAGCAGTGAATGGCACCTAGTTCCTTTATTCTGTGTTTTTCGAAAGCAGCAAATGTTTTAACTGCATTTTCACTGATTCACCCCAGTAACCTTAAGGATATTCAGTAACAGCTATAAAAGCTCCATTAAAATTTATTAAAGACATAAGTTCTAATTTGATGATTAGGAGTTCAACAAAAATATCTATAAACACAAATTTGCACAAAGCACCGTCGAAACTCTCCGTGGCATTTTGCATTTTGAAATGCAAAAAAATGCTCCATATTCGGAACTTAAAATTTGTATAAACACAAAATTAACAAGTTTTGGGCTTTTTTTAAATCTGCACGTCCTTTTATTTCAATGTCCAAATCCGGTTTATCTATCATTACGAAAATATTAATATCTCAACTACTAACTAACGCAGAGATCAAAGTAAACTTGTTTTGTATAGCTCCAAGACTGATCTAAACAATAAAAGAATTCGAATAACATTATTTTTGGCAAAAATTAACGTTCTCGACGAATTCGGATACCTTAAAGTTATGGCTGAAAAAAAAAAGTCCTATTCCACCTGTTTCAAGTCTCTAAGGATTTTTTTTAAAAATATCCTTCTAGGTAATAAGAAAAAATGCAGATCAAATATTTTCCAATTTAAAGGTGTATGTAATTGGCTAAGGTTCAAATAAATAAATAGATATTTAATTTTACATATATAAATTCAAATTAACGACATTTTTTTCATTTTGCCTTCAGCTTTATTTATGAAATACATTTCTATATAGTGAAATTTGATACTTGAAAAGAGTCCGCACGCAAATAACTAAATCTAACTGTTCATTTTGAATAATTAAAAAGGAGAGTCTCCAGAATTCTTTAAGTTGCTGCTTTGAATGTGGGAAAATATTCATTTTTTTCCGATTTCGAGTACCTACACGTTATGCAAAGCGCCATCTGGTGAAAGGAAAGGTCTAATTAAGCCAGTACAAAGGGTGCATTCCCTCTTGCCTTCAAAAAATGGCGACGTGAATTATCGGTTAATTGCCTCAATTTTCTACTTTTTTAAAGAAAGAAAGGGATAGTTTGACTAAATTTTTTGGAAAGTAATCGGGAACTCTTCTTAAAATATCATTATTTTTTATATGCGCTAATATAACTATTTTTATGAACTTTTTTTTTGGGGGGGGGGAGTTCTATACTAAGATGCATAACAAGTTTTTATTTTATTTTGTGTTGTCTCGGTACAATTTATTGTTCGATGTAGAATATCAGATAATTTATCGGATCCCAAGTATGAAACAAAATATAATAATTAAATTGTTCTTTGACAAAATATAAAACGAGGTGCCAATATTCAGAGTTTGATGTAAATTATGTCTAAGTAATTAGAGATTATTTATGAGTTATTAGGGATTTCTGCCTATTTTATTACTTGTTTCAATGATTTTAATGACCAAAATTAGAAACTAATACACTGCCACTGCCCTTCAAATATTTTCTAATTACTAATTAAGCCTAATTATTTTAATTAGCTCATTTTTAAACAGCAACCTTTCTGAATGTTTACACGAAGAAAGATTTTTAACTGAATATTAATTTATATGTTCTTTTATATTTGATTATATTATTCTGAAGTATACAAGTGTGTGTGCGTGCGTGTGCATTCATTCATAAAATTTCTTAGTTAAATTTTAATTAATCTCATAGTTTTTATTTTAAATAAGCTCATTTTTCATTCTACCATGTCCGCTTATTTCTTGATCTAATTCCTACTTTATTTATTTAATTCTAAGCGCCCTCAAGAATATTGTCGTCTTATGCATTTTATTACATTCCAAGTGAAAAGATAAAAATCCCCTACACTTGAGCATACCTTTCTATAGGTACGACACCAGGAAAATAAATTCCCATCAGAAACTCATAGTAAAATCACTGAAAGGAAAAATTTCTGTCACTTTTTCTCGTGTCTATCTATGCAGACTAACGCATCTCTTTTTTTTTCTGTATACTAATTACGATTCCGGTGGTGAAATAAATCGATGTTAAAATTGCGGAAGCTTTTTTTTTTGTTTGCTATTACACTTTTGCACAACTATGTTTATACAGACATACAATATATTGATATTTTAAAAACTCTAAATTAAAGCCTAATTAATATACTAAAATTTATCCCAATCTAGCCCATAGTAACTTCATTCTAAAATATTATCTTATTTCCTGATCCCATTTCACTTTTTCTAATGAATCCAACAGAAGCTTCGGAAAAATGCTGACGCAGCTGAACGCCGGCTACTTTTCCACACACCGAGAGGAGGAATCATATCCGTCCAACCAAGGTTATTCTTTTAAAGAATTGAGACTTGTGATTTCCGTGCGTCAAAGATCCCTATTGAAAGTTCACAGTTTGGATTCACAAGGATAATATTTCATTAATTTTCCCTCGTTTCGTTTCGTGCGGTTCTGTATTATGCTTTTCACTTCCGCTTGTTCATAATGCGTTAACATCGGGATGCAATAAAATGAACTTAAAAATTCAAAAAATGTCTTGTCTCCGATACTAACCTTCTGCTTCAAAGAAAAAAATGAATTAATATATATATGATATTTTAAGTTCTTGGAGTCGTTATCTTAATCATTCGAACTCCGCCACAATTTTCACTTACGGATTCCTTACGGCTATAGTTTTTCAAGAAAATCAATTTACTACATCGGCAAATTCCTTTCAGAGACTAAAAATAATTTAAGTACTTTCTTAGCTATTTCTGTTTGACAGTTTCTGACTTCCAAGTGGGTTCTCCACACTTTCTGTCGTCATAAGCTTTCGAAAAGAATCTTAATAAATTATATTATATTTTTTCTGAAAACATAAGGAATAAAAATTGTTCAAGAATTCAGAGCCAGCAAATTCAAAAAATACTTTGTGATACATACATACATACGTGTGTGTGTAATGATATTTTAAAATTTAATTTAACCCTAATTGTTTTCTTAATTTTCAACTTAGTTTAGCCCATATTAATGTCATTCTGAAATATTCTCTTATTTCCTGATCCCATTCCTTTTTTGCCTTTAATTAAATCAACTGAAGCTTTGTAAAAATACTGCGTCATCAATTCCACGTGTCGTGTGAAGGGATAAAAACGCTAATGTAAACATATTCTTCTGAAGAATCCCTGCGTTTCTCTTGTCAATATCAAAAGGTGTGAGAATTCCTGTCAAACTTATGAGAATCTCAGGGTAAATAAGACCAAGGGTAAAGGATTTCGTTCCTTTTCGTACCTACGTCTGTTTTTGTGTCCCAGCTGTTTGTACATAATGAGTGCCTTTTTGAGATAGGGGGAATTTTAAAAGTCTTTTCATTCTGTCTTCTCGGTGATTTCACCCATGACAATCCAAAAATTATTGGCTTTCGCCAGAACTTAACTCGCATTTTTCACCTTCACACAAAGTATACCGAAATCCTCGCATTTTAACGATTGAGCTACTGCCTGTTGATTACAGTTTGTCATTAAAAACTGCTAAAACTCTATTTAAAGTATTCAAAATTCAATTACATTTGATTGATGAATTAATATTTGGAAAAAATGTATTAACATCGAGTGTCATCCACTACAAGTTTTAAAAAATGTATATGAATTTGAGTGGATGAATCAAAAGTATTTTATTAACGACTGAAAATTTGAATATCATATAGAACTATTAATAGGAATTGAAAAAGAAAATTTGAGCAGAATTTCCGTGGCGTCATCTGTTTGTTCGAAACCAAACTGATCACACAAAATATTAGAAACTTCCTGAATTTTATTTTTAATGAATGATATATGAAAGAATGTCATAAAAACAAATGCTCTCCATTATAAGTTTTAAAAAATGTATTTGGAATTGAGTGAACGAATAGAAAGTTTTATTAACGACTAAAAATTTAGACAGGATATATATACAAGGAGAATGTGAACTATAAATAGGAATTGAAAAAAAAACCCATATAAATAAAACATGTTTAGCTTTTCATATTTCTTAGACCTTTTAATGTATAATTAATCATGCATGTTTACCTATTCGTTTATGCAAAACAGAGAAAGTAAAGTAGTCAAAAAATACAAATTCGAGATTTTCATGAATAAGAATATTTCAAACACTACCTGAGTTGAAAAAATACGATTTTGGAACACTTCCGTCTTTTTGTCTTTCTGTTTGTGACAACTAAGGGTCAAAAAGCAGGAAGCTAGACGGCTGAAAATTGATATACAGCATTTAAACCAAATTTACAGATATGTATGAAATTTTGAACAAAATACACTAAAAGAAAGTCCGTCTGTACGGCTATTTGAATATAATTTAACACGGTAACCACAAATGGAAGAGAGCTAGATATATAAGATAGGATATATAGATTCAGTATCTATAGGGGGGACACCTATCACACTTTGCCCCAAATTCTACAAATTGTTAACCGTTTGTCTATTTGAACTTTCAGAAAAAAGAAAAACAGTATATTTTTTTTAAGAAAAGCAATCTCATGAATATATATCAAATTTGATATTTGAGGCATTGGCGTACAATGGCTAAGAAATACTTTTGCATGAATTTGGCACTTTTATTAAATTTATTGCGCCATCTTTGGCGAATTTTTCGGCGAATAATCCCCGTCATATTTTTTTTTAAAAAGCGATCGTATGAATATATATCAAAAGCAGCTTTGTGAAAAAATATTTGTTCCAATTGGTTTGTGAAGATATCAAAAACTCAAATTCGGTTTTCAGGTACTTTACCCGCATGTCAGAGATTAATCGCCAAAACTCTCACCAAGGAAAACACGAAAGATTCAGTAAAATTTCCAAATTCCCGCCAAAGAATAATACTTCGTAGATATTTTACGCAAATACTATATGAAGTCTTCTCTGTCATAGCAACTTTATTGTTGAGCGTGTGAAAAAGTTTCAGGGAGACAACTCTCGCAAGCTATACAGTAGGGGAGATTCTTTAATAATAAAAATCTTAACTGTCAATACCTTAATGCTAATATTACGTGCATTGAATTTAAAAACTACAGGATGATTTGATTGGAATGAAAATGGGAATGGGATTTTTGGCAACAAAGGTAGTTACCCCCCAAATGGCCAAAGAGTTCATTTAATAGATGTCTTTTTAGTCTAGTTATATTGACATCCCCTTGTAAAACAACACTAGGGCTATTTTGGGATGGACCTCGAAATTTGAATCGAGGTTTGATGACGAGGACGACACCTGAGCTGGCACTCTCCTATCCACACCAGTGGCAGGACGTACTGTCATGGCGCGCTGATTCAAAGTGCAACAAGTTAAAATTTACAGAGGTGTTTCTTTGGTGGATTCGAGTCTTTCTAACCTGAAATCCTATTGCTCACGAGCAGAGACCTTGTCAAAGTAGGTTAAGTTTAATTAAGTTTAAGTTCAAGTATATAACAATAAGTTCAATTATTATAGAAGAGGATATATTTAATATTATTTTAACACTAAAGGATAAATATGTAAAAAATATTATTATTAATAATAACGCTATAAACAACTACAAAAATGTATTGTTTACAAATATATATAATAAAAGTTCTACAGCAAAATATTTTTTTTTCTGATAAACTTTATACAGTTTTAAAAAAAGGTAAATATTTTAATACTTTAAATCTCACGACAAATTTCCATTTCTAATCTTGGTATTTTTTTTTATTTCGGATACATTTTAAATACAACAAACTTATTCCATTAACGACACTTATAATGAAGTAATTTATATTATCCATAGCCATATAATTTCCTATACCAGTTAAATCCTAGTATACGGTACCCCTTTGTCCCCATTTTGGAATCTGAACAGCTATCTGAATCTCATCTGAACAACTCAACAGGAACCATAGCTTACACAACCAGCCAATGAGCGTCCGTGGCAGAAATGACGTCACGGCTACTCGGTATAAAGTCGCGAAATCAAGGGGAACCGTATACTAGGATTATGCCCTTATACGCACAAATGTCCAATATGTAAATGCAGCAGTATTGCATCTTTTATTGAAAAAAAGCTGCAATATCAGAGCATATTCAGTTACGCTGATTTTAATTACCTAAACACTAGCCTTCGTTGCCAATTTATATATTCAAACAGTCGTTATTTAATTTGGGGTAATAATTTAGAAATTTCATCAGACAATCATAATACATTAAGCGGATTTAATTGGAAAGATTTTGAATTCTGTATCCTCCATTTCTGATCTTCATTCGAAGCTTTCGCTGGATGAAACGACAGAATAAACTTAATTAGATTTCTCTGAGCTTGTTATTGAGTTTCTAAACCTAATTACTAACGTAACTGCGATTCTAGGAAAATAAAAGTGGCAACTATATTGCTCGATCAATACCAGGTTTTGATTTCAGAGAAACGTATCAGCAGACGATAAAATAAAACTTTTCTTTCATTTACCAAACGAAACTCCGTTGAGTATAGAGTTAATTATAAATCTGAGAGGCCTTTTTATCGTCGAATTCGCAGTTTTTGTAATGAACTATTTAATATATCCGACGTCTCTTTGGATTTAGATCTTTTTATGTATAATATTTTTTTGTGTAGAATCCACTTTTGTATAGAGTATTATAATACACAAAATCCTTTTATAGCTTAAAAATGTCGTATATTATCATGTGAGAACATGATATTGTTTTGTGATATCTCCGAAAAAAATAATGTTATTGGTAGGTAAGGAGTCACATGACGCATGATATTCGAGCTTTGTTTTGCCAGTATTGTTTAAAATATTTAATTAAAGTTACTATCACTTGCTTTTCGTTTGTCGTTTCTATGAAATGACGTAATTTTCCAAGTTGTTTACGATTTCTTACTTTTAAATAATTAATCTCGTGCTCAAAAGATTACCGATTGGGGTGGTTATACGGGGGGAGTTCTTTCTTAAATATCACATTTTTATAAAACGAGACTTTTTATTATATTTATTCTTTAATGGCATTATAAGCGCATTCTTACTAACTGTATTTCTCAAAATACTGTAAATATTAGAATCTAATTTTGAAATAAATCTGTTAACGTTCATTGGATTTTACCATATCATATAGAGTAGCTTCCAGTAACAGTGAACTTTTTGTCAAAAATACTTTTTTTTCCCATCTCAAAATCGATCGAGCTACAAAACTTTGTTTACCAGCTAGAAAAATGAAAGTTTAAAAAAATTATCATTAAAAAATGAAGTCTCGTGATTTTTTTTCAATCTAGTTTAAATTGGTTTGTGACCTAAATTAAATAAGACAAATAATAATAATAATGTTCTCGCATGATAAATTGAAATTTGTGACCATGAATTTCATTTTTGCTTTAAAAATTGAAATATGTAGGGAGACAGACAATTTTTTAAGCCACCAATAAGTTTTTCCCCATACATTTATAGTTTTAATGCAAAAAATTTGGTTCACGTATCCTGAAATATAAAAAAAAAATCATTTCCTTCATTTCCCTGATTGACTTGTGCTGAGTTTAAAACATCCTTCAATTCAATGCTTTAATACTTTTTTGAGAAAATTTTGACACAAGTTGATTTAAATAAAAGAGAAGTTAAACCAGTGGGAGTGGTTTCCTTAAAACTATCTCGCCTATTCGCTAACGGGCCGTGTTATATGGTTATTGCTCCTAACGTGTAGATTTCTATCGACATTTCAGCAAAATTGAGAAGAAATTTGTCTGTCCAACTGTCCAAACAAAATACGTTATTTACGAAAGGAATAAACCAAACAACACTTTGATATTTAGAGAAAAAAAATAGGATAATTCAAAAGCGGTAGTTATTTGATCATGTGACTACGTTTGCAGCTGATCAACTGGAAAAGGAATTCAAATTATACAAGATGATCGGTAAAGCCTATTTAAGCGTTGGTAAAGCCCTTTAAATTCAAAAAAGGATTTTATTTTGCCACGAAATTAGCGTGTACGTGTTAAAAAAAAGAATTGTTATAAGACAGAATAATTGTTAAAGACGGAATAACTTAATTACGTCTTCATTCAATTACCATTTCCTGCAAATTAGGAATCAATTTTTCAACTTTAAATTAATTCATCCTCCAAGAAAAGAAATTCTAATTTCCTCCTATCATTTCAATTCCCGAACAACCCGAAATCTATTCACTTTAAAAGCAGAGAATTCCCAGAAAAACACACACACACCACCTACCTTCTAATGGATGCGAACTTGACGGATTTTCATTAAATAAATCACCCACAATTTTTAGTCCAGCTTCAACCGAAACAGTTTTTGGCATGAATCAAAGCCTCGCATTGATCACGTCACACTGTTGCCACTTTCATTCTGCCAGCATCACAATTACGTCAGTAATTAGGTTTAGAGATTCGCAGCCAGCTTTGAGAGATCTAATTAACTTTTCTGGCCTGCTTCATTGAGAAGGAGGCTTCGACTGCGAGATCTCGTGTGGGAAATGGAAGCGGTAGAATCAAAAGATCTTGAAAATTTCGTTTTCTGTAACATCAGCTGATTCATCTACCTTTTTTTTATTTTGTCTGGAATTGAATACAATGTGTCTAATTATTGCATCCAATTAAGTCATGTCTTTTTGAATGATATGAATGGGCACAATGAATGTTCATTCATTAAATTACATAAGCCTATAATATCATTTGCAGACATCTCATATGAATAGGTTCAATAAGCTGACATAGTGGTAATAGTTAGAAATTCATTAAAGAGTTCTAAAGTCATGTGATTTCTTAATTTTTTTAAAAAGGGTTATTATGAAAGAACATGAGTTTTCAAATACTAGCCGCCTTTGTTGTTGCTGTTGTTGTTACTTATAGCACTTGCCATAAACAAGCCCCGCTGATACATCAGCAGAATTTAAGCCGGGAATATACGTCTCTTGTTTTACAAGTAGCGCCATCTAGGGCCAAGAGTAAGACTTAATTACACACACGTCACAACCCTTTTTAGGGGGCGGACTACATTTACGCAAATCATTCATTCATCTCAGATCGTAAATTTAGACCTGGAACAGGGAACGATCACCCCTGGCCCAGTACCCCCAGTGATATTACTCTCGATATGGAGGACTTTGCGACCACGAACAGATTTAACGAGCGCCAATCGCCATACACTCGGGGATTCTTTTGGCCGGTGAGCTTCGAGCCCGTGACCTAAGGAGTACGAGTCCAACGCTCTACAAACCAGGCCATCCCGGCCTAGCCGCTTTTGTTGACCAATTTAGTTTAGTTTTATTAGCGTCTGGTTTTGAAGCAAAGCTATGACTATTTCCGAATGGAATTTGCAATTTGAAGCCGGGATGGCATGGCTGTTAGATTAGCATCCCTTGGGCTGTGAGTTCGAACCCTTCAGCCGAAAACACTTTCCTTTTGTGTGTGTGTGTGTGTGTGTGTGTGTGTGTGTGTGTGTGTGTGTGTGTGTGTGTGTGTGTGTGTGTGTGTGTGTGTGTGTGTGGGTGTGTGTGTGTGTGTGTGTGTGTGTGTGTGTGTGTGTGTGTGTGTGCGTGTGTGTGTTTGTCAGTCACACGTTAAATCTTTCGTAGTTACAAAGTCCTCTTTGTCTAAGGCCACTAGGGGTACTGTGTCAGAGGTGACCATTCTCTATTCCAGATCTAAATTACGAACTGTGAATGAATAAATGCAAAGCATGAATGAAGTCCACTCAATAAAAAGGGTTTGTGACGTTTGTGAGCCTGAAGTCAGACTTCTACCTTCGGGTGGTCAGGGGTCCATACCCTCAGAAACTACTACACCCTCCTTCCGTTGTAAATGCGGAATACTAAAACGACAACAACGCGTAATTTGAAATATTGCCAAAGAAGGAGGATGACACCTGATTCTGAACCCTTCTTCAAATTTCCACGCACACCATTGGAAGGACTTTTGGTTTAGACTGATTCATCAAGCATCGGACCCGCTTACACAATAGTTCTTGGGTGGGAATCGGGTATCGAAGTGTAAGCCTTCCGTTTGTGAAGCCTGAGACCTCGCCACCATGCCATCAGGGTATGTCTTATGGCAACCAGATTGTTCATCTAGATTATTGTTTTTTGAGACGGTTAAATTATTAAATTGGGAAACGTTTTTTTAAAAGAAATCTTTTCCCCATATAATTTGACAGGAATAAATCCCATGAATTGAATTAAAACAATATATGGCAAATCACAAAATGTATAGATTATGAAGGTGAAAAAGCTGTTGTAATTTAGAATTCTACTACATTTAAATAGACTCGACTAATCCTTTCCTTCGTTGTATATTTCGTGGTAAATAAAACCACTCATTTCTGCGGGTAGTTGACATACACACAATATTGAAACGTATCCTATATAAGAATACAGAAGAGACCCAAATATTATATTATATCAACATATTCTCGAAGAACATTTTTTTAAAAAGTTAAGTTTCAGACGGTTAGCAGTTATTAACTGGAGTATATAAACCATTATATTCACTTTTATTTCTGATTATTAAAATAGCACAATAGATCGCACACTCAAAAATTCCCCATCCAGATAGAGATAGATTTAGGTTATGATGATCTACAATTGATCGAATTATCGTACCTGTAATCAGTCTTCTAAAATACACAACCAAATCTGATGACATTCAGGTAAAATGATTTCCCAATTTCATCCTAATTAGATCCAATTCAATAATAAATAATCTTCGCTCATATTTACATCAATTCATTAAGTATACAAACATACAGGAGAAGGACACATTCCTCAGAACATACTAAAAAAATTTGGAGAAAAAAACAAATACAAAAGCAAAACATTCAACAGCAGGCGATTCAAGAAATATTATTTAAATGACTCATTTGATAACGATTTCCGTCAGAAGCATCTGCCTAGAAAGAATCGTCTGCATTTCAGTTTTTGTTTCGTTGCTCTGAATTTGTTAACATTCATTGATATCTGTATTTTCTAAACATTCGTTTTAAGATATGTGTGCATCCTTTTACATTTCACTGTTCCCCTTCAAATTTCAATAAACCTAACTGAAAAGAATTTAAGATTTCTATAGAAGTGTTTTAAAAAACTTCAGAAAATATAATTTAATATGTTTTGATAATTCTACTCTCATCCATTTTCAAGTAAACTTAATTCAAGTTTAAAGTTGAAGTTACTATACTATATACAGTATACCATACCACACCAAAATTGAGTATAAAAACAAGCAATATAAAAAAAAAATTAAAGTCAATTACTACTTAGATCAATAGGGAAAAATTTTACTTTGGTTTATTTTTATTAAATAACTATAATTAATGCAAATAATTTACTATAAAATGATTGATTGTTGCAAGAATTGAATTGGTATTTTTAACCTTCACGCGAAAAATACCAAAATCCCTGCATTTTACCGAATGAGCTTATACCTGCTGAATTCTCATTACAGACTGCTAAATCTCTATTTAAAGTATCAAAAATTAATTAATTTTAATGATTGAATTAATATTTGAAAAACTGTATTAATATCGAATATCATCTACTGCAAGTTTAAAATATATATATATGAACTTCAGTGGATGAATGAAAAGGGTTTTATTAACGATTTAAAATTTGAAGATTTTTTCACGGGAAGTGTGACTAATAGTAGGAATTGAATAAGAATTCGAAACAAGAATAGCAGCACTAACAAACTGAAATAATACGTGCTCACAAACATGATTATTATTGAAATTATCAAAAATCAGTATTTTTTTTAATTTCATTCAATTCTGAAATAAGCCCATTCATCCATCAAAAATGTAAAAATTGATTATTTTGATGAATAAAATATCTTTTCTGAAGTCAATTTCTATTGTGATTAAATAAAACCTGGGAAAAGATACAAAAACTTTTTGTTTAGAAACATTATATTTAATAATAAATAATGCATATAAAATACAAATAAAAATTATATAAGTAATTATTTCTCCCAGATTTGGCATCATTCCTTCTTCGTTTTCAAACGAATATGCTCCAATTAATTCTTCTCAAGTTATAATTTTAAAGCGTCCATTAACCCATTTGTTTCTGTCTCGAGAAACATAGTAACCTCAGCATTTCTTTCTCGGTTTGAAACATTACTGTCAAAATGAACAATCCTCTGCAGTTTTCACGCCGTATTCAAGACAGCATCGGTCTTGCTTTGTATATTTCGTCATGAATCAACCTTTAATGCATACGGATCACTTCTATTCATACTCATATCTAGACTTGTCTGTCTGCTGGACAAGAAAGCAAGAACGGTGCTTTTAGCACTGCAATATACAATTGGAAAAGTCGTCTGGTGGTGTGTTTTTTTTAAACAAAGCAAAGCGGTTTTTGTTTTTGTTTTTATCTCTCAACTAATGATATTTCATGATGTGTGTCTGGAAGTATGTAATTTTTTTTCGTATATCTCTAATACTTTTGTTTTAAGAATGTTACAAATTTTAAATAAATTAAGATAGGTCTTTTAAAAACGGCAAAGATTCAACATATTTAAAATGGTATTTAGATATTAATTTTTATAGATTTGTGTACAGTTTGTAATTTACAATATGAATAAATTCGGATAAAAAATGTTCAAAAACCATTATAGTAAAACCTTTTAAATTTATGTTCTGATTTCCTTACAATATTTTCTAGAGAACGATCTAAAAGAATTAAGATTGAGTGGATATTTTTTATCATGTCAGAAGACGATTTTATTTTTCGAATGAAGTTTTTGGCATTAACAAAAAGACTTAAGAGAAAAAAATTATTATCTACGAGCATCTCAAAAAATCAGCTTTAAATAAAGCGTTGCCATTGCATTTACAAAAGCTCTAATTTTTTTTAAAAAGTTATTGACTACAGCAATTATAACCTAGAAAAATGTCATTTTTATATGAATTGAAATAAATAGAAAATGTGATATTTAATTTAAATGAAAATTGGGAGGCAAAGTTTTTGTGGATCGTTTGCAGTACTAAAGCGACTCATTCGATGAAACCATTAAAATGAATAAAAATATAATTTCACTTGCGCGAGTACGTGATGCTTGGCCGTTCAAGAAATGATGCTCTGGCATGATTCATTGAAATATCCATAGCAGATTTCATTTTAATCCATTTAATTTACAGTCTACTGCTTTAATAATAACTTCATAAATTTACTTAAGATTTTTCTTTAAAATCTTGGCTTGTTTTAAAATTTTTTATTTATTATTATAGCCATACGATTGTAGCTAATTTCCCATAGAAAGAGCAATCAGTTTATTTTAGTATGAATTTTGTTCGCATGAGAGTATCAGGCTCCTGGTGTAGCCAATTAGAAGTTTTTTAAGAATTTGCTTACATTTAGGATATTAAATGCTAATTTTCAAAACCTTTTAAAGTTTTTTTTTTCAAATATGAACTTTCTATAACTAATTTTAAATAGCCTCAAACCCAGAAATAGGGTGGAAATATCTCTATATAAAATTGTTTTTTTTTTTAATGCTCCGAACGTGTTCGAATATCTTAAATTTCCAATCTTAATCGGATATCTTAAGTTGGATATCTTAAGAATCCAATTTCGTAATCAGGATTCAAATTTTTTGTAATTCCATAACCTAATCAATTAAGAACAGTCATGGCCATCCATAGTTGTAAATTTCACCTAAATAACACTTAAACATCTCCCGCAGGTAAATTCTGAGACTATAAAATGTTTTTTTTTTTTGAGACATTAAAGGGAGAGCTACACCGTCCGATCCAACCGAACACCACTGCAACAGTTATCGCTTCTTTACGCGATCGTAAAAGGGGGTGTCAGTCTGCCCGGGTGAAGAAAACATTGGTCAGTCGATGGACTGAATCGACCGGAGAGGAGATGCTTCGTTCCCCCTTCGAGGGGGAAGGGAGGGGGATAAATGTACAAACTTTATGTGACACATCGAAATCGCCACCGATCAAACCGTTAGAGGAAGGAGTAGGTTGTTTTATTGGATTAAAAAAAAACAATGTTTGTCTGCGACTTTCATTCTTAAGGAAATGAAGGAGTGGATGGAAAAAATACATTTGCTTAAACACTCTTGTGAAATTAAACAAATTTATAAAATTAAATAAACAAAAAAAAACATAATAATCGTCTGGAAGAATAATTCGCGAAAGGCGTAATGACACGGATTCCCAAAATATGTCCAATTATCTTCAGTAGAAAATCGCATCAGAGATTTAATTCGGAATATTAATCTATGCATTCGGTTCCCAAATTCAAGAGACTCTCACCCAATCAAAGAGATTCTCGCATAAAATGAGATAATAAAAACATTAAAATTATTATTTAAGCTAGAAAAGCAATCTATTTTCCATTCTTCAAAATCTATTTTTTTGTTCTACCATATTTAGACTTGGTTTGATAGTAAAAAAAAAAAAAAAGGCTTATTCACAAACAGAAGCATTTATTCCAATATGTAATAGATATTATTTAAAAATACAGACAAGAAACACAGCTGCCAAAACACATAAACAAATTTTAGAAAAACATAAAAAGAAATGTATACAGCAGACGATTCATCAACAATTTCTGATAAAAACATCTGCCAATGAAGGATCACATAATCTGGGTTTTATTTTTATTTATTTGTTTTATTTTATTTTATTTTTAATTCCGTATTCTTTTAGGTTATGTTAATCCGTTTTGGTACCTAACTTTATCTGCGTTCATCTCCAAAATACTCATCTCAAACCAACTACTGCATGCTTTTGATGTCACCGCCCTTTACAAATTTCACTGACCCAAACTGAGACAAGATTAAATTTTAATATAAGAATTCCGGAATTCATAAACCGAGTGAGTACGTGTAACGATGGAATTTCAAAATATTCTGTTATTTCTTAGTGAATTCTAAAGAATGGTAATCTGTACAGTAACATAATGATTCATTCATCAAAAATGTCTTTTCACCATAAATGAAATACTTTTTCTAGTTCCTACTATTAGTTCGAATTCTCTTTCTATATATCTTGTTTAAATTTTCATCAAGAAAATTCTGCATTCTCTTTGTATATATATTGTTCAAGCCACGAAAATTCTGTATTCTCTTTGTATATATCTTGTTCAAACGACGAAAATACTGTATTCTCCTTGTATATATCTTGTTCAAACCACGAAAATTCTACTCAATTTTTTTTTTCAATTCTTACGATTAGTTCACACTCTACCTGTATACTATATGTATATAGTATATTGTTCAAATTTTCAGTCGCTAATAAAATACTTTATTTTCATTAATTCAATCTCAAATACATTTTTTAAAGCTTGTTTTGGACGGCATTTATATAAATACAGTTTTTTCGAATATTAATTTTTGATACTTTAAATAGTTTTAGCAATTTGTATTGAAACTTAAAATCAACAGTCAGTAATTCAATTGGTAAAAGGGAAGGATTTCAGTATTTTTTGCTTGAAGGGGAAGAATGCGAGTTCAATTCATGCGAAAATCTATCATTTTTTGATAAACTATTCATATTAATGGAAATTATTTAATAAAAAGTAACTAAAGTAAAATTGTCTTTGTTGACCTAATTAGAAATTGATTAAAAAACTTGTTTTATACTATCAGTTCTTAGTTTTTGTTTTCTAATGAATAGCTGAAACAAAGTAATCAGTTATTGATAGTTTCTTTATTTAAAATTATATTTAACTCTAAAAATGTGTTTGAATAAAAAAAAATTAAATCAATATATTTTTGTTAGCTTTCAACAGTATTCCCTCAATGTTCTTTCCAAAATAGGCTTTAATGAATTCGATTAAAGTTGTATTTATAAACTTTCACCGTTACATTTTCTTATGGCTTACAACACAATGTCTATCGTATTGCTTTCTCAACTTGGAGCATCTCTGTCAGAATGAATAATTCTCTGTATTTTTCATGTCCATTCCGAGACAGTATCAGAGCATAAATAATCTACAATGTTCACTTTCATGTTCTTCTGCCTTGCTTTGTATATTTGGACATTAATCAACCTTTTATGGATATGGATCACTTTTATTTATACTCATAGTATGCCTTGTCTACATTATAAGATAGCAAACTTTGTGCTTTTAGCATTACAGAATGTAACTGGAAAAACACCATGGGGTTTTTCTTTCAAGTTGATGAGCAGCAGTTATTTTTCAACTTAGCAAGGATATCTTAAGATGTCTGGAATTATTATACAAATTTTTTTTTTCTTTTCTGTAATAATGCTGTTTTCACAAAATCGGAAGTTTAAAATATCCTAGATAAGTCTTTAAGCCTAATATTCCTCCAGAATAGAAAAAAATAACAAATTTTAAAAATATTTTTTGAATAATAGTGTTTATAAGTTGCATTTATCTGCAATTTATATGCATGTTAAAGTATACAGGCAATGAAGACATTACCAAAAACATATCACAAAATTTTGAAAGAATATAGGCTAAGATGGTGCTTTAGATATGATATTATTTCAAAAAGTTTCAAAAGAACAAATGTTTAACATAGTTTTGAAGAAGTATTATTTATAAGTTGACATAATATTCATACACAAGGTGATCAAAATTGAAACACCCCTATTCAGGGCCCTCTGTATAGAGAATTACTCAGTGGAAAGTCTTCAAAATTGTTGAACATATTAATCAAGTCCTGGTGAAACGGATTACGCGAAAAAAATTTAATTCTAAAAAGACCGATAGATGGCGCTGTATATCAGAAAAATTATGATTCAGCATATTTTCTGTTGTACAACGCCTTCTAAAAGTGTTTCTGGAATTTTTTTTTTTTCTATAATACATCGGCCCATAACCAAATTAATCAGAATAAATCATTGCATAGATATAGTTATTATATTAATTTAAATAAATAAACATTTCATTCATATCGAATTTATTTAAATGCAGTTTGATATTATTTACATTATTAATTTATAAACTAATTTAGAATATTTTAAAATTAGGATAGTAATTTTGTTTATTTATTGATTTTATTCTTATACTTTTTAAGGTAATTTCGATGGCATTGTATTTATTCAAATGATAATTAGAGTGGATTTTAGAATTAATAGTTAGAATAACTCATCAAAATTAAAATAAAGGCAGATGGAAGCTTAGCTTACTATATCATAAAAGTGTGCTATTTTGAGCTAGAAAGTCAAATAGTTTCCGAACATACATAGATTATTTACTATATTATTGATATTAAAAATAAACTCAATTAATTAAAATATGCTAAATATTAGAGAAAATGTTTTATTGTTTTTTTATGAAACACTCGCTTTTGTTAGTTTATAAAAAAACGGGTGTTCTTTTTAAAAATAGGCGATAGGATTGCTATTAGCAACTGACAGGAAAACTTTACAAAATAATTTGTGTGACCTTTAAAAAGAAAAATATATGCGTTAATGGAATTAAAATGTCACTATTAATATGAATTGAAATTTGTGTGTTATTATTTGTTGAATAACAAAAAGAATCAATCAAACTTTCTTTTAAAAAGATTATAAAGAGGCCATGACGCGAGTAATAAAAAAAAATTCTGTACTAATAGGTATAAATAAAAACATTATAAATTATCTTAATAAAAATTTCTGAATAAATTAATTCAAAATCCTTCTTTAAAATTTCTATTATGTTTTTTCTAATAATGGCAAAGAACCGTAACTTAAAATGACTGTAATATAAAATAAAAACAAATAAATCAATAGATTATAGATCAAGTAAAATGTATAAATTCAGTTTTAATTTCAGATGGAAGAATTCGAATTAAAATTCTAAGGTAAATATGACAAAAAATTTAATAAAATCAGATTTATATATTTTTCACATTAGTAACAGAGTTGGTCATTGCTTTATATATAACTAGCCGCCTTTGGCGACTAGTCGGTTCGTCAATATTAATGCCGACTAAAGGGTTAAATCAATTTTTTTAAATAAAAGTTGGTCTCATAATAAGTTTTTCAGCAAAATATTTTTAAGATTAATCATGTAATTCACTTATACTATTATGTAGGCCTTAAGCAGTCCTATCTTTGAACTCCACATCTCTCTCTGTTTTTCTATCAGTGCACGTGAAATTCAGTTTTAAATTGAAGGGGAAATGATGGAAGTGCACTTAATATAAAGAAATTTTTACTCAATCCAAGCGTGTCTTTAATTAAAACTAAGAACTGAAAGCAGAGTTGTCCGACATTGAATTTTTTTGTTCAAAATAGAAATTGAAACATCATAATTTTTTTAATAATTATAAGATCTCAAGGAATTATTCAGTAAAAATTTCCCTAGTTAATTGAAACCTTCAGTTTTTAATTTTATTTTTAGCTATATATAAATGCTCTCAATAATATTTTTTTTAGGTTTATAAACATATATAAAAAATTATGGTTTAAATTACTTTAGTCTTAAAGATTCATATTTGTAAAATATTCTTAATATTTCAACTTCTAAATAAATAAATAAACACTTCTATCTTCTTCAAATCTGGCTGATTTATTCAGTTCTGAATATTGCAAGTTTAGAACAATCATCATTTTTATAATCTAGACCAATTATTCTAGAGTAACTCTGATTGGCTTCTTTGATATCTTGATAAGGTGATCTAAAATAGTCAGTTTTTACTGAATAGTTGTATTTAAATTTTCATAGATCGATCAACTTTGATGATTGATTTAGTTGATTGGAGGGCTACTTTTTTTAATTTTAAGGACTTATTGTCTCAAGAATATTTTGTTAAATATGATACACAGAGCAGATGATGTATGTAAAAATTTAATTCATCAGGATTTTTTCGCTAATTCTACTAATTATATATTTCACTTAGACCAATTGTTAAGAGATTTATGTCTCTCCCAAAAAAATTAAGACATTAGGTGTTGGGCTCCGATTAAAGAAGATGCCTTGTAGATGTTAAGCCATATCTGCCTTAAATAAAACTGTTTAGTTGGATTAGTAATATATGTATAGCAAAATATCATAGAAAACGTTTCCATCCATTTATTTTCCAAAATATCATGTTTCATATTTGTTTCATTTTATTCAGAAACAAGTTGAAAATGACATTTTTATATGTATCATTTGGAATGATAGTTGATTTATTTTTATGTCTCCGAAAAATGCGGGTTAAAAGTATTTTTTTATCTCTTTTTACAAATATTGCATTGTTAATTATTACTTATGCTTGGTTGAAAGAAGATGCGTTTTCAAATAGCTGACCTGCTTTTACTAGTATAGCTTTAATATTATGTATGGTTCGTTGAAAGCAGATGCGTTTTTATTTCGCATGATTCATTAAAATGCAGAGATAATCACGAAGGCAAATTCTTTGATTTGCACAAAATACCTTCTTCACCTAAGTAAAAGAAACAATTCAAAACATGTGATATTGTTTTAAAAACTGAAAAACAAAAGAAAGCAAAAATATTTTACTACTACTGATTATTAATGACTTTTTGTTCATCGTTTCTTTGAAATGACGTCATTTTCAAATTCGTTAAGATTTCTTGCTTTTAAATAATTAATATCTGAATCAGAAGATTATCGTTTGATATTTTTCTAAAAATCCTTTTTCAATTTTAACTGTCGCAATTTTGTAATACATTTTTTACTTTGTATTTTTATTTACTTTAATTATTTAATTGAATTAATAATTTTGATATTGCAAACGATCAAAAAATACTTTTTCTCTCATTTATTATTTTTTTAAAAAATATCACATTTCCTATTTATTTGTTTTATTTCATATAATCTCTTGATGAAAATTGTATTTCTCTTTTTATTTTTGGTATTAATTAACTTTTTTTAATCGAACTTCTGAAAATGTGATTGCAACATTTTCTTAAAAGCTGATTTTTTTCAGATCCTCGAAAAGATAAATTTTGTTTTTATTTTTATTTTATGCGAAATAAATTGTTGAAAAAAAAACAACGATTAAATTAAATGTTCAAAAATTCATTAAAAAAGAGTTTTAATTTATAGATCAAAACAATAGTATCATTAAAACGCTAATGTTTTGTGCTTTAACCTGATGCAAAAATCAATTTTGTGCTGTAATATTTTCGTAAGTTATAGTGAAAAAACTTCACAATTTGGCTTTTTTTAATTAAATGAAATTTTAATTAAAAATTCAAAAAAGGGCTCTGAGGTGCACATTCCCGGCACCCAACGTATACATATACCAAATTTGGTAGCTGTAGGTTGAACGATCTGACCTGTACATCGCCAACAGACGCACACACACACACACATTGTGCTTTATTATAATTAAAGATTACAATTCCTGATTATTTCCTTTGGTATAAACACTTGCACAAAACTACATTTTTCAAAGTTTTATTTGAGGTAGTAATAAATATTTTTTCAATCCTTAAAAAAAGAATTCTAATTTTTAAGTCAAAACATTAGTAACATTGAAAAGTTAATTGTTTGAAAGCGTATTCCCGTCACCCAAGATATACACGTACCAAATTTGGTAGCTGTATGTCGAACGGTCTGGCCTTTAGCACACATACACATCGAACTTTATTATAAGATAAAGATCAAGATGAATAAACATGAATGAATGAAATAATCGCCAATCAAGTTATCTCCCCCGAAAGTTTTCAACTTAATTTCTCAGTTGAAAAAAACCGTTGTTGCTCATTAAGATTCCGTCGTAGGTGGATATTCGGGAAAGGGAAATTAACATTTCAAATGACTCTCAATGAAATTCAAATCAAGCACTTAACTATTTACTGAAGTTATTACACTATTATTTAAAGAGAATTAGATTTTCTTTCAAGTAAAATCAGTTACAAGAGCTGCTCATAAAAAGAATAAATGATTACATAATCATTAAGTTCATAAAGTATGAAAATAAGATTATGATAAAAGATCAAAATGAAATCTACTGTGCATATTTCAATGTATCGTGTCAGAACTTACTTTCTCGAACAGTCAAGTATGACGTGCTCATGTGAGTTAAATTGTATTTTTATTCCTTTTGATCGTTTCATTGAATGAGTCCCTTTTGTACTGCAAACGATCCAAAAAAACTTTGTCTCGCATTGATTGTTTAAAAAAAATATCCCATTTCCTGTAATTTCATTTCGTATAATCGTGTGTTAAAAATGACATTTTTCCTGATTTCATTTGCTGTAGTCATTATCTAATTTTTTTTTAAATCAGAAATTTTGTAAATGCAATGGCAACGCATTCTTAAAAGCTGATTTTTTTCAGATGCTCCTGCAGATAATAAAAATTTTATTTTTTCCCAAAAGATTAAAATTTTTATCATTTCAGAGCATGATGTTGTTTATAGGATGTGCTTTATGGCATCATTAGAAATCCTTAGAAAAAAATTTTTTTGCCGACGGATTTTTGTTTATGCCGGAAACCTCATCCCCAAAACAACATCATGTTCTGACAAGATAGTAATTCCCACTTTTGAAAAGATTTTCTAAACTTTGTTATGCTTAGGCTTTTAACGATTATTTAAAAAGTGAGGTATACGAAATCTTATGGGGCTTATGTAGCATTATTTAGAAATAAATAACGTTCATGCCTTTTATCAATAAAAATTTCTATAAAAAAGTAATATAAAAAATAAAGTCAAATCCAACTAATTTCAACAAAGAAAATTTTCATTTTAGTTTCATTTTTATTACGTAAACGCAATTAATACAAATAATTTATCAAAAAAATTATATAAATATGAAAGGTTAAAATTATTACATATGAAATCTACAACTTGAAAGCTCCATAAAGCTATTTTTAGTATAAAGAATACTTTGTATAAATTATTATAATGAAAAAATATCTCTGCAATTTGCAATTATATGCTTAGTTAAAAAGGAAAAGAATATATATTTTTTAATGAATTTTGGGGTATCGTGTGATCTTAGTTGTATCATTTGTAATAATAATATTACAGATGATTTCATATGATTTTTACAAACCACAAAAAGCTAAATATTTTCATACTGACTGAATTTAGATGGCAATTTTTGAGTGCCAGAGCAAAGAAATATTCTAATAAACTAATATAATAACACTTAACTAATAATTGAATATCGGTTAGACATGGTGAATTTATCTAAGGTTTACACTTAGTTAGAAATATTTATTTATTTAAGCAAAACTCACAACTTGAATGTATCTTTGCAACATGGAATATCAAGCAAGCAGTTTGAAACAGATATAATTTAAAATTGGAAATAAATTATTTTTTTTATTTTTAAATAACAAGACATTTTAAAATAATATTTAAGTTAAGGGCCCACTTTTCTTCAACTCCATAATAAAATTAATGATATACAAATAACTTTCTTTCCCACTCAATTATATTATTAATTAATAATACAATTATACAATTAATTTATTAATAAATAAATTTAATTAACTGATCGAATCTTGCAAACCTCCATTTTGTACATATTTGTGCAATAATAGTCATGTATAAATGGAAAAAATTTGCATTTATTCATTAAAAATTTAATCTTTTCTAATGCAGTTTATTTAATTTAAGGAAATATCGCCTTCACTATAACCGTTTCCTCCATAGATAGCATTTTAGAATTAAAATTGAAAAAAAAAATATTTAAAAAAGTTTTACATTTTGAGCAATACAAGAAATCCAAATATTCTGTTTTGCAACGGATATCTGCGAACTAAGTTTCGTTTTCACCTATCACCATGGAAACGCAGCTGTCATGATTCTGCGCATGCGCGTCTACATAGCCGACTCATCGGTAAACAAATGATGTTTGTTTTTTAGATTGTCGAATGTTAGGATAGTTGTCTCATACTAAAAAAACTAAATCAATTAAAATTCAAGTCTTTGAGAGTTATGTTTTTGGGAAGAAAGTGAAAATGTTTACTACGAAAATTAAAATGGTTGCCGGTTTCTCATTAAGGAGGAATTTACAGAATTTACAGAATGTTTGGATACCACTTCATTTAATGTGTCTTAATACAAATTCGTGTATTTCTGTAGATGATATTACATAGATATATCCAATTTTCATACATAAAAACTTATTATATCAACTTTCAAACAAATATGCATTCAAATAATGAATATCGTCAAGTTGTCTCAATATAAATAGTTAAAACATTAGAAAATAATTGAACCTATATATATATAGCCATGGTCGAGGTCAGAAAGGGAGGTTGAGCTTTTAATGTCGTTTTATTCCATCTCGAGCAGCACGTATTATTTACCAGCAGTGCGGTTACAAAAAGAAGGGGAAAATGTACAAAAAGGAAAGAAATAATTTTAACTGGTCTTAAATTAAACGATATTCTCATAAATCTGACAAGTGTAGATATCTGATAAGAATTCCCACAAGTATTGTCCTTTACAAGAGAAACGCAGTTATCCAAAAGAATCTGCTTATATCATCAATCTTCATCCCTTCCCACCGCTGATGGCACAGTATCTTACAATGATTACATTTTATTTATTAAATAGAAAAAGTGGAATGCGATAAGGAAATAAGAGAACATTTAGATTGAATTTAAAATTAGAATTCAAAATATCATCGCACGCACACGCACCCACACACACACGCACACAGATATATATATATATATATATA